>CM017555.1:79967140-80567140 GCA_007844125.1 Sinonovacula constricta
GCTTTCCGCCAACTCTTTTCATCTCACAAAACTTACCTTTGTGTTTGTACAAGATAGTCCTCTTTCCAGAATGCACCAAGAAATGGATGGTCGGGGTAGTTCCGTTTTTCCAAGCACCACAGTCATTCCAAAATTCGGATGGTTTTCCGGTTGCGCGTCGGCTCTTGTTTTCTTTGTTATCGATAAGGAAATACATACCATCCTTTCTACCAGTGGGTATTTCATCTAAAATTGAATAGGGGCCTTTCATTAAATCTATAATGGCATTTAGTTCCATAAAATCCTTAAGTGAACCAGACTGGAATTCCGTCACACTATCCTCATCATTGTCTTCATCTGTCGTCGGCGACGTCGGTGCGCAAAGCGCCGGAGCCTGCCCAGGCAAGCCTGAAAGGTCACTACCGACTTCATCGTCTTCCATTACGGTTTCAGTGTTGTGGTTCATAACATTAATAGCAGACGCCATCGGTGCGCAATGCGCCAGAGCATGAACAGGCGAACCCGACATGTTACTACCGACTTCATCGTTTTCTGGTAAGGAGCCCATTTCATTGCTGTGGTCCATTTCATCTAAAACAGCTGACTTCAGAGCGCAAAATAACAAACAATCACCATCCGGTGTACTTGTAAGAGCTACTTATTTGAAAAGTGATATCGAGCTAGAATGGTATTAGCAATTTGATCTTGTCTAAGCCCACCGAAATCAGTGTGTAAACTGGTATCTACCTTAACGCGATTGAGAAACAAAATTTCTCTGTCTACAGTTTGGCGGAGACTTGCCTGATTTGGCCGACTGACATAATCTGTGTAAACCCATGAGATAATCAAATCTTTGATCAGTACTTCTACAGGGCATACATATGTAAGGTAACGGGACTGACTTTTTCCATACTTTCCTTTCTTCACGCCCCATGCCTTGACAAGCGAAATGGCTCCAAGTTCCACATGTCTTTCTGCAAATGTAAACATCATTATTATCATTATCATAATCTTTATTACACACGAATAACAAATAATGCACTCGTCCTTAGGTCACTAATTAGTTACCCAATTTTGTCACTAATTCGTCACTAATTAGCTCTCGCGGCAAACTGTCATCAGAGCGGTGAGAGTACCTGTCACTTGTTAAATTAATGAATGAGTAGTAATCATTACATAAACTACACTCTGTTTGAGAAAAAGCTGTCAAGTCGAGATGTTGTATATAAATGGGTGCAAAAGTTAAGCAAAATTCATTCCGATGCTAGCGGGCAGACCAACTAGACGCATAAAATATCTGCCAACACTTCGCCGCACGCCGCCCTCATCTAGCCATAACAACTCTTCCAAACTCCATTACCTACTTCCGTCGGCCATTTTTACAATTGTTTACAAAGCTAAGTACCCCTCCCACTTTTGGCCTTATTTCAGGTTGTGGTTGCTTGATCAAAATTCTAATTTGTCCTTCTGATTATCATAACATAATAAGATACAAGCAACCACCTTATTACTTACTACTAAAATATTTGGTTTTGTTTACAGCGTGAGGGTATATTTATTCTTGAAACATTTTCCCTTTGTCTCATAGCCCACTAGCGGAGGAATACTATTGACCACTATAACCTCCCAATACACACATAACACATACACCATAGAGAATATAAAGAATATATAAACACCTGTGATATTTTAGTATTTTAATAGCATAGTATACTGTGATAAATAGTTTAAAAATTAAACTTGTTAAAACTGTGATAGTCCATAACTGGACACTTATATTGGCACTTTCTCTTTTTATTTGTTTGAAATAATATAACATTTTAATTGATGAGAAGGAGTGAAGATCATCCTTTTAGTTACACAACCGTAATAGTACCAGCACAAAGTTATATATCGTGTTACCTCTGTTTTCACATAGTGAAAAACATTACAAGAGAGATATGTTCCAGTCCACCACTAGAGCGCAGGGCGGGGATCGGCAAAATCTCTCACCTTTGCTAGGGAGACCCAGAACTCCAAATCAGACACATTATATTAACAAAAGCACCTGGCCACACAAATTGATTATTCGGGCGGAGGGTGGGGAAAACAATCTGGGAGATTTATCTTTATTCACAATGGCCAGGGCCATAAATACTGAAATTGGCAAAGGTGTCAAAAGGGTGGTACCCCTTGCGTCTGGGGCCTACCTTTTAGAGATGGCGTCTGCCGAGGCTCTGGTAGGCGTCCTGAAGAAAAAGCCTTTATCTTTGGCGGGGGTGGGCTGCGGAGCTCACTGCCGGATCACACAGCGAGGTGGTGATCCACAATATCCCCCCTCAACACAGAATACCTGAACACTTTGCATCCACATCCCCAAGCCAAATCATAACATCCGCATACCGCCTAAAAAACAAATTCGGCAGGGATTCAACAGCAGTCTTATTAAAATTTACAGGGAGGGAGCTGCCAACTCATGTCAAAATACGGGAAACCGACATATTATTTCCCGTTCAAGAGTATGCAGCCCCTATACTAAAATGCTTCAGATGCCAGGGCTTCGGCCATAAATCACAAAGATGCCGGGGGCAACTGGAATGTGCAAAGTGCGTGGGGGGGGGGGGGGGCGAGCATGGCATCAAACAGTGCACAGCGAAGTTCAACAAGTGCACAAATTGTCATGGCGCCCACACAACGAGCTATAGGGGCTGCCCCTCTTACATAAGCCAACTCACAAGTGCCGCCCACCTCAACCCACCTATACAACAGTGCATGCACTCCGTCGCCAGGTCAGGCCCCCGTGGGAAACCCAAGCCCTCCCCAGTCCCAGGGGAGGGTGGAGGGCCCCGGAAGGCCAATAAACCGCCTGGTGAGGGTCGCTGAGGGTAAACTCTGGCGGCACGTAGGAGACGGAAGACATGGAAGTTTCCAGATTCTGTGTTCCGTGCCCTAGGGTGGACCTCAGCGGCCCTCGGGGTTAGGGAGGTGTGACCGGGGGGTGAAACCACCCGGCTAACAAAACCGACGGTTCCGTGCACTCACCCCATAACAATTGAGGAGTGTGAAATAGAAACCAAAATGGTGGTAGAGGACGACGTAGTCCTGCTGTCGGACGGGGATGAGTCTATTCCAATATCATCCCTGTCGGATAGCAGCAGCGACTCCGAATCTGAGACAGATCCCGACGAAGTCGAAGACTGTCTGGATGGTGAGTCCCTGCCTACCAACAAGGTTGTCCCTGTTGCCACAGGGGAAGTGGACTTATCACCTCAACCAATGAAAAACGGTGAGGTGACACCCCCCCCCCCCCCCAGTGACAACAGAGACAGCCCTACCCTCTAGAGGAGTGGATAGAGCAACCCAGTCCTCTCCCATTAATATTAAAGTTCTGCAAGAAGAAAAGGGGACTGGGTACAATATCGACATTAACCATAAAGAAATCAAATTAACAATCTCTATTTATGATCTGTTAAGTATTATCAAGGACATAAGAGCAAAAACGACCATCAGAACAGGTGTCAACCTTGATAAATTTTTTAAAACAACAGATCATAAAAAAGCTTCAAATCCACGACTCACTTCACTCCTCAAAACCAAACCATGCTCCTGGGACCCCCCCGAAAAATCCCCACCGAGTTTGCGACCGGGCTATTAAGAACACCCTTGAAGAGGCCTGCAACTCCCAGAAAGGTTAAAAACCAAATTCCTAGTAAAGGAAGACTGACATCCAACCGCAGATAAATTCAATCGAAACTTTAACTTAATATCCTTTAATGCTGGGGGTTAACTGCACATAAACATGCAAATATTTTGGAATATTTAGACAAACATGATATTCATGTCATATGCATCCAGGAATCAAAATTACCAAAAAACACAATTAAAAAAATACCTGGATACAAGGGGATCTACAAATATCATCTGAATACAAACAACCACGTATGTGGGGGGCTGATAGTGTATGTTAAAGATTCCATCAATTATACAGAGGTCACTGTGGAAAGCATCAGGGATCAAAACGGGGAAACAAAGGTCGAATTGCAAATAATCAACCTTTATTTAGAACAATTTCCTCTAACTCTGGTCAATCTTTACTCCAGGGGCTGGAACCCTGAAGTAATTAACAAATTAAACTCACTTTTGGCAGGTGAGCATAAGGACAGCATCATAACTGGTGACTTCAATGCCCACCATGTAGCTTGGGGTTCAACCAGTACTGACCGTCATGGGGAGGTTGTTTGGAACTGGGTAACAGACACAGGTAAAGTCCTACTAAATGACGGCAGTCCAACCAGAGTAGGCCAAGCGTTGACTTGTTTAGATTTAACGATAGCTAGTCCAAGACTTTCGGTATTTTCGGACTGGGGAGTAATGGAAGATACTTGGGGTTCAGATCATTTCCCAATCATCACTTCAATTCAAAAACATGGTATGCCAGAGCCAAAAAATAATTCTGACACCAAATTTAACTACAAAAAAGCAGATTGGGAAAAATTCAAAGAAATGTGTGAGGAAATTAACCCTGATGGAATACACTCAACAAATGTAGACATGCACTGCCAGCTCTTAACAGAAAAGTTTCTATTTATTGCGGGGGAGTGCATCCCGGTCAGTAGGACAAAAAAACATGGGAGAAGCCTTGTCCCGTGGTGGAACAAAACTTGTAATGATGCAGTCAAGGGGCGAAAAAAATCACTAAATAAATTAAAGAGAAATCCATGTCCAGAAAATTATAATGGGTACATGGAGGCTCAGAGAAGCGCAACAAAGGTCATACTAGATGCCAAGAGGCAAGACTGGGAGGAATTCTGCAATTCGTGCAATCACAACACGAATTCGATTGATTTTTGGAAAAAAATCCGCAGAATTCGAGGAAATTCATATAGCCCCATACCACTACTAAAAGATAATAAGACATCTGCAGTCACCCCCATAGAGAAAGCTAACATACTTGTCTCTCATTATAAGGATGTCTCCAGCGACTCAAATATCTCTACAGAAATATTAGAAATCCAGGCAAAATTTGAGTCAGAAAACAAAGAAAAAATAGAACTCCCAGGAGAGAATAACATACCTCTCAATAATAGCTTCTCAATTTCGGAACTTGAAGACGTAATCAGAACTAGGAGTAGCTCAGCCACAGGCAAGGATAGGATCTCTTACATGTTGTTTAAAAAAGCCCTAGAACTTTGGCTCAACTTATTTAATATGGTGTGGACGACAGGGATATACTCCGAAACCTGGAGAGAAGCCATAGTTATACCTTTACTAAAACTAAATAAACCTGAAAATGAACCAAAATCATACAGATCCATAAGCCTGACATCCCATGCGGGGAAATTGCTCGAGGGGATGGTTAAGGCTCGTTTAGAACATCTATTAGAATAAAAAAACATTATAAATCCCTTTCAATCTGGATTTAGAAAAGGTAGGAGCACATTAGATCAGCTCGCTAGATTAGATCGACTGCAACATGACATAATCTATGCTAGGAATAGAAGAAGGTATTTTGCAGCCATCTTTCTCGACCTACAGGCCGCTTTTGATCTGACATGGCATGCAGGAGTTCTTACTAAACTTAAAGACCATGGTATAACAGGCAACTGCTACAGGTACCTGAGAGCGTTTTTAAATGATAGGAAAATTCAAGTCAAAGTGGGGGACACACTATCAAATCATGAGACCCTAAAGAGGGGTACCCCACAGGGCTCGATCCTCTCCCCACTACTGTTCTCGCTCCTTATAAATGACCTTCCTAGCAGTGTCGAAGGGACGGGACTAGTAGTGAGCCAATTCGCCGATAATTCGAGCGCATGGCTAACTGGCTCCTCGTTAAAACCGCTCAGAAAAAAAGCCCAGAGCGGATTGGACGCCATTTGGGAGTGGTAAAAAAAATGGGGATTCAAAATTTCACAAAGTAAAACTGTAGGCATTCTTTTTGGACTTAAACCTGAGATGGATTTGGACGTATATTTAGGGGGAGAAAAAGTAAATTTTAAAGATAAGGTAAAATTTCTGGGAATGACTCTTGATAGGAGGTTATCATTCAAGAGTCATATTCAAGACATCATTGAAAGATGCCAGAGAGACTTGAACTTAATGAGGATGTTAAAAGGGACTGACTTTGGTTCAGATAAACACAGTCTCCTGTTACTCTACAAGTCTCTCATACGTCCAAAAATTGACTATGGCTGTCAAATTTACTCCATCGCAGCCAAAACAAATCTTAAAAAGCTTAAAAGCCTACAAAATCAAGCTCTCAGGATAGCACTAGGAGCCCTAAAATCCACACCTATAAGCATATTGGAACAAGAGGCTGGGGTGCCTCCCCTAAGTCTGCGGAGGGATGATCAGTCAATTAGATATTGGGCCAGGGCCCGTACCAAACCGGACAACCCTGTGAACCAAATCTTCGGCACCGGCTACTTTTACAAAACACCAAGGAGGGGATCTGAAAATACACCCCCACTCCCTTTTGGAGCCTATACCCAAAACCTGGTGGAAACCTGCCGTGTCGAAGAGAGCGGCGTGGCGGCGCTCGGCCCGGCCGAGGTGGAACCGTGGACCCTGAAAAAACCCGAGATTGACCTTAGTCTTACAAAACTGTTCACTAAAAATGACTGCCCTAATAAAATCAAGGCGCTAACACTGGAGCATTTGGACAGTAAATACAAAAACTGGGTTAAAATATATACAGATGGAAGTAAAGACCCCCAAAAGGGTAGGGTGGCTTCCGCTTTTGTCATTCCTTCTATTGATCTAACATTTTCGGAAAGAATATCAGACAAAACTTCCATCTATACGGCGGAAATGAATGCCATCCTACAGGCCTTGAGCTGGATAAACAAACAAGAAAAAACAAGATCTGTTATTTTTTCGGACTCTTTAGGATCACTTATCTCCATAGAAAATAATAAAAGCAGATCCAGGCCTGACCTCCTCAATCAAATCAAAATTGTAGCAAACCAGTGCATGGAGAAAGGCCACATTGTCACTCTAACATGGTGTCCAGCACATGTAGGGATCTCGGGAAATGAAAGGGCTGACGGGCTGCCAAAGCCGGTCTGAGCGCTTTGCAGGTGGGACATCACACGGGCCTCGCTCCAACTGAAATCTATTCAATATCAAGGAAAAATTTATAAAATAAATGGGAACAACACTGTAAAACTATTAATGACAAAATCAATGATGGACGGTCAAAAATACCATCACTAAAACGCCCACCAATTTACTCAAGTAACTTTCGGATTGAACGTAGTATAACAAGATTAAGATTGGGCACAACTCTTTTTTCTGGCAGTACCGGCCAATATATCTTAAACCTAAATCCAGATTGCTCCACGTGCGGGGTCCGGTTTGACGACAAACACCTGTTGTTACAATGCGAGGACCACAGGGGGGAGAGGATAAAATTAGAACAAGTTTTACTTTCGGAAAATTTGGTATTTAACAAGACAAATATCCTCTACCCACCCAAACTACTAGAAACAACAATATTTAAGGCACTGGGAGAATTTATTCACAACATTCAGATGTCAACAAAAATCTAAAAACAAAGTAAATGATATAAAAAAAAATAAAAAAATAAAAGTCCGACCACCCCAACGTCATGCCTTCTCAAAATATATCAACCTTGTAACCCAATGATACACCTGATTGGTACAACCTATACGACCTGCAGTTCTTTTACTATAAAACACATTATCAAAACATTATAATGAACTTAATGACATAAACATAATAGAAGATAATTCTTTTAACATTGTTATACAGTTTTAAATAAATTATATAAATTCTATTCTGGGATAAACAGATAAAATACCAGCCCCTCCCAGAATCGAACTGGGGAGCCATCCCTTTTTTTCTAATAGCATAAATATAAGGGTGGCTCTTCCAACAAGGGCTATTTTGGTAAAATCTATCTATACCAAAATACAGAAAATTAAGAGCGCCTATGTGGGATGTACACCATGATGATGCATTAGTGTCACACAGCAACCCGGCTTGCCCGGGCCAACCCCCGACCCTGGGATGATAAAGGTCCATAGATGGGGCCGGGGATGGTTGGTAGGGCCTGATGGGCGTGTGACGCTGTGTATCTTCTGGATCAAAATAATACATAAAGGACATATAGTAACCCGGCTTGCCCGGACCAACCCCCGCCCCTGGGATGATAGAGGTCCTTAGATGGGGCCGGGGACGGTTGGTAGGGCCTGATGGACATATGATACCATGTATTTTTAGACCAATTTAAGGCTCGGCTTGCCCGGATCCGCCACTAGCCCCGCACCCACAAGTAGATGGAGGCGGGGCTGGTGGAAGCTGGTAGGGCCTGTCCGGCAGAAGGTGAACAAACTTCAACAAAAAATAAATAAAATTTTACTGGGCATCCCGCAGGGGCGTACAGAGAGGGCATGACGGGGGGAGGGTGATAGGGGCCCTGGATAAGACTACCTCTTCGGGGAACCCAACGCGAACTCGGTTCACCGTCCGATGGAAACCGGGTGCCTTACATCAACAAAAAACTACAGCATCGTGTGGGAGTTCGTGGCCAAAAATGAAACACATTAAAATGTTTTAAAAATTATATACTACCGACTAATGGTAACTACTTCCCAGGGCCGAAGACTACCAATGCTCTATGCAATTGTCAAAATTTGGTTTAAGTCTCGGCCCTGTTCTGTCTCTTCTATCGAGTTGTCTTATATATTATTCAAATTCTCTACTCTACTCTAAGGTGTACATGGATAAAAAGAAAGAACTGATAAAGTAAAAGAATAATATCCATGTATTAACCTGTCTATACTATTCTAAAAACAAATTTTCAATAATGACAGTGGTTCTACCCAGGAAATGGATGGAAATCAAAAATTTCTACATGTGTTTCTCCCTACAATCAATACTGATTATAACAGGGAATAAAATACTGAATATATATACTTTAACATTTCTAAAAATCCCTTCTACAGTTTCTCCTTTACCGTTTCGAATAGTCGTATCCATAAGAAGGCACCCGGTTATATCAGTGAAAACATGGTAAATCCGTGCGAAACCCCCCTCAGTGACACAATTCAAACAGTAAACATTAACACACAGCCGATTTAAATACATCTCGGCAACACATGGTGCCAAAAAATGGCGAACCAAAGAGAAAAGAAAGAGACTTAATCTCCGTACCTTAATACAAATACCGTTATATATTTACAATAAACTACAATATTAAAAATGCAACATATAATTTTTAATAAATAAGCATTGTAATCCATGATGAAAAATACGTTTTGTTAAAAAAAATACCTATACCTATGAAATATTACAACGTTACTCATAGTATAGAGGCTATAACATCGAGCAGATATGTTGCAGACACTGATCACACGGGGGGCGCCGCACGGGTTTCATCGGATGAGTGAGGCACCTTAGGGAAAGAATACTTTACCATAAATCTCTCCTGCGCTCTAGCGTTTTTCGCCATACAGTGCCCCTGAGGGACACAGGCCTGTCCATACTCATAAAATAAATAAATAGAATTAATTCCTAAGCCCTCTCCCTCTCTTCTGATAATATAAACATTTAAATAATATTCTTACTCTATAGAGGAACGGGAGATATCCTTTGTAATTGTCAAACACGGGTATATATATCTCCCTTCCCTTCTTTTACTAATCTTTTGAGTTGTGTTATCTCTTATATCTCTGCTTCTATGGTGCATGTGGATGAATAAAAAAAAAATCTGACTGCCAGCGGGACCTCTGAATTAAAAAATAGGTCCCATCGTCCATATGTTAACCAGTCTTTTCTATTTATAAAATTTGTTGGATCCAAATGATACAGGGGACAGGCCTGTAAATATGTACATTGTAAGCTGTATATATAAATGTAAATATTATTAATGATTTAAATTCTTGATTTTTTAAAATAAACATACTTTTAAAAAGGTCCTAAAAAAGTGCCTATAGCATCGGTTAAATAATATAACTATATGTCTTATCTTTTATTTTAACTGAATACATTTTTGGTTTTTAAATTATTGTATTTTTACCACTATTATAAGTCGCAAATGAGGCACTGTTTAAAAATATATTGTAACTTTACAAAGAGGCGAAATAATCTATACTCTATGTTAATTAGGTGGACTGGAAATGAAATGTAATAAAAGAAAAAAAGGAAGTGTAAACTGATATTTTATGTAAAACAACTTTTACTACACATTCATCTCAGCACATAAATACAACACAGATAAAACCACCCGTGCATTATATAATAGCCTATTGTCAATACATTAGTAACTCATAATCATCTTTATGTTGTTTAATTTTTAATCCTTTTTAATCTACCAGACACTAGGCAACCCTCACGCCATTAATATAATACTGTGATATTTTATTTTAAACTCCCATACTTTAATGTTCGCCCTATAACAATAGTTAGGGCGAGGGTAAACAAAACCAAATATTGATTGAAGCAAAATCACAACCAAATCAAAACATGTTAAACAATGGCGTTTGTGGTATTTTGTGACAGCTATGTGTCTAGACTAGAGAGGTTCTGTCAAGGCAAAGAAGGATATATCCGGTTCTTTGGGGTACCGGGTATGGGCACCCAAAGAAAAATGGAGACGATGTTCGGGAAACTGTTGGACTCCTAACCAAGGTATGGACTATGACTCTATAATAGATTAGATTAGTATTTAACCTATAATGTACATACATGTAATTAACAATGTATACATTGTTTGATAAAAAGGAAAAAATCGCTAATGCAAAGAACTTGTTCTCTCAAGAATCTTATACAATTCTTATATTTCCAGGTTTGTGCTCATCATATAGGGAGGCAATGACATTCACAAACTCTGCAAACCACAGGAAATTGTGGAAGAACTGAGAGACATCGCCAACAGGATGTACGTGTCGGGCGTGGAGAGGGTTTTTGTGAGCTCCATTCCGGAAAGAGGGCGATTTAAGGAATGGACCGGCCTTAACAGAAAAAGGTTCAACACAATACGGCGCTCGATAAATAAGAAGCTGAAAGTCATCTTTCCCGGCGACTTCATCGACGTGAGCACCCGCATGAAGTTTCCAAGGCATTACGACCGGGATTTGGTTCATCCCGGCACCAAGGAAGGGGGAATGAAAATAATTTATCATTTTGTAAAGAAATGTTTAAACCAGTGTTTGTCTGTTTAATAAATATATAATACTGACTTATTATTTCCAAGGCATTTTACATATCTTTGGATCAAAATATCCAATTGACTACGATGGGCAAAGACAAGTAGGATTTAAATTCAAACCAAATTCAATTGATACTAATAAATTGATTTTGATGATTAGCATAAACCAGTCTGGGAACTTTCGTGACATATAATAATATGTCTGGGATATGATACATTATATATATATAACTCTTCAGAGCTCTTTGGTTACTAATTTAAATATATATACTATCGATTTAAATTAGTAACCAAAGAAATCTGAAGAGTTCTTGAGCAGTTGCCGCTATATATAATTATGATAATTTAAAAGGACTTACCTCACAAAGGATATTGTAATCAGTGCAGTCCTTTTCACACACAGAACACGGGTATTTCCCCATCATAATGTGCACAAATTTACAAAGTAGAGAACTTGTCTTACTAGACCTTTTAAAAATTGCTATTGATGAACCGATTGACTGAAGCAGTAGTAGTAGGAACTAGTTTAATGAGGGTCTACACGCCCTGTTGAGGGCTTTTTCATGACCCCGCCATGTTGCCCATGCATGGCTTAAATGTTTATATTCCGAAAAATATCGCCTAAAGAGGGCCCTAATTAGGTACCTAGTTTATGTACCCATTTACTGGAAAGATGGTATAATTTTGGTAATTTTTTTATCTTAAAGGGGATTGAGCATGTTTTGAGTGAATTCCACTCCCTAATTCCTGGCTCTTTCCCCTGACACTAGGTTCTAATTGGTATTTGTTTATTTATTTTTCACCATAAGAAGGTTCCCTGCTTTCGGCTTACCTCTTCCCCTAGCGAAATTGTGAAATAGTGGGGAAGGGGTGCACTTTTTTAGGGACCTGTGTAGCTAATAAGCTTTGGTATTTAAGGAGTAATTGTGGTAGCTCGTTTAGACCCTAGTGCTTGTTAATTTTTGATGTCTGGACGCCCGGGGCCCGACCGCCCACTAAACCATCTTTCTTGCCTTACATTTGTAATGTATATGCCAAGAAAGAAGTCCCCGGCTGGTGGTATAAGATAATGCTCGCCTTTGTCTACTAGTTAATTCTATTACTATTTATACAGGTAAAAAGTATATTCAGCGGCCATTATCTTATGGTTTTCCCTATTCTACCACACACTCGATTCACGCTCTCATGGTCTCATACATCCAAGCATTCTGTTAACTACTTAGACTACTTAATCTACACTACGCATTTCTCTACTATATACAGTAGTGGAAGGGTTTTTTTTTTTTTTTAATTTTTTTTCCACTGTCCTACTAGTGCAAAAACATTTGTTAAATGGGGGGAGCCATGCATGTTATGACATAGTAATATATATTACACAAAGATATGTTGTTAGGCTTGGTGAACCTTAGATGGGTAGCCTTTGTTTATACGGACCCCCTATTGGGCTTCCGTTTATTCAGCATACCCTGGTTCCACTTAGAGTTAATATGTAAAGAGTCTATTGAATCCTATGTGTGTGTCGTAGTACTGAGCCCAGATTGCCGTTGTTTTTACGGGGCCCTTAGGGGGCACCCGTTTATTTGGCAATCCAGTATACTTTATTATTGCCTTGATGTTGAGTGGTGTTTTTGTGGGTTTTTCTAGGTGACTTTTATAGATGGTGGTGTTAAGGTGCCTTTGTTTTTACGGGGTCTTCAAGAGTCCACCGTTTATTCAGCAACCTTCCATCTAATGGATAGTATTTTATATTTTATTTTCCCCTTATTTTGCCTTGTTTAATTGTGTGTGTGCTGTCTTAACTATATTTTGGCCATACTGGGCATTCGAGCGGATTGACCTACTTAATGTTCGTTTATTTCGCTTGATTCTGATTGGCTGGTAAGTCGTAACTATATTTTGGCCATACTGGGCTTTCGAGCGGATTGACCTACTTAATGTTCGTTTATTTCATTAATTCTGATTGGCTGGTTTGTCTTATCTAATTTTTGACCATACTGGGCTTTCGAGCGGATTGACCTACTTAATGTTTGTTTATTTCGCTTGATTCTGATTGGTTGGTTTGCACGCACCACATCGAACGCATATTTTTACATGTTGTTAGTGTAGTTGATTTTTTCTAAATATTCGAATAAAGCCGCTTTAATTGGTTCTGCTTTATCGGCGGGCGGAAACAGTAGTACTTTTCTATTTATGATAGTTAACCCTAATTTAATAGTCAGCTGGTACTCTAGTTCGGTACGCTCAGTTGCGTGCTGCCCACACTGGAATACCACGTGTTCGAAGGTTTCTGTGTCTGCGCAGTGAGGGCAGTTTCTCGGTCGAGCTTTATTTTCCGCACCTAAGTAGCTTGAGCCGATCCTAAGTCTTGTGTAAATTTTATCATACTTAGTAAACGGGTGATGTATTTTGATCCTAGTATTTCTTTCACCGAATTCGTAATTGTGTGTTAACTTGTAATCAGTAAATCTCGCTTCCGCTTTCTGTTTGTAGTGGTTGGTGTTTTAACTATAAGCTTCTGTTTTGCTTAGTTTTATAGTTAGTAGATTTCCACTAAGAGCACCTTTTTTGGCCAAAGAGTCTGCTAATTCGTTTCCTATTATTCCTATATGGCTTGGTATCCAGACAAGATTTATTGTAGTATTAAGGTTGGTTTTGATGTCAGAGTTGAGTCTATAAATGTGATTAATTATTTCTTGTCTGTTTGTTCCTTTTATTTGTTGTAGAGCTTGTAATGCGCTGAGGGAATCGGTGAAAATATCAATGGTACTATTGGTTATTTTATTTTTGTGTATCCAGGTAGTTGCTTCCTTGATGGCTACTAGTTCGCAGGAGAATATTGATACTCTATGTTCAAGTTTGATTTTTGCTTTTGCTTTGATAGTTTCTCCTTCGTATATAGCTATACCTGCCCCTGCTATCTTTTTAATCGGGTCTTTGCTGCCGTCTGTATAAATCTTGAATTTAGCTGTTGATCTACTTAAGTAATTGTCTGCGGCTTTCTTTATTGAGAGCGGGTTGTCTGTTTTGCGTATTTTTTTGCTTAGGCCTATATCTATGGACATAGGTTCGATTCCTATGAAGTTTATATGAGAAGGAGGTGTTAGGTGGCCTGTTTCTAGATTTGTTTCCTCTAATAGATTTATAATACGTTGCGTGTATGGTTTTTTCGGGAATTTGGGCCATTTTCCTACGCGCTTAAATATCTCCTTATTGGTGCTTAATGTAGATCCTAATGAGGCGGAGCGGGCCCAATATTTCAAACTGAGTATATTGATTTGTTCGGTGATCGGTAATTCCCCTACTTCGGCGTGAATTGCTTCGGTTCTCGAGTAGCTAGGGACTCCTGTTATAGTTTTTATTGCTCTATTTTGTAATTTTTGGAGTTTATCTAGTATAGATTTATTTGCCGAACCGTACGCTACCATTCCATATTGTATTTTTGATTTGATTAAGGCCTGGTATATAGTATAAAGGCATTTTTTACTTGATCCCCATTCTTTTCCTCTTATTGATCTAATTAGATTTATATCTTTTTCGCACCTGCCTATTACCGTTTTTATGTGTTCTTCCCATGTAAGATATTTATCGAACGTTAGTCCTAGGAATTTGATGCTATCTTTGTAATCAATGTTTTTATCGCATAATGTTAGTTTAGTTAATGAAGCGTCATCAATCGGTGTTTTTTTTGTTACGAAAAATTATTGTTTGCGTTTTATCTGGGTTGATGACGAACCCGTAGTTTGACGCCCACTTTTCTCTTAGCATTTTCTGTATTTTATCGATTCCTTCCTTTGGAGTTTTGCTACACACCCATATGGCGCTATCATCTACAAATTGTGATACTTTAATTTGATTACTTGTGGCAGTGTATTTATTTTGGGTGTTGTGTTTTTGAACCGCATCATTGAATGTGTTCATGAAGATTGAAAATAATATTGGTGATAAAACGCTACCTTGCGGACAGTCGTTTATAGTGGTTCTTGGCGTTGATGTGTTGTTTTGATATTTTACTTTAATAATCCTTTTTGATAAGAAGGTGGAAAGCCATTTTATCATCCTACCCCGGATACCATATTTTAGTAATATAGAGATGGCCCCTTCAGCCCACATTTTATCAAAGGCAGCGGATAGGTCCAGAAATGCTGCTGTTATGAATTCTTTTCTTACTTGAGCAACTCTTATATCAGATTCTAATCTTACTACGTTATCGTCACATGAGTGATTGGCTCGGCACCCTGATTGGAATATATCAGAATATAACTTATTTGTTTCTAAAATCAAGCATAATCTTGTTTTGATCATTTTTTGCATTATCTTGGTAAAACAGGATGTTAGAGATATAGGCCGATAGGATGCTGGTTCGTTAGAGGGTTTATTTGGTTTGAGTATCGGTATGATGGTTGATTCGTGCCATGATTCAGGGATTAAACCTTGGTCCCAGGAGTTGTTGAACATGTTTAAGAGGGCCGATTTTGATTCATGGGGGAGTTGCTTTATAATGTCATAATTAATACCGTCTTCTCCTGGGGCCCCTTTTCCACATGTTGTTAAGGCTATATTAAGTTCTGTTAATGTAAAGGGCTGATTATATTTTAGATTCGTGTGAGGCTGTTCGTTAGCAATGATATTATTGATCGTAAGTGAGAAGTCATTCTTTTTGGTTATAAACTGTTGTGTGTACCCCTTGTTACTACTGATTTTGGCGTAGTTGTCTACTAGAATTTCTGCTTTTTCTAAAGGGTCAATAATAGGCTTCCCATTTACAATGAAGGGACAGGTTTGAATTGGCGTGTGTCCTTTAATTCTTTGGATAAAGATCCATAGATCTTTACTAGTTGTTTTAATAGTTATTTTACTGCAGAATGTTTCCCAGCTGTCCTTCCGGGCCTTTTTGAATATTTTTTTTGCATCTCTTCTAGCGTCATGCCATAGTTTTAGTTTGATGGTTGATTTTTTGTCTTTTTTTTATAATTTTTCCTACAGTTTTCCCTTTTTTTCGCCGCGGCCGTGTATTCATCTGTCCACCATGGTACTGTTTTTGTAATTTTTTTTATTAGTGTGGGAGTATTTAGGCATTGTTTTGTTTAGTATTGTTGTTAATTGTGTGTAAATTTCGTTGAAATTATTGTTGACATCTGTTTCTGTTATATTAATTAGGCTTTTTGAGCATTCGTGTTTGAATGATGTCAAGTTTTCGTTGTATGCTCTGCTCACATTCCATTTCTTATTATTTTTGGGAGGGTTTCTGTTAATGCTAAATTTAGTGTTGGTTAGAATGGGAAAATGGTCACTTCCGCATGTGTTATCAATGACATTGAGTTCGCAGGAATCGAACATGCTGGCAGAGGCCATAACAAGGTCAATTGCACTGTCTGCTTTGTTTGTTTCGTTTGAGATCCTGGTTATCTGACCATCATTTAATATGCAAAGATTTTCGTCATTAAGGAATGTGAGTAGATCATCGGCCTCGCCGTCGTACCTAATGTCGTTCTCTGGATTCCAACATGGGTGTTTAATATTGAAGTCTCCTACTATTAGGGTACAGTTATCGCTGTTCTTAAAAACTTGTCTATAATTATGTAGTGTGTTGTCTGTTTTCTGCGCGTAGGTATTGTATATAGTTAACCTTTCCTTATCGCTATAAACTGTAACTGAGGTTATATCCATGGGGGTGGTGTTGTTGATGTTGTTTGTTATGACTTGTAGACCTAACCTTACATATATGCAGGTGCCACCCCCTATGTCATTATTTTTGCTTTTGTTGGAGATAGGGTTTTGAAATCCTCTAATTTTGGGGAGTTTAGACTTATCTGATTCCCAAGTTTCCTGGATGCAAATTATGTCTACTTCATGTTTGGTTTGGGTCAAAAATGTCATGAGTTCACTTATTTTAGTGGAGTCTTTCCCTACTATGCTCCTTGCATTCCAGCTGACGACGACGAGGCCATTTTTACTTGTGTTGGTGTTTGATTTTTTATTGGCAGTCAATTGACTGAAGCACAGTATGTTTCTTACATTTATAGTAATTTAACACCAATGAATGCCACGCCCTCTTGACTAGGCGGGAAGCACGTTCTCATGGGTTTGGGAAATGAAGGGGTGTCATAACAGATACAGCCGATTCACACCTTTAGTGAAAGAGTGACCAACTGTAATGTATATGACTGTTTGGATAAGCTTCAGCATTGCAACAACATTAACTGAGAAAATAATAGAACAAACCTGATACTTTTACTGCATATTAATGTTATAAAGTCTTTACTAAATTGGACTGATATTGGCCCCAGTTAGTAAATATAACTAAACCCTTATGACACCCCCTTTACAAGTCGTTACTTCATTTTTAAACGTATTTTAAAGGGTTACTCGCCACTGAGATGACGAGCGCATTTACATTTACAAAAATACGTAATTATTTAAAAATAACACAAAATTTGCTTTTGGGGACTTCTATAAACTAGGTAAAAATTATAGCATAGACACAGAATCACGAAGATACGAAAGTCGCCAATGAAATTCATTTATTTATTGACAACAAATGACACGTTTACTCTTTCTGTTATTTTATATAGTTATTCCATTAATTATATATACAATACGTCTTTGCAATCCAGCAGACACTGATAAAAAGCATACCTTCATAGTACTTCGTTTTTTAACTTTAACCTTAACTAAAATATTGTTTCTTCATATAATCTTGTGTGCCCCAAAAATAAATATTCATATTCACACCACCTCTTCTTCTCTCAAATCTAAAATTTTCCTGGAATTGACATTTTGAATACCATATTGTCTTTTGCATTGTTCCACATTTTACTCTAGCTTTTGTACCTGGGTTGAAATAAAAGTATTATCTGTCGGTCAATTACCCAATAGGTCCAAAACTGACAATAGTGAATGATAACAATTATCGCCTATTCAGCAAACATATAATTGGGATTAGCCGGTATTTTTGCCGATACTGCGCAGCGACATTTCTATCATTACAGCACAGGGGCACTTATGAGTTGCCCAGGGACTGAACCCGGCCGGTCCATTATACTGACACCGACGAGCCAGGCGTAATGCTGTCCCGAGCATTAGGAGGGAAGCCACAATATATAATTACTTAATCTTACGTGACAAACTGACAAATTATACATTGTTAGATGTTGTTAAAGCGTGGGTATTTCTTGTATTTTTGTAACCACTGAAAATAAAAGGATGTTACGATTTCAAGATTAACGCATAAAAACTTTGTTTAAAGGGTTGTAATTTGTATTTCTTAACAAAGGCTGTAGATTTGTGGAGAATTAGAACATTCTCACGCAACCTTGAGATACGGTAAGAGCAGCTCTTCTCATTTAATAAAAAAATATGCGAGCAGATTCTTTTAATTATGAACATTTAACTAGACTGAATAAAATACAACCGGAAACATTATGGCATGTTTATTTAGTTATCAATTTTCGCATCGTAGCTTATTGGGAAGCATCGAGCTGCTTCAGATATGTATATCATTGGTAAAATGTATCCAGCCAGAAGAAACTTAAAACTATCCCCACCCCCACACTGCCCCTTCCTGACACACACCTGGTCCCGGAAGTACAGAGGACGTTACCAGGTCCAGCAGTGTATTGCAAACATGACCTTATGGCAGATGACATATATCACAAGTAAAATTCTTTGAAGCACTTTCGTTGATTCCCCTCCTGTGCGGAAGTAATAGTAATATTACAATGTAACCTATTTTTTTTTATTAATGTTGATGACGTACTTTGACCTATTGACTCACATTAAACTTGACTATACAGTATTTAGTCAGATAATTATCAATGAATGTTCGTGGTTAATATTGTGTTATGTTATTTAAGGGGATTTTTTTTAATTGACTGTCATTATGCGTATACAAAGATATATATATATATATACAGCAAACATAAATAACGACATATCAATGAATGTATCATTGTTCAAAAAGTGATTATTTCGGAGTGATCAGGAGACTTAGTCAATGAACTTTTTGTGGCCGGGGGGGGGGGGGGGGGGGGGGGGGGGCAAATGTCCGTACACCTTTTTATGTATATTCCGTTAATTATTTTGAATGTGAAAAAGTTGGAAAAATCACCAGTTATGTTATTTATAGCGTAAAATGCTGATGCAAACTTTTTTATTAAGATAGCATATTTTGACTTATTAACCCTACCTAAATTTGACTATACGCTATTTAGTCACTTGACGATTTTAAATATTAGCTCAGTTTTGAAAAGTGACTATTTGTGAGCGGCCACGGGCCAGCTCGATCGACTATTTGTGGCTATTTGTTGCTGTTAAAGCACTTTTTTTTATTAACTTCATAACATTTTCGCTGAGGTCATGTAAATGTTTAGCAAGTAAATACGGTAAAATTGTACGTACATTATTTTAACTGATTCAAAAGGTAAAGTTTGACCAATGAACCTACTGAAATTTGACCATACGCTATTTAGTCATTTGACTAGTTGTCACCGTTTTTGCGTTATTTATGCACATTTCTGATTAGATTTTGGTCTCAAACCAACGAAGTAACCTTTTTCTAATGCAAAAGAACATTTATTTATTTATTTATTTATTTATTTATTTATTTATTTATTTATTTATTTATTTATTTATTCATTTATTCATTTATTCATTTATTCATTCATTCATTCATTCATTCATTCGTTCGTTCGTTCGTTCGTTCGTTCGTTCGTTCGTTCGTTCATTCATTCATTCATTCATTCATTCATCCATCCACCCTCCATCCATCTATCTATCTATTTATTTATAATAAATATTTTTATGATAAATGAAAACATGAAGCCTATGCCTATATAACTGCCTGAAATCGACTATACGCTGTTTAGTCATTTGACTATTTTTGACTATTTGTCACCGTTTTTGCGTTATTTATGCACATTTCTGTTTAGATTTCGGTCTCAAACCAGCGAAATGACTTTGCTAATACAAAAGAACATTTACAATAACTGAAACCATGGAACCTCTGCCTATATAACAGCATTTTAGCTCAGGATCAAACAGTGACTATTTGTGAGGAATCTAGGACAGTTGCCCCCCCCCCCCCCCACGGACGTTTGCCCCCCGGACGTTTGCCCCCCTATTTGTGAAGGGCGGACGTTTGCCCCCCAGCTGAAATTACAAGGCGGGCGTTTGCCCCCCAGCTGAAATTACAAGGCGGACGTTTGCCCCCCCAGCTGAAATTACAAGGCGGACGTTTGCCCCCCTACTGAAATTACAAGGCGGATGTTTGCCCCCTCTACTAAGTAATAGTTAGAACATATTAAGTCGATTTTTAATGGTTAAGAAGGGGCGGAGCGAGCGACAGCGAGCGAGCTCCTTCTTAGCCATTAAAAATCGACTTAATATGTTCTAACTTACTTAGAATATAACCTACATTTTTATTGGTCGATTCAAAAGTCATGAAACTACGTCACTCTTCCTGAATGCTGTGTAATCACGTCATCTGTGTTTTAGGATAGTCGTGTGAAATGGATATTAAATTTGACCTAGGCGATCTTGATTTATTGTTTAAAGAACAGGATGACTTTGACTCTGGAGAACTGGGTACACTTACTCAGTTAATGGATATACCAACACAGCAGCTGTTCAATAATCAGTCAACTAGCACACGATTCTCGGATCCAGTGTCAAGTTCGGATATTAAAATACAACAACAGGCAGGTGTGCCCAAGAAAACTAGGCAGGCTAATATTTGGACTCTTAATTTGTGGAAAGACTGGGCTCGACACCGTAACGCGCGACCAGAGACGCTTCTGGAAATGGGACCAAATGTTGTGATTCCGGAGGATATTTGCTTGTTAAGCGATTGTGACCTCAATTTCTGGATGCAGAGATTTATTGTTGAGATTAGGAGAAAGGATGGCAGTGAATATCCACCAAATACACTCACCCAAATAGTTGCTGGATTACAAAGGCACCTCCGCAGTGTTTGTGAGGCCGACAAATAAACTTTTTCAAGGAGGCGGACTTATTTTTTCGAGAATTCCGAAAAACATTAGATGCGCGCATGAAATTACTAACAAGCCAAGGAATTGGTGTCGACAAAAAGCGTGCGGACCCCGTGACGGAGGCCGATGAGAAGAAGATGTGGGAAACTGGTGTATTTTCCATGGACACCGCTTCCGGGCTGAGCAACGCCATATTCTTTTATAATGGCAAGGCTTTTGCGTTTCGTGGCATGGAAGAACACCGACAATGTGTAGCGGAACAGTTTCAAATTCTTTTTGATCACGAAAACAACCAACGATATATTCAGTACACGCCTCGTGTTACCAAAAATGTACAAGGAGGACTTAAGCACCGTCGAGTTGAGATCAATCCTATTAAACATTATGAGAATCCGGCGAATCCACGCTGTCTTGTGCGTCTGTATGACATGTATCTCAGTTTAATACCAAGTAGAGGACCACTTTATAGGAAGCCTTTGGAATCGGTTTCGTCGTTTGGCCCACGATTTAGTGCCGGTACAATTCCTGTTAACCAAATGTCTCAAATGTTCAAGCGATTCTTTGCTGAGGCAGGGATAGACACAACAGGTAGGACCATTTCAAATCACTCTGGGCGTGTTACCTGTTGCACTCGCCTGTACAACGACGGATATTCGGATAAAGCAGTGATCAGTCGAAGTAGCCATCGTAGCAACGCTGTACATGCCTATCAACGAGAACAATTTAAGATATTCAGTGACATCAGCAATACTTTGGGAGCGCCACACCCACACGTTAAATCGGAGGAACTTGTCCGTGCTGAGAATGCAAAAAAAGAAAATAAACGGCCAGCTGACATTACTACAGATTCTACTGTAAAATTAGTGTTGCCTGATTCAGTCGAGAAAGTTGTTTTAATTAAGGGTGACAGAAAAATTGAAGTAACAATATGAATGATGGTGGGTGGAAAATGATCAGAAGTAAACTGTAATGGACCGAATGGTCTGATTTGGGAGATGTTTTGTTATTCAGTTAATATTTGCTAACGATTATCAATTTTGTTCCATTTTTTTACCTGTAAAAAAACAGGCTGTATCTATTTGAACCGATTGTATTACATGCGGTATTGTTTATGCAGTAGATCTACACTGAACTGGTTTGATTACATAGTTAAATGTTCCATTGTTTGTATAAAATAAACGAATATAAATGTTCCATTGTTTTTATAAAATAAACGAATAAACAATCGTTTTCATTTCCAACACTTTTAACATGGTGCCGTACACGAATGGCATTACTTTAATGTGTAAGTTAGCCTTATTTGGCAATGTTTACTACAAACGTACGAGAGGCGGAGCTAAACTGTCCCGCCAAATAGTCACGTGCTTTAAAATAGATCCATGCTCTTAATAATTAAGAGCGTCACTTAATGAAGGTTTATCTGAAAGCTGATTGGTGGAAAATGTAGGTCATATTCTAAAATGTCAAGGCGGAAATTGCCCTCCCTTTCTTCTCAAACTCTGTATCCCGCCTGTAAATGTCTTCCCGCCATATTAGAAACATACACAAACGGTACTACATGGTGCTACAGTACATGAAATGTGTTAGGTGTAACAAAATTTTCTAAATTTTTTTTCATAGGACTGGAATTAAGTAAAAGTTACAATCTAGTTTGCCTTCATATCTTTACATCGCATCAGGTTCCGACAATTTACCCGTTCTAAAACTCTCGCCGTCGAACCCGCAAGACTTCGGCTTTAACAGGTTGTTTGCTACACATTTCCCGCGATCGCTTGCCACTCATGCGTAGAGTGTCACAAACAGGTTAACTGTCAATCAACTGGTAGGCCTAGACCCATTTAAAACACTTTGATTAATCAAAATTAGTTTGCAAAATTCACGTATTGTAGGCATAATTTCGTCTGAAAAACTATATAGATCCGTTTAATGTTTTTCTTCTGTTTTGTCAAGTATTATATATTTTATGTTTTTAGTAACTTTATAAAATGCACCTCATTTTTATATCTCACAGGGATGACATGTAAAACGAGACAAAATAAATTCAAGTTTTATTACAGGCTTAATTACAACAGTTTGAATAATAAGAATATAAAACGTGAAAGTACAACTGACAAAAATAATGAAAACAAATATACAACAAGCACATTTTGATTAGAACATTTTCAGCGAACGAGGTAGTATATGCATTTCCTCAATTTAGAACAATAGAAAATAGAATGCACATTGTAGTATCAGAACACTTGATAGTGCACATGTGCACAGTTCATCAACGGGCACCAGACTTAAGTCCCTTACCGGAGACGGATATGCCCTCCAATGGCCCTCAAAAAGTCTACGATGGTCATGTCTCCGGTCACCCTTCTCTCACAGAGTGATCGAAGTCTTTCCTGGAACTTCTTCGTTCCCTGCCTGCACGACCTTGTGGAAGGCACTCCTAGTCGCACACGGTAGATCTCTGCCTCCACTAGGCTGCATCCTTCCTGAAGGCATCGATTACTGTCCACAGTGACGGGTTGGAGTGTCCTACTAGTGTCTTGAAGCCATTATTCCATGCCTCGCAGATGTTGTTTGTCCGGGCCTCGTTATTCATAGTAGCGGCGTGGACGTTCCATACATCAACGTTGAAGAGAGGTGTGGTCCTCCTCAACTTTAATGCACCAGTTTGGGTCCTGACAGATCTGGAATCAAAACAAAACATTGTAAGTTGACGTTCTTCACTTTCTAATATAAAAGTAATGGGTTTTAAAGTGATGTTCTGAATACGGTTGGGTTAAAAAATATTTTTATTGAATAAAATAAAATTTTTAAAAGCCGTATGCCGCCTTAATCGTTGCCTTGAGTTTAGTAAACAAGTGTATACAGCCACCATTATAATAGCTAATTCAAATACGGTACGTACCTAAAACCGCCGCTGACGTAGTTTCGGTCGAAGTTATCGACGACTGACGTCAGTTCTTCCGGTGCTTCTTCCTTCTGATACCGCATCCCTTCCTTCACATCTTTAGGAGGGAGGAAAGCAAGGCCGTCCAGCATGCCACAGAAGTGACGCACTTCAGCAACTTCCCTGTAAGTCCCTTATTTATTTATTTATTATTATTATTATTATTATTATTATTATTATTATTATTATTATTATTATTATTATTGTTATTGTTGTTGTTGTGTTCTTATTATATTATATAATGTATTATTATTCATACCTCCACTGGCACCAACTTATCGGCGATAATCTGGCTTGGTTGTCCACGATTACTCTTCAGGCTCTCATCTATTTCCTCACGGACTTTCTTTGCAGCTAGAAAGAAAGGGTCCTCAGCGTGGTTGTGGGGTTTTGATGACTGAATGACTGTTGCCTAAAAAAATACCGTATTTTTTTTTTTTATTGCCTCATACATTCATCACTTATCAACTCTATGCAATTAAAGCTTAACATATAAAAGAAATACATGCAATGATATTATTTTATATAATAATCTCGTTTCAATGACTTTCATTCTTTTTTTCTTAATATTTATCTTTAAATAATTATCGTTATAAGCTGAGAAACTGACATGCGATGTACTGAATTTTGACTTGCCGCATATTTAAAGGTTGTTACCACCAACAAAAAGGTTTCCATCTTACAACTTCGGGTAAAAATAATTTAAACAAAAATGTTGGTCATATTTTAAGTTTTTACATTGTATTTGTTATTCCATGTGAGAGATTTAGGATATTGTCTTACCAAACTATCAGTTATAACTGTGCCATTGCATGATAAACTGCGTCGCTGAGCACATTCCCAAGTGATGGTTGTCTTAGACGACTTCTTCTTAGTGTAGGCAAAACCATCGTAACACAGCTTTGTGGCCCCTCTTTTCGTAGAAATGAACTCCATGATGATTGAGCACAGATGTACATTATGATTCAAGAGTCCATCATATTTAAAGGACTGTGCTTACAGTTTGCATTTTGAGACGTGATAACGTGACAAATAAACACAATTTGTGACATTCCTTTAATTGAATCTCCTGGATTTAATTCGGCCAATCAAAGAAACCGTCGCGTATAATTTAATGCAATACAGTTAATTGTTTATAATTAAATACAATCATGTTAATCGCCGTTAATTGGCATTCTCTGTGAAATTAGTAATGCAAAGAAACCGCCGCGTATAACTGAACGCATTACAGCTAATTGTTTATAATTAAGTACAAGGATGTTAATCGCCGTTTTTTACATTCTTTGTGAAATTAATGAAATTGACAGATTGATTTTTTTGAAAGTACAATTTTTATTTGATTATTTACCGGTAAACCATGTTAACTCCGTTAAAGGGGGCAAACGTCCGCCCTTACGTTATGGGGCGGGGGGGGGGGGGGCAAAAGTCCGCCCTCAAGTTTTGTTGAGGGGGCAAACGTCCGGCTTTGAAAATCGGCAGGGGGGCAAAAGTCCGGCTCTGAAAAACGACAGGGGGGCAAACGTCCGGCCTGCATTTAAAAGGGGGCAAACGTCCGGGGGGCAAATGTCCGGGGGGGGGGGGGCGCAAATGTCCGTACACCATTTGTGAGCGGCCACGGGCCAGCTCGGTCGACTATTTGTGGCTGTTAAAGCACTATTTGCGATTAACTTCACAACATTTTCGCTGAGGTCATGTAAATGTTTATCAAGTAAATACGGAAAAATTGTAAGTACATTCTTTTAACTGATCAAAAAGGCATAGTTTGACCAATGAACCGACTGAAATTTGACTATACGCTATTTAGTCATTTGACTATTCGTGACTATTTGTCACCGTTTTGCGCTATTTATGCACATTTCTGATTAGATTTCGGTCTCAAACCAACAAAATGACCTTTTCCTAATGCAAAAGAACATTTACAATCAATGAAAACATGGAACATATGCCTATATAACAGCCTGCAATCGACTATACGCTGTTTAGTCATTCGACTATTTGTGACTATTTGTGACTATTTGCTGTTTAGTCATACCGTGCATTACTGGTGAGTGTTAAAAAAAACAACCTTCCACTGCTGTATATAGTATAGAAATGCGTAGAGTAGTTTATGTAGACTTTGTAGTGATAAGTATGCTTGAGTGAATAAGAACCTTGAGTGCATGGATTGTGTGTGTGGTAGAATGAATAAGGAAATCCATAAGGTAATGGCCTCCTAACATATTCTAGACATGTATAATTTCTCCTATGTTAATTAGTAAACAAAAGCGAGCATTACCATATACCACCAGCCGGGGACTTCTTTCTTGACATATACATTACATATGTAATGCAAGGAAGATGGTTTAGTAGGCGGTCGGGCCCCGGGCGTCAAGACATCGAATAGTAACAAACACTAGGGTCTAAACCATCTGCCTTAACTCACTGTTAAATACCCAGCTTGTTAGCTAAACAGGTCACCCCTTCGATCCCTACTATCTTACATTTCGTTAAGGGAAGAGTTACGCCGAAACGGGTAACTTTATTTATGGTAAAAATAAAAGAACACCATCTTTGTTTTATGTTAAGTGAATGTCAACACAAGGCAACTCAACAAATGGTTCTATTCTAAAGTTTATTGCATATATTTACAAGATAGTGTACATAGATGTTTGCATGCTTAAATCTCTCTAACAAGTGAAGATTCTACGATGGAGCGCACGCTGCGGGCCGCCTCCAAAGTCACGTGATTGGTCATTATAGTCAGTTTCAGTGATAGAACATCTCCCTCGTTATGAATGAATTGAGAACTCGGCATCCTGCAAAGTAATATTTACATAATAAATCAATAAGATAATAATTAATGCAGAAACAAGCATTAATACAATTGAATCACTATTTAACTGTGCGGTGTCAATGAAATAAACTACAACATCCTAATGTATATTGTTTATATGCGTTCATGTTTATTGATTATTCCATTCATTGCTGTAGAAACGCTCATTCTGTTTTACAACTCTTCCAGACCGCGTTACATAAGGGAACTTGGGAGCTGGGATATTCGTGGTTACATTTGAAAAGTTATCTTGACTAGAGAACTGGGGTTCAGGTGGGGGATTTTGGAGTATGTTTAGGTCGGAATGTGATATGCCTGAAACGTTCTCGTTTGTTCTGTGTAATGCTCTACGGTTTCTGCGATAGATCTTTCCATCCCTAGTTTGGACTGTAAATGACCTCGTGTCATTTGTTTCTAAAATTTTAGCGGGAACCCAGATTCTACCCATCTGCACTCTAACTGGGTCATTAGGGTGTAATGGCTTTAATTGCTTTGCGGTTTTGTCATAATTTTGTTTTATAAATTTGTTTTCGGTATGACTGAACTTGTTTTGAGTTTTCTTTTACCCTTTGTGAATTTACAGTTTTGGGACAAAGTGCTTTATTTGTAACGGCAAGATTGATTTGGTTCTGCGACTATGCAATAGCTGTGCTGGGCTATAGCCACAAGCCAGAGGTGTATTGCGGTATTCTAGCAGTGCAATAAATATATTGGTTCCACTGTCTTTCGCTTTTTTCATCATTTTTTTTTTTGCGATCCCAACGCTACGCTCTGCTAAACAATTACCCTTGGGGTGGAGTGGAGACGAAGTTTTATGTTGAAAGTTCCAATATTGTACGAAATCTGCGAACTCTGAGCTTGAAAATTGGGGCCCGTTGTCGCTGTGGAGAATGTCGCAAATGCCGTACCGTGCGAAATGTGTCTGTAATTTGCGTATTACGGTAATAGCTCTTGTGTCGGGAAGGTAATCAATTTCAAAAAATCTTGAGTAGTGGTCTACAGTGAGCAAGTAGTTCTTGTCGTCAAAATAGAAAAGGTCTGTAGACAAGACTTGATATGGTCTGTCTGGGAATTCTGAGGTGGTCATAGGCTCTTTTGCATTAGAATCTCGGTGCGTGATACAAATGGGACATTGCAAAATATGCTCCGTTATTTGCTTTTGCATTCCGGGCCAGAACAGTGAGTATTTAGCACGTTGTATGGTTTTGCTTACTCCTAAGTGACCTGTGTGTACCTGTTTGATCATTTCTTGCTGTAGTGATTTGGGAATAAGGAGTGTTTGACCTCTGAAAATTAGGCCGTCTTCGAATGACAGCTCGTCTCTGTGATTCCAGTATTCAGTGATTGCGGGGTCACAGTCTGACCGAGAATCCGGCCAGCCGTCTAGTATAGTCTTTTTCAATATACGCATGTCACGTACTTCTCGAATTTCCAGGCGGATTATTTCCAGACGTCTGTCGGTAACGTTGTGTTGCTTTCTGATAGAATGAACATGGTTGTCTATGCCGTCGACCAGCGTGGGGTATGTGTCATTGACTGAGTGTCTTGACAAGAAATCAGAGACAGGGATATCTTTTCCGCGAACATGTTTGACCGTAATATCGTACTTCTGTAACGACAGGAGTAACCTTTGTAGTATTGGAGAGGCTGCCGATAGGGTTTTTTTCATTAAAGCCGATATGGGTCGGTGGTCGCTATGAACTATCACATGCCTACCGTATGTAAATTGATGGAATCGCTTGCAACCAAAAGCGATAGCAAGGAGTTCGCGCTCAATGTTGGCATAAAGCTTTTCACTAGAAGTCAAGCTTTTGGATGCATAAGCAATTGGCCTGTCCCTTTGCCAGAGAGAGCAGCCAATGCCATTTTGCGAATCATCGCATTCTAAGATAAGAGGCTCTTTGGGGTCATAGTAATCTAGAACTGGTGCACTTGTTATGATTGCTTTGACCGTTTGCGGCTCATCCCACAGAAATTCCACGTCCTTTTGCAGGAGGGATCTAAGGGGAGTTGTGACCTCTGCAAGGTTTGGGGCGAATTTGGACAGGTAGTTTACCATGCCGAGAAATGTTTCCAATCCTGTTCGAGAATTGGGTTTGTTTAAACGGGTGATTGCGTCAATTTTGGCAGTGTCGGGTTTGAGACCCTGACTAGAAATAATATGTCCAAAGAAAGGGACTTCTTCGGCACCGATAATGCATTTGTCAGGGTTGAATTTGACCCCTTTTTCTCGTGCTCTGTTGAGCGCGTTTCGCAAGTTCGCGTCATGTTCTGACCTTGATCGACCATGAATGAGAATGTCGTCAACTATTGCGTAAATTCCGGGCAGGTTCTCAAAGATTTCATTGCATTTTTGTTGAAAGATATCACCTGATGATGTTATGCCAAATGGGAGTCGCAGGTACCTGTATCTCCCAAAAGGTGTACTGAACGTTGTTAAGAGAGAGGAAGCGTGATCTAATTTCACGCTCCAGTAAGCGGGCGTGATGTCTAAAATGCTAAAGTGTGTTGCGCCTAATAAATCGGACGTCACGTCGTCAAGTGTAGGCATTGGGTAATGCGGTCTACGAATTGAGTCATTTAGGGCCTTTGGATCAATGCAGACCCTAAGTTTGCCTGTCTTGGGCTTTTCTACTAGCACTATGGAATTAACCCAGTCGGTGGGCTCGGTGACCTTTGTTATGATTCCGTCTTTGACCATGCAGTCAAGCTCATTTTTGAGGCGGGGCTTGAGGGCTTCTGGAACTGTGTGCGGGGGGTTCACCACAGGGATAGCATTTTCTTTTAGGTGTAACTTTGCGAAGCCTGGAATTTCTCCTATGCCATTAAAGAGAGTTTTGTATTGTGACATAACGACTTCCTTAGTCAAGATCTGAGGCTCATTAGGGGCGATCTCTACAGAATATGTCAGCTTGATAAGGTTAAGGTCGAGGGGCGAACTAAGGCCAAGCAGGGGCTGAGAGTTATTTTCCACAACATAGAAAGTTTTAGTGATCCTGTTTGATTTGTGTGAACAAGGCAGTTGTACTTTTCCAATAACTTTGATAAGATCGCCTGAGTAAGAGGTTAACCTACTATCTGGAGGTTCTAAATCGTGATCAATCTGGAGGTTCCTAAATATTTCGCTTGAGATTACATTACACTCACTGCCTGTATCAATTTTGAATTTTATCGGGGTTTTGTTAGGGCAAAGACTGACAAAGGCAAAGGCACGGTCTGGAAGGTGTGACGAATGCTCACTTACCATGTCAATGCAATAATCCGTATTGTATTGTCCATTGGCACAATAATCACTGTCATTTTCACTGTAAGCCCTGTCACTCATAGAACTGTTGTCAATGTTCCACACAGATTTCTGTTGCGATCTGCACAAGTGTGCAAAGTGATTTAGTTTGCCGCATTTCCGGCACTGTTTTCCAAACGCTCGACAGTCAGACATGTTAGGTCCGTGGAACTTGCCACAGTTGCCGCATGATTTTTGTTGTTGTCGCTGCTGCTGCTGCTGTGGGTGGTGTCGCGTTGGCGCTTGCTGCTGTAGGTGATGTCGTGGTTGTTGTTGCTGTTGTTGTTGTATGTTCCGTCTGTGTTTCGAAATGGCATCCACAGGTGATGACGATACTGACGACGAAGCCTGATTTTGTGGTGATTGAATGTTCATTGACGCCATTTGCTTTTGGCAGTACTCGTAACTCTGAGCAATTTGTAAGGCTTTGTCTAGGGTAAGCTTCTCACCCTCATTTATAAGTTTTTCCCGGATCCTTGCATCGTTGGTGCCGATGACGAGCCTGTCCCGAATCATCTCGTCCATATTGTCGCGAAACTGGCAGTCCTGTGTGCGAAGTCGCAGTCTGGTGACGAATTTTTCTATTGGGTCGGAACCCTGCACCTCGTTATAGAATTTGAACCGTGCAAATATTGGATTGAGCTTGGGCTGGACGTAAGCCTGAAACTTTTCGTAGTGAGTCTTTAGGCTTTTATTTTCTGCTTCCGAGAGTCTCCACGTTTGGTGCACGTCGCGCCCTTTATCACCATCCCAGAGAAGCACGTACGCGATTTTTTTCTTCCTCAGTCTTGTCGCTCGGCGGACCCTAAAATATTAGTTCAGTGTGTCTTTTGAACCTCTCCCAGGCCTTTGGAAGATTGCTGGATTCCCAGTCCATGATGGGTGGCGTAATTCCATTCATGTTCATTTTCTAAATTCCAGTTGCAATTAGTCACTGAATGTCACGGAATGTCACACCGGGTTCAATTCTTTTCTGACACCATGTTTTATGTTAAGTGAATGTCAACACAATTGTGAAATCAACTCAACAAATGGTTCTATTCTAAAGTTTATTGCATATATTTACAAGATAGTGTACATCGATGTTTGCATGCTTAAATCTCTCTAACAAGTGAAGATTCTACGATGGAGCGCACGCTGCGGGCCGCCTCCAAAGTCACGTGATTGGTCATTATAGTCAGTTTCAGTGATAGAACAAACTTCACTAGAACCTAGTGTCAGGGGAGCGAGCCATAAAATAGGGAGTGGAATACACTCAAATTATGCTCAATCCCCCTTAGGATCCAAAAATACAAAATTAAACCATTCTTTCAGTAAATGGGTACATAAAATAGGTACCTAATTAGGGCCCACTTTAGGCAAAATATTTGGAATGCAATATTTAAGCCATGCATCGGCAACATGGCGGGGTCATGAAAAAGCCCTCAACAGGGCGAGTAGACCCTCATTAAACTAGTTTCAGTCAGTCAGTCAGTGAGTGTTAGAATGGTGCTGACCGTCAAGTTGATCACATCAACAGCGAAAACTGCTTATATATTGGCAACTTGGATTCAGACATACATGTAATCCTCGTTCAGACATGCAGCTTCTCTGAACCCCCATTATATATACATAGTACCGGGTCGCAGTAGTAATAAATAATACGAAGCCAGTTGATTTAACCCATTGACGTTGTACTCGGTCATAGTAGGACTGAGTGTTGGATCGGGTGTGGGCCCGTGTTAGTTATATAATAGTTTATAGAGACTGGGTTGTACCGAGTGTAGCGAGTCTGTATGTTTGGGTCATACCGCGTTATAGGGACTGGGTATATATATATAATGTAGTATAAGACTCAGTGCAGGAGTGACTGTTGCCTCAAGCGTTAAGACTTAGTAATGAATTAGTCGGTAGTGACGACCGCGTGTTATAATTTGTACATAGGAATGAATGTTTGATTGCGTCGGTACTGAGTACAGCATCAGTCAGTACTGTGTGTTGGTGAACGGGTCCGTGATTATGTTAGGTTTGTGTATATGGGTCCAAGTAAGACTGGGTGTTGGACCGAGACGGACCGTGTAAATAACTGTATGCAATATATTTTGTATATAGCTCGGGAGTTTGTATATATTTCATATCTGTATAGTTAAATCCCAGTATTAGTCTGTGTGCGCACAGCTCGGCGCACGTTACAATCTCATCATTTCACTATCTCAAATCTAAATTATACATGTATGCATTTACCTTTTTACGCTCTGGAGGACGACGCCTATATTTGGAATGATCGATAGAATTTGCATTTAAGGAAAGCCTGTCTTGCGGACTTTCTAACCACGATGAAAAAAGGATCCTAATTAAAACGTCGATCTATTTCATTATTTTTGTATGTTTAGTACTTTCTTGTGACTTTAACTTTCATTCAAAAAAGCCGAAAAATGGAGATTTGGGTTTATTTTGTTATTAAAATGTCCAAACCTTTAATAACTTACGAAATTAGACAGCAATGCTCTTCGGTACGTCCTTTCATTTTCGGATTGCATGTTAACAAATTGAGACTACCTACAAGCAACGAAACAGTTCATAGTCAGAAAAGGCTTCTTCGGAACGATCCGCTGAGGATGCACGGTAAAGTATGACTTTAGATGCAATGTTTCCGCAACATTTAACGAATATTTCCCATGTCTGTAAGGTCCGCACAAATTTTACAAGAGTTTACGTGTCTTTTTACTCTGGACCGGATGGTTTCAAATTAAAACCCTGGTCCTGTCACGACAAGTTTTCAAAAGGATATTAATAAAAATTTGAATGATCAATTCACATGCGTAAGACAAAGTGCAACACACCAAGAAAGCATTTATAAAATGGTTGAAGTGTTCTTGGTCAAGAGGTTAAGGTTATAGACTCGTGATCGGAGGATCCTGAGTTCAAACCCCAGATCTGACATGCGTTTTTATTCCTTGTCCAAGAATATAATTACACGAACATTTTTTGCAAATTTATATTAAGACTAATTATTGCTTCCTTACACCCAGATTTACTAAATAGCAGTATCCATCTGGGATATTATTAAAATACTGCTTTCCACACTAAGTCATTTGATATTTTGTAGTATTGTTGTCCTATATTGAATGACATATTATCTTCAACAAGACAGCAATTTTTGTTAAGCTGTGTAATAGTTTTTAGTTCAGTGTGAAATTATAAACCACAGTAGCACATACTTACTTAATAACGTGGCTTTGTTACAACGTAACTTACGTAATAGCATTGCTTTGTTACAACATTACTTCCATCGGGACTAACGACATACCAGATGAAGTAATAAATAGATTAAGTTTTGAAGAAAAAAACACTGTTCTTTGTATACATAATCCAGATATGAAACACTTATATAGAAAACATTGAAAATAAAAATTAAAATATCTAAAAGGAAAAAGAAAACAGACGATGTTCCAGAAAAATACTACCTCAACAATAGTGATTTGTGTAATGTGACGCTGCTGCTCAATTGCATTTCTGCTTCTTCACTTTAGTTTTATAGTTAATTGTAATAATGTTGGCAACAATTTTCTTTTTCTATATGTATATGCAACATATTTTAAAACCAATAAATGGTGTCGGGTTTTGCTTTTTATTTGGCTTTAAACCATTCTATGGTTGCAGGAATTATCATTATACAAACTTTTTCTGGAGACTTATAGTATACTGAAATCTTTCTAATAAAAAACCTTACCTCTCAAACATGTCGTTGTTATTTGTTCCCATGTTGCTTATAACTGTTTACCTGCTCCAGTGTTTGTGTTGCCTTTGATGCTTCGCATTAACGACTTTTCCTGTATATAACACTGAGGTCTGTGACGTGCATAGAAACTGACACAGATAAATGACGTATAGTTCTCGCAAACATTTACGTCACCACAGTTGACATAATGCAAAAAAAACACAAGGGGATTTCTTCCTTTCTAAACTTCTGAATTTTTATCAGAAGCTGTTGTGTCCCGTAAAGTCATAAAATTTATACAAATTTACATCGTTTGAAACTTGGCGTTTTTGGTATCAAGATATAAGTAGATTTGATGTTTAAGTCATGACATATACCTTTATTTCCAACAGAGGAGATACCCAAACTCAAGTGCAATTTTTCTGGTTATGACCACTTATGTTACCTTTGATCCATATTAATTATTTATACAAAGACTAAATTTCCTGTTTTAGTGAGGACATGATAATGTTGCCGTATCTTCAAGGAAAAATGTAACGATATGGAAAAAAAATCGAAAATGGCATTTAAGCCATTTTGAGTAATCACAACAGACAAATGGTTCTAGTGGAATAAGTCGATTTGGTAGGAAAGCCAAGGATGATTTAGTCACGCATTGCTGCTCAAATGTCACAAATGTCCTTCATTAATTAGGAGTAGGCAGCAACACTGCCTATGACGTAGCGAATAGTACGTCTTTGTACGTGATTGTAGGATAAACACCTAATGCAACATACAATGACATCTCATGCTTTTTGCTGTTTGCGTTGAGATGGTACTAGTGCAACTTTGTAAAAATTGTTATAGTTTTTACATTCACAGCTCGAACTTATCTTGATCACTCTCAAGTACAGTTATACCTTTACTTCGTCGGACAGTCAGTGGCATAGTGTACATTGAAGACATGATAATGATTTCTTAACACCTAAGATTTTCGACATTTCTGGCAGAAAGAATAAACTGACGTTATGACGAAATCAATATTTACAGCAAATTTCGTTACATTCCCGAAATCGAAAATCGTATTGCCTGTGTAAGACAGTTTGAAAGTCGATTTAATCGGAGCCACATTCCAGCGATTGTTCTTTTGACGGGCTGTCTGAAGGACCATCTTGTTTCTGAAATTATTCAAAAACTACAAATGTACACAATAGTAGCTTAAGGTAGAGCAATGGAATTGTAATGGGAACTATGCAAGACTGAAGAAAACTTGCTATTTCTGTTAAATGCTTTCAACGATATGTGCCTGTATGCAAACATTTAACAAAGTCTCCATTTTGTTGTAAATTTTTACCATTTTTATGGACAACACACTGTTTCTTTTCTTAAAGGTGGAAGTATTGTAAAGTTTATGTCATATCCTTCTTACGAAAAACCGAAGCTAATGTGCATCATTTGGCATATAGCTATCGAAATATGAATTGAATGAAACATTAATGTTATAAACTATTAACATTAACAACCTATTTAAAGACCGATTTAACAAGTAATCTGCCCAGTGTGCTTGATTAAAATACGTTTAACTGTATATAATAACATGATATATGTTAAGGTTTTCAACAATTTTCTATCCAGTATTTTGTTTCATCTTGTCACATTAAATGTCGTTTACTAATGGTCTTTAATTTGAACACCTTGGATATTGAAGATACCAAAGTTGTATAAAAATGAATTGTTCCCAAATTAGAAATTTGTTCGTATATGCATACTTAAAAATGAATAGTTCACAAACATGTACATATATGAATACATCAACGTGCACTGCTCGCACATTCGTATACATATAACAGTCTCACAATAGTACATGTACAAAGAAAAAACATACATGGTCCTTGCAGCAAGTGGTCTATATAAGGAGGTTACATTCCAGTTACAATTGTCCACGGACAGAGGTAGGCTTTATTTCACGCTGATACCTCCGAGAGTTGCCCTTATACCTTGCCACTTCAGTACCCCAAGACAGGTCACCAGTCCACACAGAGCTTCCTGCATCCAAGGTACATAAACTGTTAGTTTAATTCAACCCAGACGTACGTTTGTAAGTGTTATAAATTAGCATAATATATGTATTTGCTTTAGTCTATGTTTAATCTTGTTACAAATATAGCTTAAAGAAATACACAATGTGCAAAATTTCAATAAGAATTGTATGTTCTATATTTAATCATAACCGTAAAGAATATACCTTGGACTGCACTGTCTTACAATTGGTTGCAGGTCGGTGTTATTATATCCAGACATTCTTTCTTTGATTTTTCTACTCCAAAAAACAATGTGAGTCGATAAAATGAATAGAATTGTGTCCAAACATAAATAAATCGGAGCATTAAAAACAAGTATCCCGATATCTCTTTCGTGTAAATCTAACCAAGCAGATTCTTGAGAATTGACTGGTTTTGATGTCAAAATAGAATCAGTAGCTTAATTAAATACAGAATCAGTCAAAAACGTTTTATGTTCAATACAAATGCTTCGCGTATATTCCTTTGTTGTTGTTTTCTAATGGCCTTATATAAAGTATCGTTTTATTAACTCGGTCCTAAAATATAAATATAAGAAATGTTTGTAAAACCTATGTAGTACACAAACCAGATTTCATATTCTGATCACAAAACTAAAACCAAAATCAATTTCACAGTCGCTTTGACCGTGTAATATGTGCCCTTCAAACAAAAACAGATAGGGATCATCTGTTTATCATAAGAGATGTGACTGTTACATTTGAGAATCTATAGTCTATATAGATATTGATCGTAAACTAAAATGTTCTAGTTGATGCTAATGCAAACGTATATATAATAAGACACACAAACCCACTGATTTGCCCAGGGGAAAAGTACGCCTAAAGTAAATAATCCCAGTAACGGTCCACCGTGTTCACCAAACAGAACGTAACCGAGCTGAAATATGGACAACATTTTGTACGGAATACCTGTGAAATCATTATTTAAGTTCTGGAAATCTTTAGATAAAATCATAGGCTGAAACAACCACAGTGGCGTCGCGCAGTACAACTACTTAAACTTAACTTTTTGACTGTTTTCTGATTTGTTTACAGTCAGCCCTAATGGGCTTCACAATTTTCTTTATAAGCGGCCGATTCCATTATGGAATTTCAGCCTAACTTTTATAACGAAGATATATCGCTATATGTTTTCCATCGCACGTCTGCTGCAACACCTACCGCCCTGAATATATATATAAGTTCGAGTCCTCAATCAAAGTAATTCATTCATAAATGGTACTGTCTTCTTACGCGTTGAAATAATGTGACCTTTAAGCATAAGTTTCATTGGTACATCAGCAATAACAGCAACAATCAACATCATTTATATAGACAAGGTTATGTATAGAAAACCGTCGATTATTCTTGCAGCTACGAACCCAATTAAATGGCGTACGTTGTTCGGTGCAGAACATTAACACACCGTGATCCTACATGCACTCGTATATGCACACATGCTTCGCTCGACACCATAAAAACTATTAGCAAGAAATTTCTCCAGATGAAATCAAGCTTCGATACAAGGCCAGGTGCAATTTCAACAGCCATGCCTTAAAAAAGAAATAAAATGTTTAGACTAAGTAAATCTAATGCCATCCTGAAAACAAAGAATGATTAAACTTGAAAAACATGCCCACGATCAAAATTAATTGCTTTAAAATCTAGAATTGAAACATACACATTGTCAATAAAATGGAAGAGTTAATTTTTGAGAAAAGCAAGAAACCAGACCATGTGTAATGAACCCTGACATTTTGTTTTACTTCGCAAATAAATTAATCAACCGTTCATTTTATTTGTATTCTGAATATAGTATGTGTTTTATAATCAGAAACTGCCAAAAGGCACGCGGTTAGAGCTTAAATTTGCCTTATAGTTGTTATAAATAATTGAAGGTTTGTATTAAACATGGTTAAAACCGAAAATAATTTGGCGATAACTGATTTCTAAAATATGTACACGTGAACATTAATTAAAAAATATAATATTTTATTTTGCTGATAAGACCCTTACAAATGATGTGTGGTTTCAGATGAGGTGGTTAGCGTAGTGATCTTTACTTGAGCTCGCAGGTAAAATATTAACAAAAAATAGCTTACACAGGATTTCTTTTATTCGCACTCAGCACGATGATGTTAGATAAATATTAACACAACTTTATTCAAATCATCGGTATTAATCGCTTTTTGAGTGCTCGGACGCATATCTCTTTGGAGATGTGCATTTTTATAGATTTATTGCTTTTTTGCTAACTCGGAGCATCACATTTCAGGTAGTTTCAGGTTTGTACGTGTACCTCAGGCCCATCTAAGGTAATTAAGTCGTATCGAACTTTTTTCGTAATGTCAATGGGATGTGTGACGAAGCTTGCCCTGGCAAATAATATTGAAGCATTTCTTTTTAAAAGCAAGCTGACTACTACCTGACTGGATTCTGTTATAAGATTATGTTGGGGAAAACAAGTAGATACAAATAATATCTGTCGACATGACTAGAGTCGTCATAGCTGCATTTTGCTGAATATGAATTAATCTCAGGTACTTATATGTCAACGTTCGTGCATGGCCTTGTCTTTTAAAAGAAGTCGCAAAAGGTGCCGCCGTGTAAACGCATGCATACATATGATCAATATTTTCAGACTTCTCAAAACCGAAAAAGCAATTAACTGTGTATTGTCACCGCTGGTCAAACTGCGTATAAAATTAATTGCAAATAAAAGGTAGTATCCGACGGTTCTACTTATCCTTTTGTGAATGATACCTATCCATAGGCACTATATTTAGTTAAAAGTTTTGTATGTAATTAAAGAGTCAATCTGCTATGTCTTATCTATTTAAGAGGCGATAACTTTCTATAAATTATGACTTCGAATCCACAAGATAACACTATGCAGAGATCATATTCGTTGCTACCACGTTCTATTTTAGACGCGATAATTTTCCATTAATTATGAATTCGAATCCACAAGATAACACTATGCAGCGATAGTATACGTTGCTACCATGTTCATAGTGTTTTATGTAACTCATATAACAATAAAGGACACAAACATGCAGCTCTTAACAAGACCTTACCAGGAAACCAGCGTGGTTTACATTTTCTTCGATGTTATTTCTAGCTAAAAATGTCGTATACCATCTTTATGTTAATTTGACTTTTCTAAGCAACCAGATGAATTCTTCTAATTTGACAGATTGGATTGTTGTCTTTTTCTGAATCAAAAACATTTACAGAAACGTGCTTTCATCCAGAGCTATACTACTTACAAAACTTATAAACGTTTATGAAGTTACTAGTTTTTACTAGCTATTTACTTTGTGTTTATTGTTCTTTTACAGATATTCTACATGGCAATCTACATGGCCCAAATTACAGGTAAGACTTGATGACAAGCAAATGACAATACAATTCAATGTAATGCGCTTTAGAACAGAACTGAACAGAATATACATTTTATTTGTAAATATTTGCCTCTAATATACGATCCAGTATAACATACAAAATATATTAATATACAGGTGAATAATCAACGATTTTCCTTATTAAAGATAGCGTATATAATGTTATAATGTTTTGCTAATAAAAGTTTATATCGCTCAGCTTTATTTGACATTATTTATTTTCCTATTTATTTCACTTTTCATGGAACATTTTTTTTCATGAAACAGGTGCATTTTACTTTAATCTAAATGCAATTTAAATCACATCTGTGGTAGGCAGAAAAGGGTTAAATAAAATATGATGCGAAAATTAGGTTACAACCTACGGTTACAAGTTATATCACATTTCTTTATCACGTTTATTTGTACATTAAACGACAAAGCATTGATGCAAAGCATCGGTGTGCGTCCAAACGTTATTTTTACCATTCGCTCGCAATGGCCTGATGTAAAACCAGCCTTATGCAGTCCGTTTTAACTTTAAAACTTATGAAATATGTGAGATAAAAAGCGGACTACAATAATGTACAATAATTAGGTATCCTCAAAATCGTACAGGTCTGTTAATAATATCCCCTTACTTAATTCATGTCAAATCTCTATATCGGTTCCGTAATACGGTGTATGAATTTGAAGTGGTACGAAGCCTCCAGACTTCAAAAACAACCTTTCCGCGAATATCAGCTTTAAATCATTAAGGGTGGTGCACTTCAGTGCAGAGGCCAATAAGAGGCGTGTCCTTAAGTGTCATAATGGTACACTTTATAATAAAGTATGTCATTCTGCATTTACACGTCTATTTGATTGCGTGTGTCTAATGTATATTCAATATATAAAGAATAATGTGGAAATGACATCAAGTTGTACTGTTTTTATACCGACTATATGTCTTTACAAGGCACATTCACGTAGGAACACATTTATGTACATATGCGAAATTCTCGATATGCTGGAAAGGTAATAATATGGGTGTATATAGTGTATACTGTATATTTGACTATCACAGTGGGATAAGGTCATAAGGAGCATTACTGTGTGCACTGTGTCACAATTGGTGTAGGTTATATTATAATTATCTAACCTTTCTAATCCCCGTTAACTAGAAATCTAATGCTAGTACACTGGATCGGAGGGGGCGACGTATAGCGTCTCTTTGATTGACACGCCCTCCTATTGCGTGGAAACTCTTATTAAAATTTCACGTCGAGTTAACTGTTATTGAACGTAGTATCTAAGTTATATTAAATAAATCAATTGAATAAATCACGAACAAAAGTAGTTATCAATGATTATTAATTTAAACTCAATGTAACAGTAATAACAGTTTGTAACAATCAATAATTTCTTATGAGTTGAACGTTAAATACAGACAAAGATCATGTAACCACGCATTGAACTAGGACAGTACGTAATCTCTTCGAGTAAAAATGTGACTAAAGAAGTTTTGTCTGATAGAAAAAGTGACAAGAATATTGTTCTTTTTGTTCAGGAGTTTTTTTTGTCAGGATTACCTCTAACCTCTAAAATCACAAGGAGTTTCAGATACCTCGCACACCTATTTCCAATGCCATCAAAAGTAAAGAGTCGTCAGACATTATAGTGATTGTTGGTAGGCCCCTATATACTATGTAGGCAAGCATAAACGTATGCAGTCTCGATACGTTTATTTTGTACTCGTTTTGCAAATATAACTACAGAGAATTGAAGCTGGCTACGTTTATAGACAGCTAAATGAAGGTGCAAAAGCGTGTGTTTGTTTTACTCTTTAAGGACAATGTTGCATCATATACTCCCTTAGAATTAACCATATTTATCATGGGCACCTTGGACTGATTTTTTGTTTGTTTTTTTATTGGGTTTATCGTCCCACCAACAGTATTTCAGTTATCTGGAGACGGTGTCCACTTGAAGCAGATATAGTGCTGCCTTCACTGTGTATAGCATGCCGTGAACACCTGGCATGATACCACACCCAGTCACATTAGCCTGACACCGGGCCAACCAGTCGTGGAACTACCCTTATATTTGCTTGAGCGTTAGCAAGGGAGCTATACCACTACCATTTTAACGACTCTGGACTGATTTTGCATTAAGACAATCAATGGAAAGCTAAGCTAACCTTTTTGACACGTCAGTTTTTGTTACAAAAATGTGAGTCTCAGTCAATGCTAAGAATATCAAACAAAATCTACACTCTGAGAAATATAAAGCCTATCAAATTTCTATAAACATATGTACATAAACAAGAGGACACAGAATGTTCCTGTTTTGTGACCAACATTTTATATGTCCTTCATATGCTGTAAAGACACTGTCCTCACAAATGAGTTATTGTAGCACAATATTTCAATAAAAGTCTGTTTGCTTCGATCAACTTTATCAAATGGTTAAATCATTTAAAATGATTAAGAACATATTGGAATATTAAATATAATATGACATTACTTAGGCGGTTTATCGCTCTTCTAGGACACGTAGCACTGGAGTCCTCTGAATTTATTTAAGTAAAATGGCTTTAAATGTGTCAAACATTCGCATTGTCCTGCATGAAGACACATTACAGCCTGCACATCTGATCTTCAATGTGTTGTCATGTGCAAATAATGTACGTAACTCTCCCGCGAATCAATATATTTTATACTGCTGGTGAAAGGCAGTTGCAGAATATAGTGCTAGTGATATTGCGGCTATATGCTTAAACTGTGCTATGTACACCACACTGACAGCAGGAATACAGAAACTTGTTTGTGGTTGTTCATTTGTAAAACTCAGCATTGAATGCCTTACTAATTTGGCTGCTTTATTAAGTCCTTTACGGTGATGATCTGTGTACACGGACATTGTCAACTCTCGTACACAACCACCATAAACATTAGCTAAGGAGCGTGGTTTGAAGCCTGAAGTGGTCTGCATTGGTCATCTCGTCTCATTATAAAAGCTTGTTTGTTATACATGAGTTCATAAATAGCATCTGTCCATTGTGCAATATTGTCTTAGAACTCCAGTTGCATGCTGGATCTAGTCAGCATGCTGCAAAATGCATAGCGCAATTCAAATTCGAAGATATAAATTATCATTTTTGTTTTGTATTTGACATTATAAAAATGGCGGTATTGTGGAGAGCCAAGTCATTCAATTTTTGGTGGCAAATTGGAAGTTGATTTATTGTAGTAAACTAACTGACCAAGGATTAAGAATAGCTTATAAATGTTTGAAGACAGAAGTAAGTCTACACTATACCTTGTACCAGAAATCCTAAGATTAGATGCTCTATTCAAAACCAATGATAACGACAACCAAGAAATTCATTAATGTTTTCAAATATTTTAAACTTGCATCATGGTCATGATAATGCTGCTGCTGCTGCTGATGATGATGATGATGATGATGGGGAGGAAGAGGAGGAGGAGTAGGAGCTAGATGATGTTGGTGATTATTATTATTATTATTATTATTATTATTATTATTATTATTATTATTATTATTATTATTATTATTACTATTATTATATTTTTTATTAGGACGAGGAGGAGGAGGAGGCGGAGGAGGAGGAGAAGGAAAAGATGTTAACGAAAATTTCATTTTCTTTTGTTTGTACGTCATGTAAGTATACTGTATTTAAAAATGTCAATTGAGGTTATTACGCTTTGAATGTCACTGTTGTGAAACGATTGTAGTAACCGTATGATAAGTCACCTAGCCATGTTTGCATGGTAATCACATGGCGCGTTATGATTGCATCGTCACGTGAACATGCAGTATCTTAAATTACATATTATCTACATTGCTGCGAATTATCAAATGAATAATTTAAATGTCTACTCCAACTGGCTTTTCTTTGCTATACAGCGTATAATGTACGATATTAAATGTGCGTGTGTATGACAGTTCCACTTATGCCCATCAACGAATTGCTCAAAATACCCTAAATTAAACAAAAGATGACAAATTGAATAAACGTGTTTACACGAAAGCATTTTGTTCACTTGCTTGCACTAAAAGCTATGAATGCAGAAAATATATATAAGCTACCTCTGACCTTATTCAAAAGAGCATTTGATCAACAAACCAACGAAACATTAGCACGCAGATATAAAACTTAATTTGCAAATGGAATGCTAATGTAGGCCCATACAACCCGTGTAAATTGCATGTTTTACTAAATTATTTTTGAGGTTTTAACAGGTAACATGCACTTAAAGATGCAGTTTGGTTTTCGAATTATTTAAATGGCTCATATTTGCTGCTTTGTTAACATCGAATGAGGGATGTTTTGGGAAAAGGGGGTCTTAATGACAAACTTTTCATTATTAGGTTTTATTGTTTTCCGTAAATGAGACTTAAACATCGTTCTTATTATGTTAGCATTACAATTATAGCTAGTATATATACATACATACATATATATATATATATATATATATATATATATATATATATATATATATATATATATATATATATATATATATATATATATATTTATATATATGACCCGTAAAGTAGACCACCGTCTGACGTAAAATGCACGATTCTTCTTGATTTTGCTGGTATGTTTTGACAAAATGAAATGCTAGTGTTTTAGTTGGTATTTTTACCCACCATTTATATAAAGTTTGCAATACATTTTATTAAGATATATCATATTTTAATGGTACAAAGTGAAATAAAATAACAGAAAGGACGCAAAATTTTCCTTAGATACACGTGAACAGCATAACATCGATAAACTGAAATACGTATAAATACAGGAAGTTCAAAAAGCAAATATACCTAAAACAACAAGCATGTTTCATTTCAACAATATCAGACGTCATTATTGAAGCGTTTAATTGTTTACATGAGGACAAAAAATGTCCAGGTACTTTGATCTTACAAACAGACCAACAGCTTTAGGCAAATATGTTTTTCACTTAGGAGAGAGTGGGGTGGCCCTCAAGAGGAGTCAGTGCTGACTGCGATTTCTAAAGACAAAATTATGGTCTTTCAGCAAACGCACATTTGTCGTTTCTCTGTCTCTTTTCATCATTATTAAAATCCTTCATGGGTGTCGGCAGTGGATCAGAAATACTGATAGCTTCTAAAAATTATAGTAACCTTGGGAAACATAGTGTACCCACTAAACCGATTCATTTTAACTACCATATAAGCCACATAAATCGTAGAAGTTTTATTCCAAACATTCACATAATGGGAGTGGCATATATATCTTGTTCGTTAATTATATTATCAGCACATATAAGGTGGCCTCAAATGTCAGTTCTCCTACATTTTTTTATTCATATATTTATTAATTTGTACTTTTCAAATAGAATAAAAATGCGTGTTTGAAGTGAATAGTTGGTTGTTGTGCTTCACTTTTCATGTAGATGTAGGATGATCAATAAACAGCATATTAAATATATTTAACGGGAGACGGGTGTCTAATGAATGGTCATTAAGGAAACTTTGGAAATGTAGCAGTAATTGCAGAAGCTGCTAGAAACCACTTTTGCAACTTCCCGTCAACAAAGATGATCTATAATCATATTTTCATAACACCTCCCCCAAAAGATTTATCTGTTTAATTCTATGCTACAAAATGTTTGTCTTCGCTGCGCTTCTTACTACAATAGGATTAATAGTTAAGTACCATATGATCAATACAAGGCAAATATGGAAGTCAATATCAGCTGTAAAAGCAGTGTGAGCTTTTTAAACAGAACCCAAAATTGTTGGTGCTTAGTTTCTGTAGATGTCTTCCATGAGTATGTTATTGTTAGAAACAAGTAAGTAAGAATGTATAAGCATGTTATATAATAGTTTTTGTTTTGGTTTGTTTTGCGTGACTGATATTTGTCACAAAAATATACAATAATTTACTTATTAGCTGGAAAATATGCTGTGATATTGACCAAAAATTCGTTATTGACCGAGGCGATAGCCGGGGTCAATAACGATTTTTGCGGTCAATATCAACAGCATGATTCCCAGCTTATAAGTAAATAACTGTTTTATTACATGAACTATAAATAGTTAATAATAAAAAGTTTTTATTTCTTTAATTATTTATCTAAACTTAAATGCAAGAAAATAGTTTACACTGTTTACTTCGTGAATATTTTTCGTCAGGGACGAGTATTCCACAATGCGTACAATTCTAAGAAAGTTTTGTAGACGCGAGCGCGTAATAATGATCGAAATTTCGCATTCTATTATTAGACCGGTTTATATCAGCGAAAGCGGGTCAATATCAATATTTATTGACTCGACTATTTTATTTTATTTTATTTTAATTTTTATTTTTTTGGGGGGTGGGGGGGGTGGTGACCAATCGTGTTGCGACTATTTATAGTTCATGTAAAAATGCGTGGTTTTGTTTTCAGATGCACATTGAACTATTTGCTAATGCCATATAATGCGTTATATCACGCAAAACTCAGACCTTTTTCAGTTAAACACATATGACTGACACCACCCTCAGTCACATTACCTTGATAACGGAACGACCAGTCCTGATACTACACTTATAACTTTACGGGGGAAGTTTATTCAAAGTATATCCGATAAATTAAGATATCTATGCCAGATCGGATTATCCGAATGGCGATATAATGTGATCTCAAAAGTAACTTGTCATGAGGTTTTCTTAGTTTAACTAGTTAAACCTATTTTTAACTCCATCTTTAGTGCAGCTAAGAGAGGAAATAAAATCATTTTGCAGGATCTTTTCAGGTAATATTATAATAATAATCTATTATTTGGCTATTTCAGAAAAGAATTGGTCAAAAATGTCAGACACCACCTTTAACATGATAAAATAATGTCAGTGTAGACAGGAGACATACTAGCGTCAATTTTTATAATCTTAGTGATGTACCGACAGACTGACAAGCCCTAAATGTCCCATTCCTAGGGCGGTGTGAAGGCCGTATTCTGGACAGACACTGTGCAAATGGTGATCGTTTACGCTGGTATGTTGACCATTGTCATACTGGACTCCTCAGTACAGAGCGCCTTCGGCAATTTCTGGGAGACGGCCAAACTACGATCTAGGAGTATGTATTGTCATGGTGTGGAGTGAGTATATTTGTGTTGAGTGTAATGTATGCATACGGTATTCCTTTAATGTTGGTATTAACGACTTTATTTACTGTATTAATGTGCTTGAATTACTTATTTTCTTGATTGATGTTTAGTTTTTAGACGGATCCTCGCCTACGTCATTCCACTTGGTGAAGGCATATTCTGGTGTGCTGTCTTTGGGACCAACCAGGCCAAAGTACAGCGAACTATGGCTGTTAAAAGTGAATCTCTTATGAAACTGTAAGTTGCGCCATCTGATAAAACGCATTTACATTGTCTTAAAATCCAGTTTTGGGGCGGTGCTTCTTCTTTTCAGCAATCTGGAGTACAGAAACACAGAGGGTTGACTACAAGTGGTCAGTTATTCATGCCTGGGAAGTAGTGCGTGTACAGAACAAGCATGTATGTCTAAGGAGACTAGACGCGTATATTGTGTCCATGCATGCTTAGAATGTTAGCATTAACATTGTTAACTGTTTTAACTAGACGTGTAATTCAGATGTACATAAAATTTGGTTTATGAATTAACAATAAGAATATCACGGCGCGGGAATATCACTCAGTGACTAAAGGAAAGGGTCGAATCGGGAAGCAAACTCTTATAAGAACAAGTGTTCGATTAACTACGCATCATCAACTATGCAGACATATTTGCGATATCCCGAGCGGGGCCTCACTGCCCTCTGCGGCTCTGAACCAGGATATGCAATCACTGAGGTCATTCGATCATCGATAAGAAGTGTGACGGTGCGACAATGAAAATGGAGCTTATTGGCAATTTTATACTTAGCTTCTTCCCAATGCGTTGTACGTTTGATTTACTACGGAATCGTTTTGATAATTGTTTGCACACCGGCAATCGCTTACAGCGTAAAACTTACACCATCCACACACAGCTTCTGAGCGTTCTGCATTTATTTACTTACTTTCAAAACAAAGGCTTAATGTTCGTACGCTGTGTTACCGATGGATAAAATAGTTATAATAATTTTACTTCATAGCATTGACTTTATTTTTGGCTAATATATTCTCTGACATTTATTATTTCTCCATCGGATTCTGTTACCTTAAAGTTCATCAAACTGAATATTTTTCGTTTTTTTTTTGTAATGTTTTATGGCGTTTTCTTTTTCTCTTTTCTACAACAAGCTTGAATTTTCCTCATTTTTTGAAATGACGTCATTATTCTAACGTCATGATTATACTTACAATTGTATGCTGCCTAAGTTGTGCATTGCTTTTGTACTGACACCATAACTTTGCTTAAGTAAAGCACCGTAAAACCATTGTATTTGTTATTGTTTAATTATCCTCAATTACTGTATATATTTATTTATTTAACCATTTAGTTGACAAGGTAACACGTGTTTCTTTTTACTTTGAAATGTGTTTTAAGTTGGAAGGAAACACATGTGTGCCAAAAAATTCAGTGGCAAATAATTTATAATAACCAAATCTCGAATGAAGAATCTTTGACATTTTAAGTGTTACTATGGTATTTAAATTAATTGAATTGCTGATATTTCATTTATCTTAGACACTGATACCAAAAAATGACCAATTGCGTAATTGTGAGCTGTGCATGACCTTTCAGTTGCTGCCTACCATCATGATGTCACTGTTATGGGAGTCACTATGCTATTAATCACAAACAATCCAAAATTAAATCCCTACAGCTCAGTGTTAACTATGCATAAAATATTATTATATCCTTTATAATGTTAAACAAGACAGCAATGATGTGAAGCATCAATGATCGCCCTCGAGCTACTGATCATCAGTGGCACGTTTCGTCTAAAAAAATAATCAAACAACATCTCTTTAGACCCTTTGCTCAATGCATAACCAGTATGAATGGTTAGAAATTAACTTCTCCTAATCATGGTAAAGAGAGCATCTGCGCAGAAAGACATACCAGCTTTCCGTATTCATTGGCTAAAGTATATCCTAATAGAGAAGTCAACTTCTGCTCTTTAACATAACTAGTATAATTTAAGCCTGCTTCTTTTACCACAAATGAAGTCGCATAAAATTACAACTGTAACGATCACCCTAGGGTTTAACTTTAGATAGCGTTAACTGTTTATGGTTAGTTTTCTTATTTAAATTGGTTTAGTTTAGAATTTATCAGTAGGGATAAGTAACTAAGGGTTCGCCTAGGCCTGGTTTTGCTGAATTATATATAATTTAGACAATGGACGAAACACTTAACCAAATGCAATTTTGGTTTCAAATGAAACATGTAAATTTATTTATTTAACAAGATACATGTGACATAGACTGACAGATTAAAATATATGAATACTAGAATATCTTCCCTGCAACGGGTTTGCGGCTGGTCCATAAAACTGGGATCCTATCCACAGCGGGTTGCACCAGGGGTCCTACCCTCAGCGGGTTGTCACTTCCTTTCACTAGTTAGGGTAACAAGGTGAACTCAGGCTTGCGGTCGAATAAATATTTAACCCTTTCACGCGTTGGATAGGAATACACATCACAGTCAACATAAAAAAGTGGCGCTAATGAGGAGCCCTACCCGTAGTGATTTGCTTTAATAATATACAGTTGTCAGAATATTTATAAGGATAATAGTTTAACTTTAGCACGTTTCACTATGGTAAGACACTTTAACACGACAAATTCATCCTACCCACAGAGGGTTGCACTACTTATATTATTATTTAGGACATATAGTTATTTAGGATGAAATTATTATTTTAAAAACACTTTAACACATTTTTAAAACACTATAGCACAACTCATCTTACCCAAGTAGGGTTGCACTTACAATATAGGGCTATGTAGGATGTTTGATATAGTAAATGTACTAAATAATTAAAATAAATCAATTTCACTTGACAACAGTCATCAAACATAAACTTAACAACGCATTCACTCGCGATAAGCGCCGTTGTACCCACCGGGCAGCACTACTCATGGTGGATTGCTCTTCCCATCGGAGGTTGCACAGCCACCAACTAGTCCCACAGACAACTATGTAAACGCTGTCTTCACAGAATCACTGGCGTTATAACGCCCATACGTAGATGTCATAAGCACTGGCGAATTAATGAGTAATAATTAGAACAATTCAGTATTTAAATAAATATTTAACACAATAAGTTTAAATACGCGTAGAAGCACACACGAAGTTCACTTTCCTTTAACCACACTTTTAAAATGAAACATATCAATGACACGAGGCACTAAAATTAAACATACCCCGCTTAATTCATACTTTATTTGTCTTATGTATTCTTATTCATGATTACAACAACGTTACTTGTGCAGTGTGGCGGTCGTAGAAAATCTCCCCGCGCTTGAATCTTTGTTGTCATTTAATTCATCCTATAAGGATGGTTACGTGTATTTCCTTTGATGAACATTGCACTTTGGTTCCTCAATTCCATCTCCGCATTAACGGGTCGTGAAAGCGGTGAAATGATAAAATGCCCCAAATTTTGAATGCTCATAACTATGAAGTCTTTTGTCCGACTCTTCTAAAACTTTCCAAAATTATGTATACATTCTATAAGAACAGAATGGCAAAATATAAACGTGAAAAAATACCTAGAAATACGTTTTCTTTTCTTAGAAATTTTTTTTTCAGTCATTTTGTGGGGGCAAAAGTTCATCTTCACAGCAAAGCTTATATAAAACAACATTTAGCAGAATTATTAAATACACCCTAATGGAGGTAGTATGGAGCTTAAAATTTTGATTACCTTAACCGTGTTTGATAAATCTATCACCATAGTTTTCAATGTCAAAAAAGTAGTCCCTCTTTGAAACAGAAAGTACATGTGTTTTCACTTGATTTTTAAAGTGTGTTTTAATGCATGTTCTAAACACTCACTATGAAAATTAAGTGAGCTTCTACGTTGAAAATTGTTTGAACAAACTTATGTTACAATAAAATTGTGTCTATAAACATATTTCCTGGGCTAAACTGCTCATAACAAAAAATGATAGTTTTATCAATATTCATCAAATTTCACTTTTTTGTGAAGTAATCTTAATAAATTATGATATAATATGTTATAACATTGGTTTTGATGTATGGCATGAATATTTATATGAAAAAATAATGAACTTTGAAAATTACAATTTTATGAAATGTGCCGCTTAAGCGACCCCTTAACAGGATGCTACAACCATTTACTCTTCTCTTGTCATTTGTTCTTGATTCACAAAGTTAATTTCATTTACTATTAAGGTTTATGTAAGTCTTTTAATCGAAATAATGTCTATCTCTCTTCTAAACACTATGTGGACATTATTTTTCAATGATCCCACTGCTTTCGTCATAACTTGTCAAACAAAACGTCAGCGCTTGGACACTTATTCAAATGGATCGTTTCAATTTTTGTATATGTTGCAATGCTCATAGGACTTTTTCTTATATATTCTTATTTATAAACTAGAATTATTTAAGATCGTAAAGATCTAGTAAGATATATTTAGCACTGGAGATCGGGGTGTTGGGTCTACTTAATATCACTGCCAACCAAGGGTTTATCTATTTAATGGTATTTATAATAATATACATGGTTCTCCCACAGGGCAACCTTAACATGTTTTTACCTGGTTGCTTATCTTGGTTGTTCTTGGGGGTATCAGGTTGAGTATAAGAGCAGAATTTGCACAGGGCGCGCTCTCAGTTCTGGGGACTTTCACCAACACCAAAGCCCGTCTGTGCGATCAACGCATTAGATACAAAAAATCCATGCGCGGTTACGTCACATATACAGCGTATCGCACTTGTTAGCTGACGTCATTATCAATGTAAGGATAACTGCGGGGGTTCCACATTGATTCAAATCCAAGATGGCTGTTTTAGATGTTAACAATTCAACCAGTTTTTGTTCAAACAATTTATGATGACTTTAAAATAAGCGATCGCATGAACTATCAAGTAACATTTGACCACAAAGTGTGAATTGAGATGAAGCATTACCAGGCACCGATTTATACTATAGCCTAATGTGTTGCTATTTTTTTTATTTTAGCTAGTATACTGAATGGGTGTAGTGTCGAAGTATATTTGTAGCTTAGATTAGATTTCAGTTTAATTTATTTCTAATAGGTAGGTTGTTACACAACCATAGAAAAAACGAATAACAAGCAGCAAAATGAATCGTTAAGAAACTCACATTCATTCCACACTTCATGTTTGAGTTTCAAAGTATCAATGATCAATGTATGTATCACATCAAATGTAATAAAAAGAAGATATACATCTGTGCAATATTTATATTTGAGCATCACGAAACTGGACGGCAAATAGTTATAAATTATGAACTGTACAGTATATAGGAACGAATTATCTATTTACGAAACAAATGAGTCGGTTTCCACCTTCCATAAGGACAAAATATAAAAATAATGGATTAAATAATAAACAAAGTTGTGTTTAGAACAATCCTGAGAACGTGCATTGACATTAATTATGACTGACTAGCGTGGCCTGACTAATCTCAATCTAGTCAGGTTAAAGCGCGTTTTGCGTGCAACGAGACAAAATATATACAAGAATGCGGAAATAAAGTATACGTTCTATTTTGCTTGCATACTGCGATGTCCGTATTTACGAATATGGGAAGAAATCCATATCGAGAATACTAGGTTTGTGATGCTAAAAGAATATGTTATCAAACATGGATGAAAATATATCATTAAGATTTTCTATTTTTTGTTTAACTCTGTCTTTATTCAGCCTGCACCTAGTTTTCTATTTATCAAAATGTTTTCTTAGCAAATTTATTGTTAAATGATTAGAAATTATTTTAACGGAATTCGCGTTTTAATGTTCTAACGGAAAATTATTATTCATTCAAACATACAATCCGCCACAAACCGAAATAAAGATAATTATAATTCTAGCCACAGTTCATTAATTTTCCCATATAACTAATCTTTAACTAAACCATGTATATGTGTGTTACAATAAGTTAACATTAGATATTTAAAAAAAAAACATACAAAGAAAAAACATAAACTATGCAAACAAACGTTTTTGATGACTTGATCAGGTTTTTATTTTCTAATGTTGTCCGCGACGGAAATCAACGAAACACTAGTAAATTGTGCATCATCTCAAATCTCAAATCCTAATTATACACTTACACCCATGATTTTTCATTTCGAACTGTAAATCGCTTGTCGCTTCTAAGCCCATGTTCAATGTGTTAACACAAGACTCGACAAATAGTCTGTGTAAAGAGCTCATAATTATGGGTAGTATAGCCATGACATTACTTTTAATCAAAACCGTTTTCAGGCAGTATAGGTGACATAGTTTGGGTACATGTACATGTGCCACTCCTACTTCCCCAGCAACCTCTGCTAACAAAATATCGAGTGACTTCGCCGTCAGAATAAGCCCATGTTAACAAACTGACACAAATAAATTACGTGTAGCTTTCGAAGACATTTACTTCACAACATGTTTTGTCCCTTTAAATCTTACTACCTTATCCGATTTGGCGACATGTGTACCTTAAAGTGCGGTATGTAATTTTATTCATTTAAAAAGTAGGTCGTATTGATGCACGGGACAAGTTGATCACACTGGTGGTTGATAAAGCAAATATTACACAGGGCGTTATATATATATAATGTGTTTGTGGAAGGTAATGGTTGAATAAAAACTTGCATGGGTGAAAAGCGAGGATAATATAAACCATTCGACGACGATAGAAGTTGCATAGCAAAGCCTATCATTAAATACTATGTCATCTTATGTCAAGTGAGAGTGCATGCTACCGGCGCATTTTGGTTCTAATTTTATTAATAGCGTCTGTTCCAGATACACAAACTCATACTTATCAACGAGTTGATAGTGTTGATTTTCTTGAGTAACAGTTTGACACTCAGAATCATAGGCTGACTTGTTTTTGTTTGAAATAAAAGAACCGCACATCCAATTCCATCTTTAAGTTTAAAAAGGGACATTACTCCAACAATTTAAATAACATACGTTCATTGTGATACCTCTGTTGTTATTCGTAACTACCCGACTATTTTCGGAGTCTCCATCGTAGAAATAGCCGAGTGCCTCTGTTGCATGTAGGTATTAGTGGCTACTGTAGAATATTTTCCCACTCTTTTAACAATGGAGAACACTTCATATTGTAAAATGGATGTAAAATTTTAACTTGTTCAATAAGATGAATGATATATATATATATATATATATATATATATATATATATATACTATAATGATATAGCCATATCAAGGGAGATACATGTAACTACTTCTTTTATCTAATTTCTAGATAAAGCCAATACCATTGACTGATTCGCTATTTCTACTTTAAATGATCACCGACCAAATGGCTGAAATGGTTAGTAAGTAAGTAAGCTTGTACCTTGCAGGTTTTAAATTCAACCAAAACACTAAAACACTAAAACACTTAACACCAAAACAACCAAATGATAATTGTAAATGCATACAAATAATGAAAGATAGTTTTAAAACTTGTTTTAGTTTTGTTCCCTGGTGACCAGGGTGGGGGTATTTGTCTCAGCACCAGTGTTATCCTGTTACTCTGGAATGGAATGGGAACTTCAATAAACAAAGTGAGCGTGGCGCCCAAACTTCCGGTATATGTGGATGGGTGTAACTGGAACATGTCTCATCTACAGCAGCCTACTCCAGCGCCAACAATTTTACCAGGGGCCACAACCCCATCCATATATGACAAATATGAGTAAGATTGTCATTTAATATGACATATTTCTTTTGTTATTATTTCAATAGTGACAAAATATATTAACAAATTTATATTAAGAACGTTTTTAACATTCGACATGTCTTCTTATCGAAATAGTATTTTAGTATATGCTTGTTAAAAAAACGTTCAAATGTGAACTCGTTTGAAAGACCGGAAAATAATTACTTTATTGAGGTTAATAACGCATATTTTCCATTTTTGATGAAATGTAATGACAGCTTTGTTGTTGTTGTTTTTCAATACGGAAACAAAATTTGTCTGTTGTATTATTTGGATCTTGAATTGGGCGAATGGTGTGTATAAAATGTCTGCGTTCATTTTGTCCGAATGCAACATCCGATTTTAGCAACCATTCCAGCAGATAATGTACGAGTCGTGTAATGCGTGTGAGTGGAAGACATCTTTAGATATAGAAATGTGTTCATTAACAAGCGGTTGTAGAAACATCGTTAATAAATAACATATTCGGTTTCGATCGCTCTTGGTGTCAATATTTCCTTTTGCTGTTGTTTTAAATGTCACAAACTGCGTAAAAGTGTGCGTGTCGGAGCGTCAGGGCAATCTTAACATGTCACCATGTTTTTTTCAGTTATACAACTGTGGTGTTTTTAATAAATGTTATTAAAAAAGTCACGCTTGAGTCCCAAATTACTGTGTATTTTCACATTTAGAACTTGAATATATCTTTTAATATTTTCGACTAAATTGTTGCCTTTAGTAAATCCTCTGACTGGTCCCATTCTCACCGCTTGGGTTCGGGTCTCGGTCTTTACGAATGTGATGAGGGCTTCAAGCCTGCGATGCATCTGTCATATACGAATTCTTCGACCAAAATGGCTTGACGACGCAATAATAGCCATGAATCTGTCGCTGTCACTAAAATCATTTTTTCACTAATAGATACTGACGTACATGTACATTATTCTTTTTCTTTAACACGCAGTCAGTTGTTTGTGTTGTATAGGTGTATGCAAACAATTTGGACATACTGTACTCGGTATCGTACATGTGGTACTCTGAGATAGGAGGAACCGCAGTGGTTGTAGTACACATTGTAAGCTATATCACAGGTAAATGAGTCTTAGATGACTTAAAAGACATTGGAACATGGAATGTGGCCTTATTGCACTGTGATCAGAGTGGGAGGCCAATGGGTTGGGGTTAGTGGCGGTGGGGTGAGTCTAACCGGCTGGACACAGCATCAGACTGCAGTGGTTTCAGGAAAAGTGGTAGGGATTAGAGCGATAATGACCAATGGCAGTGTAATAAGCCCATGTGCATAAAGTGCGACGAATTGTTTTATTACCTCTTTCCCCTTTGACACCTCTATATATAATAAACTAACCAAGTGTCCACCTGTGATCTCAGAACATGTAAAACAGCTCGGTGTCATCTTCGTGGGCTTGGGGTGGGCTAGGGGTGCTTAAAGCTGGCTCTTATGAAGCCCATTTTTAATTCCTTTAAACTATGAACGGTACCAAAATTTGTTGTACCTCTTATTGTTTTTTACAGTATCGTATTCATACCGAGGCCACGAGCTCACAAACAATTTCTCCAAGCGCGCATTATTTTGTGTCCTCCATTCTAAATGTGATTTACAATGATTTAAAGTGTCCACTGCTTTAATTCTTTGGTGCTTACAATGTAATGTTATTATTGTGTGAATTATTATTGACCATGTCACTTTACTTTGGGCAGTTGCATTGGACTGCGCTCCAAAGGTTTGATGTAGATCACAAAAAGCACAATATATGGCTCCTAAAATTAAAGTATGACCGACTGACTGACTGAAAAACGGACGGGCGGCTCAGCCAAAACAATATCTCTCCAACTTTGGCAGAAATAAAACAGTGAAAGAAAAGAACATCATTTAGAATCATCATTTTGATGTCACCTTCAACAGGTCCACTGGTTAATTTTGTCATTCTCTTATGGTTATATAGCATTGTGAATGACGGTTTACACTGTTAACACTGAAAGAGTGTTATCGTTTAGCAAACATATTTACCATGTTGTATCTTCAATTGACAACAAGAAAAGTTTCTCGTTTTCTAATGAGTTTATTAAGATATGATGTGAAATATGTGTATGTATACATTGATAGATTAAATTACTACTGTTGTTTCTTGCTTTAGTCCGTACCTAATTTATCAAAGGCGCTGACTAATTTTATTATTCATTAACAGTCTGTACCAGACACCGATACGTAAATAATGCATAGTATACAAATAATTAAACTTATTCCGCTATCAGGTCTAAACTTCAAGATTGAAACATTAAAACAGCTGTGTCAAAATTGTGATGCCTCATTAAAGCATTAAGGAAAGATATACCATTACGTCTAGAATATTGTTTTAAAATGTGATATGAATATATCTTATACATTGTATAACAAAGCTTTTCCTGAAATGTATGTTCGTTTTTATCATTGTTATTAATAAAATATGGGTATAATGTATTTAACATAACTTACTAGTTTATACTAGTTTAAGTTAAGATATGAAATGTTTCAGGATTTAAAACAAGTAATAAAAAAAAAGTTAAAAGCTTACAGGAAGATGTTGATATAAGTCTATTTATTGACCATTATGATATGGTTTAAAGTGCAATTTGTTAAAATAATGTAGGGTGAATGTAGAGTGAAGTCGAGGAAGCAATTATTTAAATGGAAAAGCTTAATAAAAGGAATAAGCCCATCCTGAAATCGAATGTAATAACATTTTTAAGTTTATAATTGACGTGTTAAAACAACACCAGGTTTGTATACAAAACAGTGTTCGATTAATAAATACTTCATAATCCTTTCTCTTCATCGGTTTATAAAAATAGCCAATTCAGCTGAGTATACTTTATTGATAGAGCTAGTTTACTTTGTGTACGAAGTTAGAAAGAAGGAAAATAGCATTCAGATATATTTTTAGAATTATTTGTTTAGCTACTTATTTAAAACATGCAAAACATGCAAAAGTACCGTTTTCCAATATTTGAATATTTTAAAACATCGTTGGAGGAACATGGGACTATTGTTCACCACACATAAAACAAAAACATATATTTAATACTCTTGGAAATACGAAAACTAATTCTTAAAATACTAATTTGAATAATGCTATAATTCTGAGATGTCTATGAAAAGTTTTCTTGCCGTTGCTGTTCAGATGTTTGAGTGTTTTCTGCTGCTTTCGGGTGGCAATGATGAATGTATTATAAATGTTTCCCCTCATATGTTGCAGCTTATGACGTTGTTGTTGTTGTGTCAATGTGCTCCATGTATCAGGCATTTGCTTCACCTTCCGAAAAGTCATGGCGTTCACGATGTTTCTTTCCGCTGTTTTCTCCCGAACACAGATTAACATCTCCTCAACGTGATCTCTCGAGTAATTCTCTTTGAATACTTCATAGACATCGTGGAGAAAAAGGTTCCTCTAATGACATTGATTCCCGCAAAAGATGTGTAACCTGAGTTGAAAGTTTATTGTAAGTAATGAAGAAACACGGTTTGTACTGCTTCGCTTCTGTAGCGTCCAGCTGTTATAGAACACAGAAGGCCCAATATATCAATGTTTATATACCTGGGTACAACTAGCATTTTATTTATTTAAATGTCTACATCTGTTTTAAATGAACCAAACAAATATGTTTTCGATGCTAAACTAATGAAGTGCTTCAATGTAAATGAGAAAGGCTTAGCGAGAATTAGAGATTTCTCTAACTTTAGAGGCTTAACTTTTTAGTAGTGTCCTTTGCAAAAATAAGTCGTTTTGTCAAGCAAGACTCAGTGTAAGGCACTTGGCAAGATCCACTGCTAGTCCTCCAGTCATGAGCTACCCTATCCCGAATAGATATCAGCATTTCTTCAATGTGATTTTTTTCCCAGTTGGCCTTAAACTCATCTATACATTCCTTCAAGAACCAGGAGCCAATTCCTAGTCGCCGGAAAGTTGTATGTCCTGTACAAAGTAAACGTACTATAAGGTAATAAAGTTCAAATACAAGTACACAAATCGAAACAAATCCAAGTCTGTACTTGTCGGAGAAGACATCAGAATTTTACCGGGATACAGTAACCTACGCATGGCAAATCAACTGGACTCCCCTCACATGAAAGTCAACGTCTTAACAGGGTGGTGTATCCTCAGAGCAGGAGTATACGTAGTTATTTTTATTTCTCACATGTGTACTATGTTGTAATAAAGTTGCTTTAAAAGCCAAAATGTGTACTTCTAGTAAATAACGTTTAAGGACATCTACATGATGGCAAAGACCGATTTACTTGTTTTGTTAAGGAAATTGTACATGCTGTTTTTCTTTCATTTGTTAATTTGATAGGTTGTTTTACTCACTAAAATTAACAACTTGTGTATTTGCGTTTTCTGTTGTAGTTTTTTTTATTTGATATTTTGTTATTAATGGTAACGAATCTTATAACAACTTTTCTTGTAACAAGTACATACAGAATACAAATCGAATGACGAATGTGCTTATGCAACATCCTTGTTGTTAACGTAAGGGTTTGCAAAATGAATACACATTTTTAACTGTAAGCATTAATATAACAATCGAAGGATAATCAGAAAATATCTTGCTCACAGAATCTTAAAATAACATAACTTAAATTTACCAGGTTTATGATTTGTTTTCAATATATTCACAATGAATTTGACATGGTTTCCGGTTGAAGTAAGTATTATCACTATGCTAATAAATTCCTTTGTCTTACGAATTTTATTCAATATCTCAAAAGTTTCTCTGATAGACACGACTTAGGCTGGATAATTTCAAGTTACAGTGTTGATAGCATTCCCTATTCGGCATGCAGACAGATTAATGAAATGGCACTCAGGAAACCTTATATTATTAAAACAATAAAAGATTAATTCAAAATTGTAACAAGTGCCCTCTATTAAACGGGAAATCTGATATGTTTTATAAGCTCTCTCAGCCACTAGGGATATTTATTTTCATGTTAAATATGGCGATAAATCGACATCATTAAGCAAACACAGTTTTGTGATTACCAGGCGTTGTTGCATATGCCAGCAGGCTATCAGCATCAATTGGGATCTGGATCTCATGTTTTTCTTTGTATGCGTCATCTAAATCCATTTCTTTTCCACAACTATCATAGACCGCTAGGTTTACATAGCCCTGATCTTGTGACCCACGGCATGCTTGTAGAAAGAAGATCTTTGGCTTCCCTACAATAAGCATGTTGTAAAGGAAAATGTTACAATACCGTTTATACGTGTGCTCCGGCCTCAAAGGATCTCTGGCTGTATTAAATCAACTGTTAATGTATTTGTATTGTTTTGCACATGTATAATATAAGACATGTGATCATGGATATTTTTATAAAGTATCAGGACATCGCTTAGTTTAGCCGTCTTCTCAATAAATGGATATGTATAACTGATTGTAAATAGTCAGTCTTGTTTGTTTTTTGTTGTTCAAGTCTTTATACATAAACTTACTGAATGAAATATGTCCACTTTTGCAAATATAAACATAAAAATATTACCAAAGTATTAAGTAGGCCATTTAATACCAAATATGACTTAAGTACTTACCAGCAAATCTCGGCATTTTACTGTTATCAAAGAATTTCCGTATTTTACTTGTGTCGTACATTCCATCGGCAGTTGCAACGCCAAACTGTTTCAATTGAAAATTAAAGATATTCAGTCAGACAATTGCTTTTTAACTTTTTTAACCCGTCATGCAAAGGATTTGTCTAATAGTGCAAATCCTTGCTAGATCAATATATATATCGATGCACGAAAGTGAGGTTAATATCAACCATTCTATCCTTAACATTAAACTTAAAGAACCTATCAAATTAAAGTTAAGTCACAGGCGATGTTTAATGCTGACTGTGCAACAATCCAACGTCTGGTTTACTTAACCTATACCTTTCGTAATTATAATTTGGCGAGCCACTGTGAAACGATACACTGACCCAATGATAAAAATCATAATAAACTCCTCGAGCAAAAACAATATATTTTCCTTTTGCTTTCATTCGTAATCAAACCAACCATTTGTTCCTTTATACAAAACAGTAGTTTTATTCACCTCGTTTCCGTGGCTCATAATCACACAGATGAAACAGTAGTACTTGGCCGAGTCTGCGTTATTTAGTTTCCGCCGAGTGTCAGCAAGGCAGTCTTCAAATTGTTGCAAAGTCAGATCACTCTGCTTAAACGATCTTGGGTCGTCGATTTCAAAGCCAAGCGTATCGTCGAAAAATTCTTTCAGTCGAGTTACATCTTTCTCATTTCCTTTGTAAATTAAAAGGACTGATTAGACATATGCGGTACTTCTGTACACACTAGAAATCGAAAGGCATGCAGACAGAAAAGGCAGATAAGAGAGAAAAGATCATCTGTATTTTGAGTCTGTAACATTGGAATAAATCAACACAAACTCTAACTAAATACATAAACGTTTGCATGTACTATTTTATAATATTGTTAAAATGGTTATTTTTTTTAGCAGAATATGTGAATGCATGTATACGTTTAGTGTTTCTACAAGAAAATTAAATATTTATATGCAACGGCTTCATTCTATTACACAAAAAGGCAGAATTTTATCAAAATACAATATATTCTTATCGTGTCATAACGAGATAATACATTTCCATTTCGACGTTTGTAATAACAAGACACGTGGTATATACGATATACTTACTTAGAGAATAACGTCTCTTAATTACAGGATATTATCTCCTTATAGCGAGAAACCATGTTATGATTTCCATTGCTCCATTTCTTTTTTATAATAGGTATATAAGAAAAGGTCCTATCAAAATTTTCACAGATATTTAAATTTTATCTACCTGTAGACAAAGGCAAACAAGGTAAATGTAAATGTGACAAAAAACACAGAGACGAGACATAACACACAAAAAGAAAAACCATCAGTTACCGCCTTGGAACGGACAGTCGGCAAAAGGGCCAACTGGGGTGCTTAAACCTGGTTTGTGGAGCGCTCCAACCTCGAACTTCCTGAAGGTTTTTCATACCCTAAAAAGTGCCGGCCGAGTGTATTCTTTACGACAATTATACTCGCACAATCGACCAAGCATAAAAACACAGTTTAGTAAATAATATCAGTATCCATATGTTTTATCATAGAACCCTAATGTAAACTGTCACGTTATTAGATGCGATCTTTAGTTTACACGATTTTTTTGTAACAACGAGATATGTCAGCATAACAGCGAGATAATATTTTCGAATAACAGAACAATGGAGCTATATGTCTTTGTAAACAATGACCAAACATCGCATCAAGGCACGACGTTTTATTTGTTGTCTAACCGCTTACATCACAATTTAACAGTCTTATTCACGTCAAAATTCATCAGACTGGTGGTTCACTTAGACATAAGAAGTGGGTGCCAGTCAAAATCTTCCATTGACATAAATTCAAATACATAATTATCATACTAACTGCAATGTAAGACAAATCATTATATAATAATAGTGTCAAAAGGTAAGACAATCTCCCTTCATTTTATTTTCTTAAGGGTCGGATCTTCATTCAATTAATATTGGTGATAATTGGATAATGGATAATGATTCATTATAGTTTTTTTTAAAGATTTATGATTTTCACCCAGTATGACCTTGCACATGTGCGAAATTATACCGTTTTAAAATACACGCCTGGTCGAAGACAATATTATATGTTCCACATGTATGTCTTTTACTGTGTATATATATCTAGTATTTACTACGATAAAGTTTAATGGATCTTGATTCATACCCAAAACACGCACACACACACACGAACGCACGCACACACACACGCACGCACGCACACACGCACGCAAGCACACACACATGCACACACACGCACACATACGCACACACACACAAATTCTGGATCCGCCCCTGGTTTACGGGCACATTTGTTTTTATAAACACAACTTTATTACAAAAGCAAATTGTTGTTGTTTTTCTCTTGAAAAATAATGAATTATGAAAATTATCTTCCACGATGATGTAGCTGGGCGTCCCAATTAGGACCATTAGTGTGTGGATGTGACTGTTTAAGTACGCTATCATACGCATTTATAGGTGTAACAATAAATATTAAGACACGTATAGACATAGCCAAAATATAATTACACTTACCAGTTCTTAAATTCAGAATCAGCAGATATCCTTTCTTCCCTGCCGTGTCGTAATAACCTTTACCGCCTTTTTGTTTAAACAATGCATCTTCATGATCTGTGTCATTGGAATGATAATGGTATTTCATTAGTTTATTTGTGTATCCCTATTATTTCATTTTTAAAAACGAGAAAAAGCATTGTTGACTTTAAAAAGATAAACTGGTGTCTCGTCACAGTTATTACCTTTTACACTTGACTGGCTTGTGAATTTCTTTTTCTTGTGCATTTTCGCATTTAATGTTTATATGTTGCAATATTTATAGGGCCTTGTTATATTGTCTTATTGTGAATATTACAAGGTAAAGAATTTAGATGTACTGTTTGCATCATAAAGTTACAGTGTTGCTATAACAACGCCTAATGAGTAGTTGCATACTTGACATTACAAGGTAAAAATGAAGCTGTACTGAAGATTTTCTGCTAACGAGGAGCTTAAAATTCCAATCGAAAAAAAAAGTTTCTTAGCAGTAAAAAGTGAACGTGTATTTATTAATTAACAGTTGCTTAATTGGTTATGTCTGAACTAAACTAAACCTACACCGTTGATCTAAGGTAGATACATTTAAAACTAAAGCAGCTCTTATGCAAGCCATAACACTTTCTATAAATGACTCATAATATGAATACATGTCTTGAGAAATGTAAATTCGGGGAAGCTACGAACTACAGCCTAACTCCTAATAGGCAGATATCCCAGAGACAGACGAAAATTGGCTGTTTAAGACAAGTTGACTGCTTAAGACAACATATGACATTAATACTTGTGTGCCTATTACTGTGAGCACGTATGCTAACAAATATTTTACTTAACTAGTAGATCTATTTCAAAGGATTTTGATAGATGTTTAATACTAAAACGTAAAACCTTTTGGAATGTCAACATATGATTCAAAATATCAGCAATGGTCTCTTAATCAAAAAGAAATATTGCACCATTATTAGTAGTTTGGTGATTAACAACACAAATAATACCATTTTACATTATTCACATCAAATTTATACTGAGAATCTTCGTCAAATTGTAGTCAAATCGCCAAAAAGCTTACATATATTCGGATGGCCTTATTCTGGATGTTGCTAGTTATTAACTATTGTTTAACAAAACATCAGGCTGTGTGTTATTAGAAGAAGTAAATAATTGTAGGCATCAATTAAAACAAGGTTTGTATCATCGTTGTGAACATGCGCTACAAACTTCGGGTATGTCCGAGATTTGCTTGAGAAGGACGTTGCATATTGCCGGCTGGCCGTTCTAAGGCGGTAACTGTCGGGTTTGCTCTTTTTAAATGACTCCTTACTTGTTTTTACTTTTACATTTAGCTTGAATGTGAATACCTTTGTCCTGCGCCTCTTCAAATTTTGGTATATTTTGCAATGCGCATACGACTTTATAATATATTCTTATTAATGATCACACCAATGTTACAAAACCATTTAAATCATACCTTCTTGGCTGACTTGAATTGGTTGTTTATTGGGTAAATCTGTCGATGGTCCGAGCATTCTCTTCTCTGAAAATACAAACAAACTAATGTATAATTATGTGTAATTATTTAAGCGTAGACTGGCTCTCTACACCTTTGCATAATCAAGTTTCTTGGGGCCTAGCCAAAGTTATGTGAAGTACGAATTAAACACTCTTTAAATGCATAAATCACTTGATTTTATAGTCACAAACAGTTACTTATGCAGTGTAATTTAATTCATCCTATACGAATTGTCATGTGTATTTCCTTTGATGGAAATTGACTTTGGTTCCTCAATTCCATCTTCACATGAACAGGATGATACATCCATTTACTCTTTCTTGTTTGTACTTTCTTGATTCGGAGGGTTGATTTCATTCATAAGCAACAATTTGTGTGTAGTTCTTCTAATCGAAATAATAAGCCTCTCTCTTTTAAACATTATATGGACATTATCATTATGACGTAACTACTGTTGTCATAACTTTATCAAAGAAAGCCTCGGAGTTTAGATATTTTTGTTTAAATTGGTTTTCTTTTCATTGCTTACATTTGAGAAAACTATCAGGAAGTGCGCGTTTAGAGCTCTGTAAAACCGGTTTAAGCACCACAGTCGGTCCATATTGCCGACTAACTATTCCAATGCGGTAACTGTCGGGTTTACACTTTTTTAAAATGACTCCTCACGTATTTATTTTTACTTTTACATTTAGCTTGCATGTGAATACATTTGTTATGTGCCTTTTCAAATTTTGGTAAATGTTGCAATGCTCATAGGACTTTGTCATACATTCTTATTCAAGAATAAGCGAGCGCTTACCTTTGCGTTGTCTTTCACTAGAAGAAGGCTCACCTGAACAAAAAAGACAAGAAAAGTCACTGATGAGAAACATCAAATGCGTAGCAAAAAATGGAAAAGGTGAACAACAATATAGAAATTAGCAACTAGGAGGTATATGCAACTTTATAGTAATGTTAATGTGTTTGCAAATGTCTCACTTTGATGGGATATTTTTCTTTACCATGTTTGTTTTGTGAGAAAAACAAGAAGTGCAGGGTTGGGGCGCACTACAAACCAGGTTTAACCACCCCGGTTGTTTCTTTTGCCTTATAGATTGACTCTCTATGCCTTTGTTTGGTGGTATTCAAAATATTAATATCTCGGGAACCTTTCTTAAATTCATTTACTTAAATCTTATATATACACGTACTGCGAGCTTTGTTAGTGTTTGCATCTAGATTCAGATTTTGCCGTACATATTAAATGTATCGTTAAGAATAGATTTATCCTGGCTATTCTTTGTTGTAATGACTTCAATGCCATGTTCACACGCAGGTCCAGCTTTTTTACGCAAGAACAAACATCTAGAGGCGTATCGAGAAGCAATCGCAGCAAATTACGTAAGTATGAACATGAAATGAGGTGTCGAGAATACATGTATATTTTCTTTCTATGTTTAAAAATTAATACAGCCTGAATGTGCAAATAAATCTATTGATTTTCACAGTGTCTGCATAAAATGCAAAAACAACACTAAAATGCCGTTGACAAAGAAGATCCGGTAAAATCTTGAGTTCTGAACGTCCAGCAACGAATATCCCGGTCCCCAATGTGCAAATTTCAGTGAAACTTTCCATGACATCCGCGTCGCGTTCCAAAACGTCGCCAAAAGTGACTGAGGGAATATGGAAATGGCATGCAAGTACGTACAACGTATAGCCCAACAGCATCTTTGAATTTTATAATAAAAAAAGACAGGAAAGGGAAGATCAAAGGTTTCAATCTGCTAACGTCAAAAAATACTTCATATGCAGAGAACAAACTAGTCACATGTTTACTGCATTGTTTGTAATTAATAATAGAAACAAAAGTACATTGACGACTCTCGAAATATCATAAATGATAAACTTATCTTATAATCGTCTGCTAATAAAGGTGACGAGCGCGTACAGTGCCGCGCTTCAGTTCAAAGTAAAATTTGAATGCGAAAGTGCGGATCTAATTATTCGGAAGTCAAAGCCGTAATGGAATCCGCAATTTATCCTTTGTACTCGTAGCAATGGTCGAAATGCTTCGAATGTTTAAATGTAAACATTGTTAATCTTTAAAGTCTATTGAGCGCCATGTTTAGTAGTCTAGGCATGATGACTTCAGTAGTAAAAAGACCGATTTTACTAAGCGTAACGAAAAACGTTATATGCTCTTCTGACTGCGTCAGATACGATTTTTGTTTGCGTCAAAAAGACAAATAACTCACAATCGCGGAAACACTTGTAAAATACATGATACATGTAACAATACTTTTGTCTTTTGATAAAGAATTTCCATAAAAGTGAAGTGTTACAAAACCATTTAAATCCTACCTTCTTGGCTGACTTGAATTGGTTGTTTATTGGGTAAATCTGTCGATGGTCCGGGCTTTCTCTTCTCTGAAAATACAAACAAACTAATGTATAATTATGTGTAATTATTTAAGCGTAGACTGGTTCTCTACACCTTTGCATAATCAAGTTTCTTGGGGCCTAGCCAAAGTATTAATAAAAGTTATGTGAAGTACGAATTAAACACTCTTCAAATGCACAAATCACTTGATTTTATAGTCACAAACTGCAATTTTCAAACTGACACGCCTTCGCCATTTTGCAGCAATTGTGAATATCGAGCTCTGAACACCGGTTTAAACAACCAAGGCTGTGCTCTTGCTGACTGACCATTCCAATGCGATAATTGTTGTTTTTTGTTTGCCTTGAATCATTGTTTTGTCAGCTTTACATTTAACTTCCATGTTTGACCCTGTCTAGTGCTTATTCAGATTTAAAAATATGACTAAGTTTTCAAGGGACCTTGTCATATTTTCCTGTTGTTGGTAAGATTGTTATATATACATAATGTTCCTTTGGCGACTTGAAGCCATTACAGATAGTGTGATGCAGATTGCTCTAAAACATTGTGAGAACTTCTATTCTTTATTTTTCATATTTGTATTGCTACAGTTTTTAATTAATATCGTTTAGACAGTTTTAATGAGTACTAACAACATCCTGTTTATGACGTTTGCATCTTACGAGGCGGAAATGTTAACTTTGTGGGTTATACCAGGTATAATTCTCGGTAAACTTCACATAAATGCTAATGTCACACACTAAAATTATTGTTGTACTCTGAAGTTTATAAAGTACAAACAATTAACGTGTAATACTTTAATCCGAGTTTAACAAAGAAATTAAAAAAATCAGAGATTGCAATAATATAAACGCAGAGATATGATTTGTTAATCTAACAAATGACTGCTGCATAACAGCTTCGCGGCTATGAATGTCAAGATTATTTACTACCCAAAAGTACGCTTTTGGTTGTTCTGATCAATTGATTACTTGGTGCTATAAATAAAAAGATTTTGTATTGGTATAAAAACTTCACATTACTTGCAGCTCGCACAAAAGTCATTTTGGGACAGTGTTCACAATGAAGACCTGGTTAACATGCATTCAATATCAAAATTCATCAGTTTCAAATTACTCTTCATAATGACGAACTTGATAGTAGTTATATCAAAACAAAAATGAGATCAACGTGTATTTAAACAAACCGTTACTTATTGATATCTCGTGAATATTGATATCCAAAAGGGAAGGAGATGAAGATTCTTTGTTATTTATTTCCTTAGTTGGAGCTATTATATATTTTTAATTGAGTTCCACCTGCATAATTATATTGCATCGAATTGTGTTGCGGAATATTCTTCTTCAATGAATATAGAGGCTAAAAAGACACACATGTTTTGTATATACCTTCAGTTTTGACTGGCTCGGTTGAACCTGATGCCCCGTGAGACGTCTGCCCCATTTCTCGTTCAGTCTTTTCAATCAATTGTTTTATCTCTTCATTATTGGCGAGGTCTGCGATTTCCTTTAATGTACCGTAATCACCTGGTTTTAACAATCCTCTTGTAGTCAGGGCTTGCAACTTTGAGATGATCGTCTTGTTTTGCTCAAGGATTCCTCTCGGAAGGTATCCAGCTAAAGCCGTGTTTAATTGATTAAACACTTGACTTCCTTCGGTCTGGTCCACATTATCGCTTATTTCAATAAGCAATTTCTGGTGCAATCTTCGTTTCTCAGCGTCGTCTGCCATGTTTGAGTTAACGGAGCTACAGCAATAAATACAACTTCATATATAAATATTTAATATTTTTAATAACCGAAGCATAATGTACACCAAGAAAAATTTCAACGGCCATCAAAATTGATGAGATTTATGCCTCAAAGAGGACATTATGCCGAATTACACCCAAATTAAATAACCAGTTTTTAAGTCATGGAGAGGTTTTACTCCTTGCCATTTAAAACAACAACAACCAGGAGAATGTGTATTATGTAACCTTCTATTTACATAGGAAAATGCATTATTTTAAAAGAATTTGCGGCTTTAAGCAAACCAAAAGATCACTGTAAATTTATTTCTTTACTTAAAATCTTGAAAAATTCTAAAACTTAACACTTTACCATTTCAGTTTAGAGACGTGTTTCAAGGTTTACTTTTGATTTCTATAAAATCATTTGATTTATATTTCCATGTATTAAACAATTTAAACCAGTGCTTATGAGTTAGTTAGACTTTAAATTTGCCAGTTATTATATGTTCCGTTTAATTTATTATCGCTAATTAACTGAATAACATTTAAAGAAAATACAATAGATGTTACATCAAAATGTGTTGTTTGGTATTAAAAATAGTACGAGGCAAAATATATAGAGAAAATAAATGAGAGAGAAAGAAAATCGAGATAACAGACATCAATATTTTTTATATGAGTACGTATAGTTATGTATATTTACATATATTGTTTGTTGTTATGTTTTGTTTTTGTTACATAGCACTTCAGGCATGGACATATTGACGTTCAGCTCATTATTGGTAGAGAAAGACTCAAGAGTTAAGTTTGGGTGGAACCACAGCCGCACCGCAGGTAAGCAGGAAAGCCTTCATACATGGATGTTCTCGCCCCGACCGGGACTTGAACCCACGAGGTGAGGGACTGAGGAGTCATCTTTCGGCGATATTTATTTATGTAAATATATACTTATGTATATGAAACTATAACATACAGTTCAGGTTTTTATACTATTGTATATACAAACAGTTTAGCGCTATCTTCTAATTTTAATTTTAAAAAATCAATAAGTGTGTGAATGTGGCTTTAGCTTACTGCCGTTAGCTATATATCAATAACCATCAAGCAATCTTTATCAATTTTATATGATAGTTTTTTATTGCAATTGTTTAATTGCCAACCTTCATGTATACTCGAGAGTAAGGAAAATATAGAGGGGTTTTTTTTCTATTTAAAATAAATAATTATATTTTAATTTATTTGGCCATACTTACATGGCGTATTGAATCACCAAATCCTTTCTTCAGTTGTATTTACATCATTGCGTCACTATCAAGCCAATAATCTTACTGTTTATGACTAGGGTTTACACATTATGTTTATGCTGCATGCGCAGTTCGATGAAAAAATACAGCTTAAAGTCTGAAAGGATAGGATCCAACTTTTTATCTCAAATAACTAAAATAGACAGTTAGAAATATTTTTTCTAAGTTGGCACAGTCTCTCCATGGCAGGTAGTGTTAAAATCCTCTTTACTTAGACTTAAGTATGAATAATGATGAAACTAAACCTCACACTCAAATAATGGAAAAAATATTGTTACATGGATTTGATACAGGCAAACTGTCGGATATCACCTTTAAAACATTTAAAACACAATGTGGGATTTAGGATTGGGATTTGCCGGCATTTTAGCCGATACTGTGCAGCGATATTTCTATCATTATAGCACAGGGGCACTTATGAGGTGCCCAGGGACGGAACCCGGTCGGTCCATTATACTGACACCGACGAGTCAGGCGTAATGCTGTCCCCTTAGCCCCGAGCGTTAGGAGGGAAGCCAATACTACCAACTTTAAAGTCTTTGATTCGACCCGTCCGGGGTATGAACCCACGATCTCACGATCCGCAAGCCGACGCTCTACCACCTGAGCTATTGCGGCCAGTAAAACACAATGTGGCTAAAAACGTCACTCACATAGAAGCAAAATGTACATGTTCTTTTATATGTGCACCAAATTATATACTTTAGTGCAGCAACAAAACTATACAATACGTAATCTCGAATGTGTTAGTCACGATACATGTATGTTTAAAATGCTCCAAATTGCTTTATTTAAAATTAAAAATGTGAAAAATGTATTGGTGTTAGCATACCATCGATTATTGTAGGTGTCCATGATGTTATTCTAAAGTAAAATACTACATAATAGCCGGCATTACGGAGAAACAACTGTTATTCACATTCTACAGTCTGTACAATCTGTATAAATATATCGTTATACGGACCTGAGACATTATATTAGTCTTACAAAGTAAATTTCATAATTCGCCGTGGTTCAACAAAGTTTAGTAAACAATAATAAAACTGCAAATAGTGTCTGTGGCCTTATTCTTTAGTAAAAAATTAGCACGCTTATCTCTGTACGTTCATTCATTCAGTAAAACGGGAATCCTACCTTCGTCTATTTATAGTCATGTTCTGCGCCAGATACGCCAATCTGAACGGCAAACAGCTGTATGTCTACACGAGTTTAGTCACGTATAATGGAGACAAAAGGTTCAAAATTTCAATAGCCTAACGTCAATTATGTTAACATTTGCGTTGCCTTTTGTATGTATACAAGAAGATACGCATTGTTGACTTCCAAGTCGTGTAACTCAATATCTATAAATGTATATACACGTTCAACTCTACTTCCTTTTTATTTACCTTCTTATCTCGTTATGATAGGGTAAATAAGAAAAGGTCTTATCAAAATTTCTCAGATATTTAAATTTTATTTACCTGTAGACAAAGGCAAACAAGGTAAATGTAAATGTGACAAAAACACAGAGACGAGACATAACACACAAAAAGAAGAAACCATCAGCTACAGCCTTGGAACGGTCAGTCGGTAAAAGGTCTAATTGGGGTGCTTAAACCTGGTTTGTGGAGCGCTCCAACCTCGCACTTCCTGAAGGTTTTTCTATTAAACAGTGTTAATAAAAATATCCCATCAAAGTGAAACAACTAACAGAAAGCACCTGCATCGGGAGTTAAAACAGATATAATGAACTTATGTACATACAGAATAACTGGTAATAAAACAACATATGTACAGTAGATAAAAGCCTCGTCAACCAAAAAATATCCAAATGAAAGAGTAGGCTAGGGCAAATGGCGTACATCCAGATAGACCAGATCCCTGCTGGATCAGGTACTGGACAATTTGTTAATGTCAAGGGCAATATATCTAAGCACCTTAAGTTTGTATGTTCATGTTAGAAGGAGAGGAGTAAGAGTCTTCATGAATTGTCAAACAATCTGGCACGAAAAGGGTTGTCAAAATGGCGCATCATATTCAATGGAATAACTCACCATGAGTAAATACACTATAAATAGATCGTTTAAAATAGACAAATTGCTCGTGTTTATTACATTATACTTGCAAGCTTGCACACACATTTAGTTGGTATCATTTAAAATAGTTTGTTGAAATAATTACTTAGAAACCTGTCCATGTTTGGACATGATAAAGCGTCAAAAGAATAAATAAATCTAGGGCGAAATGGTGAATCGCACCGAATGATAATTTTAATTCTACATGTACAACCCTACATTAGGTATCCAACACACCATATATATGTATATCGAGCGATGTTTATATTCAGGATGAGCAGTTATGTGGCAAAGAGTTAAACAAAACACAGAATAATCTTACCTTGATATTGCGGAAAAGAACCCACTTATCTTTACCGATGGTTTGTACAAGACTGTGAAATTTAATGTCGGACAAGTAGTTACATGATTACCGAAACCGAAAGTAGCTCATTCGTTTCCTGCTCTTGTGAGTTATCTCCCTTCCTGTATTGGTTGATCATACTAACCATTTTCGGCCCTTTCCGTACACGTTTGGAATGGAATCTCGAAGGTAAGTATGGACACAACGGGATTCTCGGTACGTGCTTCCTACATCGTTAAATAGCTCCTGCATATTTAAAGAAAGTTAAGTTGCCACAAGGAAATAACGCAATCAAATAATTAAAATGGCTTATTTTGAACAATGCTTTGATTTTCCCCCACGAGATCTTTACAATTCAACAAAAGTTTTCACCTCAAATCAGTGCTGCAACAACTAATCGATACTGTAATGTCCGTGCGGTTTATATAAATAGCATTTTACTTATTTGTATCTGACACTTTTACCCACACGTACTCTCTTAATTCGTATCATATAGATACCCTGCGAGGCTGTCCGAATGCAGGTGGATATGCAATCATAACGCATCGCTCTTTCTCTAGCGGTAGACGTGCTCGAATTGTTCAGAGTAAAAGAAAGATAGTATTTACCTCAATCTAGCCTCATATCTACCCTTGTGCAATAATGAACGGCTTTCTGAAAATGCATTTTTGAGATACCAGCTTAATCTGGCAATAGCGAGGGATTAAATCCACTCCTTTTTGACTAATGTACAAGTTAAGAATTGACAACATTCAGACGCTAGGTGGCGGTACCACATAAATATAGACGTCACTAAGCTAACTATGGAATATCATAAGTTAAAAATATAACGAAATCATAAATGAGTCTTCAAAGGACATATAATAGAAAACAGCCACGTATTTGGCGTCAAATTGAACACGTTGTTGTGTTTTTGCCAGAAGTAGTTATTAATGAATATATTAAACCTCTGCAAGTAACTTTATCATATAAGTCTTTGTTTTCTTAAATCTACATTCAATCCAATTTAATATACAATCTCATTCGCATTCGGATTTGTTTAATGCATTGGAATTGAACTACATCAACAGGGGTACGTGATGTAGTGGGTATGCTTTCCGCAGAGTCAGATGCCCATGTAGCTCAGCTGCTAGAGTACCTTCCTCAAGAGCAAGAGGTCTTGGGTACGAACCCTGCTCTCGGTTATCGGATTTCTCCAGCATTTTTAGTGGCGTCAGGAGGGGTTCTTCAGAGAAACATGTGGAGCAGGAACAGGCTAGGTACTGATGGTTCTGTCCAGTTGATGCCTGGCTAAAAATAAGCAAGGCTAAAAGCTCTCTCAGCCCAGGTAGACCAGGTGGTAGAGCACCTGATTACGGAGGAGGTCTATACTGTGTACCGGTAACGTATAATTTTTTGCCAGCTCTGATGACTTCGGTTAAATCACGATACATACATTTAAACGAAAGAGGGTGGGATCATAGAAGTGGGGTTGGGGGCGCGGTAGGGGTAGGGGCTGTCAGACCTTAGAAATAAAACTATACGAACATCTTTTGAACCGATTCATAAAGATCATACATTTATCAGCAGTTAAATACAGAATAATATCCCTAAAATTATATAGCACAAATAAATAATACATGTGTCTGATTCTGTAGGTAAGAAAATCGCAACTTGAAAGTACACACGAACGGACCAGTTCAAGCGGTTCGTTCTATTTATAGATGGGCATTCTCCTGTTAGAAGCGCCCCCTTGCGTCCTAATGTTAAATTTGTGTTACGCAGTGTACATTTTACATTAGAGATTTGCGCCTCTAGATTAGTAACTTGTAAAATAGAGTCTAGTAATGTAAAATGTAGTCGTGATTTTCGCCCCGTGATTTGTAACTTGTATGTGCGGATAATATGAAATTGTTTAAATGTAATCTTGAACATTTTCATGTGATATATAAAAGATTAGGATGTAATTAGATAGCGGTATTGAGTATGTGTGGTGTTGCAATTTACAAAATGACATTTGAAGTGACAAATACGTGTATTGAAAGTTAGAAATAGTAATTAGGATATTGGTAAATATCCCTTTCCATAATACGGAACTGATGTCCAGGGGTTAAAAGTAGATTTATATCCAGTATTGACTACATTTTAGAAAAAAAAACGCAGCGCAATCCTATGTAGTTTTATAAAGTTATAATGCAGAAACAGCCCAACAAGACAAAACATCCAAGAAATGCTTAACTTTGGTGCACAGCTACTATATGTAGTCTTCAATCGTTTGCAAAATGCGGGAGCTTTACGCCTGACATGAAATAAGTGAATGTGTCATGATCAGGAGTCAGACATCAATAGGCGAATCTTTCTACAAGTTCGTGTCATTAAAACAAACATTTACAATATTTCTGATTGGTAATTCTGTGCTTGGAAGACTTTACGATCATGACAATGTAACGGTTAGGTAATTGCCTTTGACTACACGCAGCCTGAGAGACTTTATTTGGTTGTAAGAGGCACTCATGAACTAAGCTATTTACATTTGCAGCACGGGGTCTTCTTTTTATATATGTACTAAGAAACATGTTGTTTTTATTCCATTTTTGTTTGTACTTGTTTATCTTGTGGGAAAAAGACATACCACACTTGAATACAAAGTTGTGGAACTACGCGTTAAAATGATGTGAAAGTGACGTAGCAGACTGTCAGCGACGGGTCACTAAGTGCATGTGACGTGTCAGTGATTTGTCTGTGGCGTGCCAGTGATTGTCTGTCTCATCAGTTATATAAATATATAAGGAATAATAGGATGGTGTTGAATTAAGAAAATGTTTTACACTAGGCTGAGACAAATCATTATTTCGATCTTTGCCAAACGATCAAGTACTTCGTGCCTTGTGTAACACTTTTTTCTTCATTAACACCAACCTAGCATTTTTATTTATCCTACCTTCTGTTTTAATCACACAAAATGTCTAATGTTGCTATTTTGTTTTCCGAAAGTGGAATTCGCGGTCGAGTGTGGGCGTTATGTTTTCACATGCTGAACAAGATTAAAAAATTACCAATCCTTCATAATAAACAATCCGTAACAAACGCGAAGATAAGAAAGTTAAACCGTTAAAATTTATGGTAGATGCAGCACCGTATCAACACTCAAACTAAACGATGAAATGGTGCGGTACAAAGTCAATAGGTCTCATTTTCGACTGTTCTCCGAGACCACAGTGGAGAAAAAAACAAATGCAGTATTATATCCCATCATCACACTATCTTAAATCTAAATTATACATGTATGCATTTACCCTTTTTATTGGCTACGCGCTGGAGCACGACGCCTTTATATGGAATGATCGATGAAATTTGCATCTGGGGAAAGCCTATCTTGCGGACTTTCTAACCATGAAGAAATAAGGATCTTAATTAAAACGGCGATCTATTTCATTATTTTTTATGTTTATTACTTTCTTGTGACTTTAACTTTCATTTTAAAAAAGCCGAAAACTGAAAATTTGGGTTTATTTTGTTATTAAAATGTCTAAACCTTTAACAACGTACAAAAAAGACAGGAATGCTCTTCGGAACGTCCTTTGATGTTCGGACTGCATGTTAACAAATTAGACTACCTACAAGCAACAATACTTTCCGTGTCTGTAAGGTCCGCACAAATTCTACAAGAGTTAACGTTTTTTTACTCTGGACGGGAGAGTTTCTTATTGAAACCCTGGTCCTGTCAGGACAAGTTTTCAAAAGGATATTAATAAAGATTTGAATGATCAATTCACATGCGTAGGACAAAGTGCAACACACCAAAAAAGCATTTATGAAGTGGTTGTAGTGTTCTTGGTCAAGAGGTTAAGGACTCGGGATCGGAGGACTCTGGGTTCAAACCCTAGATCTGACATGAGCTTTTATTTCTTGTCCAAGAATTTTATTACACGATCATTTTTTGCAAATTTATATTCAGACTAATTATTGTTCCTTACACCCAGGATTTACGAAATAGCAGTATCTATATATTGCTTTTTATTTGGCTTTAAACCAATCTATGGTCGCAGGAATTATCATTATACATACTTTTTCTGGAGACTTATAGTATACTGAAATCTTTTTAATAAAATTCCAAACCTCTCAAACATGTCGTTGTTATTTGTTCCCATATTGCTTATAACTGTTTACCTGTTCCAGTGTTTGTGTTGCCTTACATGCTTCGCAATAACGACTTTTCTTGTATATAACACTGAGGTCTGTGACGTGCATAGAAATTGACATCGATAAATGGCGTATAGTTCTCGCAAACATATACGTCACCACATTTGACATAATGCAAAAAAAACACAAGGGGATTTCTTTCTTTCTAAACTTCTGAATTTTATCATAAGCTGTTGTGTCCCGTAAAGTCATAAAATTTATACAAATTTACATCGTTTTAAACTTGGCGTTTGTTTGGTATCAAAATATAACTAGATTTGACGTTAAATGTTATGTTACAAACGTTTAAATTAACACAAGAATTGTAATTAGTCATGACATGTACCTTTATTTCCAGTAGAGGAGATACCCAAACACAAGTGAAAATTTTCTGGTTATGACCTCTTATGTAAACTTTTATCCATATTAATTATTTATACAAGGAATAAATTTCATGTTTTTATGAAGACCTGATAATCTTGCCGTGTCTTCAAGCAAAAATGAAATGATATGGAAAAAACGAAAACTGGCATTTAAACCATTTTGAATAATCACAACAGACCAATGGGTAAGTGGAATAAGTCGAGTTGGTAGGAAAACCAAGGATGATTGCTGCTCATATGTCACAAATGTCCTCCATTAATTAGGAGTAGGCAGCAACACCGCCTGTGACTTAGCGACTAGTTCGTCTTTGTACGTGATTGTAGGATAAACACCTTATGCAACATACAATGACGTCTAATGCTCTTTGCTGTTTACGTTGAGATGTTACTATTGCAACTTTGTAAAAGTGTTATGGTTTTTAAATTCACAGCTCGAACTTATCTAGATCACTCTCAAGTACAGTTATACCTTTACTTCGTAGGACAATCAGTGGCATAACTTATATTGAAGACATGATAATGATTTCTTAGCACCTAAGAATTTCCGACAATTCTGGCAGAAAGAATAAACTGACTCTATGACGAAATCAACAGTTACAGCAAATTTCGTTTCATTCTCGAAATCGAAAATAGTATTGCCTGAGAAAGACAGTTTGAAAGTCAATTTAATCGGAGCCACATTCCAGCGATTGTTCTTTTGACGGGCTGTCTGAAGGACCATCTTGTTTCTGAAATTATAAAAAAAACTAGAAAAGTACACAATAGTAGCTTAAGGTAGAACAATTGAAATGTAATAACAATACAAATCTAAAACAAACATTGTTGCTTGTGTTATATGCCTTCAAGTGCATGTGCCTGTATGCAAAAAACTTAACAAAATCCAATTTGTTGCAAATTTATGATCTTTTTTTTTCTGAATCACACGTTTGAACAACACAATGTTTCTTCTCTAAAAATAGGAAGTACTATAATATCCTTCTTACGAAAAACCGTTGATTATGTGCATCACTTGGGATACAGCATTTGGCAAGCATACCGATACTTGTTACTAAGTTAATTACTTGATAACTATCGAAATATGAATGAAACAAATATTATTGTAATAAACTATTAATCTAAGCAACCTATTTAAAGACCGATTTTACTAAGTAATCTGCTCAATGTGCTTGGTAAAAAAACGTTGAACTGTATATAATAACTTGTCACACGTCAAGGTTTTCAGCAAATTTCTATCCAGTATTTTTTGGATCTTGTCAACCTGGAAGCCGATTACCAAGGGTTATAATTTAAACACATTGAATATAGAAGATACCAATGTTTTAAAAATATAATAGTAATTTTATATGCATTTGTTATAAATAAAAAAGATACTGTACAAGAGAGAAATCTTGCTAACACTGGTATAAGGGATAAAAAAAGTCAAAGAGAAAACATTGAAGGAGAAATGTGGCCTTATGCGAAATCGAACTTAACCGCTCAGTTCATATCAGTTGACAGAAATTTAATACTACCTGCCGATGTGGCACGCCAAACCTGAGCCGTTTACGATACCCCTCCGGAAGCCAAGGACAGAAAACATCAAACACAGGACAGATAAGGCGGGGATCAATCTGGCTGGTTTCTGTCATACCTATGTAGGTAGATGAGCAATAAATGTAGTTTATACGAGTAAATGTTTGTCGAAATATGCCTGATAAAACGCCGCGGCAGAGAGGCTCAAGTCGCTGATGTGTACAACTCCGTTCCCCTCAGCCTCTCACTGCCTGAGATCTTGTCTGAGAGAGCATGAGACCTATGACACAGCAAAAGAGGTAAAACATCTTTTTAACTAAATACACGAGAGAAAGATTTTTGTTTTTAAAATGTTAATACGTTATTGGTTTTTAATATATTTTAACAAAAAAGTCTTTGAAATGTCTTGGGAAATAAAAAAGTATTTTGATTGCATTACATTTAAATCGTGTGGAACATTTTAACATTAATACCGATTTCGAGACGGCTAAGTTAAGAGAATTACAGCGGAACGTTATCGGTGTAAAGGGGGTGAAAATATTTGTAATAATTCTTTCTGAGATTTACCTGTTATTAGACTGACTATCATGCCGACAATGACGACAATTGCGACAGCCAGGCTTGTATACCACATATAGGACATCGCGTAGAAGTTGTCTATGCCACGTGTAGAACAGAACAGAGAATAAATTCGTTTAAAATAGATTTGCAACTTCCAAAAATAGTTCCCAAATTAGTGCTTGTATGCTTACATCAAAATAAATAGTCCACAAACTCGTACATATATGTAAACATCAAAGTGCATAGTTAACACATTCGTACACATATAACATTGTTACATTGGTACGTGTACAAAGAAAAAACATACAAGTTGTGATAAATACCCATTTAAAACTTCGCAACACTAAAGACCTATTTGCCTACATTATACATGTAAGAAAAGCGATGTCCAGAACAAGCGTTTCGGTCTTAATATTTGATTATTTTAGATATCAGGTTATAATTAGAACAGGTAAAACTGTGGCATACTATGAATATAATAATAATAACAATATATATTTTGGAGAGTAATAAAGGAAAGACAGCATTTCTTGACTTAGTATATTTAAAACGGCCACGTCTGTATTTAAACGACAAGAAAGTGCACTACTACATACTCGTATTGGTCAAAAATTGTCCTCGTGCTGTTGTCGACTAGGTTGGTCGCTGCAGCAGGTGGTCTATATAGGGAGGTTACATTCCAGTTACAGCTGTCCACGGACAGAGGTAGGCTTTGTTTCACGCTGATACCTCCGAGAGTTGCTCCGACACCTTGCCACATCAGTACCCCCAGACTGGTCACCAGGCCGCACAGAGCTCCCTGTATTCATGGTACTTAAACTGTTTAGTTTGAACCAGGCGTACGTTTGTTAGTGTTGTAAATGAGTATAATATATACATGTATATATGTATAGTTTAGATAAAGTTTATGTAAGTTATTTTGTCACAAGCACAAAACTTATTCCTACCTCAGAATTTTCGTCTGCACAGCTGTAGACTTCATCAGTGAGTGACATCACGAGGTAGGAATAAGTTTTGTGCTTGTGACAAAATAACTTACATAGATTTAGTCAAACCAAGCTGATGAATCTGTTTGGATCTAGATAAAGTTTATTTATATTTTTGTTATAAAAATCGCTTGACGAAATACACAATGTTCTAACTTCAATTAGTAATAAATGTATGTTCTACAATTAAGGATAATCTAGAAGAATATACTTTTGAATAGTATAAACTGGCTGTAGAGCGGTATTGGTTATTACATCCAGACATTCGTCCTTGATTTCCTCCTACAATTAACCAATGATCTCTTCATAATGGATAAGACTTTGTCGGTGCATGTGCCCAAACATAAATAAATCGTCGCAATTAAAACAAGTATCCCGGTTTCTTCATTCGTTTAAAGCTAACCAAGCAGACACTAAAGCATTGACTGATTTTGATGTCAAAAAGAACAAGTGGTTAAATTAAACATAGAATCAGACAAAAACTTTTTTATGATCGAAACAAATGCGTCTTGAATATACATTTGTATTTTCTACTGGCATTATGTCTAACGTTTTATTTTATTGACTCTGTCCTTAAATAGAACAAGAGGTGTTTGTAAAACATATATACATGTACTTCACTTCCTCGCTACATGAACCAGATTTCATCTTCTGACCACAAAACTCAAACAAAAATCCCTTTTACAGTCGCCTTGACCGTGTTATTTGTGCCTTAAAGACAAAAACCAGTCCAGGTACGGGAGGCCCCGGGTTCGATCCCGGGCCGCGACATACCAAAGTCGTTAAAAAATGGTAGTGGTATAGCTCCCTTGCTAACGCTCAAGCAAATATAAGGGTATTTCCACGACTGGTTGGCCCGGTGTCAGGATATGTGACTGGGTGTGGTATCATGCCAGGTGTTCACGGCATGCTTTACACAGTGAAGGCAGCACTATATCGACTTCAAGTGGACATCCTCTCCAGATAACTGAAATACTGTTGGTGGGACGATAAACCCAATAAACAAACACACAAACAAAACCAGATAGGGATCATCTACTTATCATTAGCAATGTGTTCAGAATTGTGGACTCTATAGAAATTGATCGGAAACTAAAAAGTTACAATTTATTCTAACGTGAACGTAAATATATAATTAAACACACAAACCCACTGATTTGCCCAGGGGAAAAGTACGCCTAAAGAAAATAATCCCAGTAACGGTCCACCGAGAACACCGAACAGCACGTAACCAAGCTGAAATATGGAAAACATTCTGTACCGAATACCTGTAAAATCATATTTAAACTTTTGGAAATTATTGAATAAAATGATATAACAACTGTTGTGTTTTTATACGTTTGAAGAATATGCTTAAATTGTGTTATGTAACGTTTTTGACGTATATAACTACCGTTTCCACTTTTATATGTGTTATTTCGCGACTCCTTGGCATGACGGTGTCAACACTATATTGATCGTTCCGAGGACGGAATTTCCCGAGGAGATCCAATAGCATGCACCACTTGGTCAGGGTGCATTATGCCTTTGAAGGTTTGGAAATTTACCACAAATAAAGAAGAGAGTCGTTTAATACTAAGAGACCTTGAGGCATGTAAGCCAAGGGGTGCCGATTTATAAATATATCGGCGGGTTACCTGCAGGATGAGTGATCCAACTCGGGACACCACAAACGCCAGGCCTATGGACACCAGTCCATATACAAGCACTGAAATCAGATTGGCACAATAACATACGGGGGTGTTATTACACGTGTAACCACTCTATCTAGATGCACATGTACATGGGCACAGAATCAGTACTTCGTTCCGATTTTAATTAATGCGCCACCACTGAGTCAGTCAATATACGGTTTATGACTGAGGTATAATTTATAAATGACTTGTTTTGTCGCATGCTTATTTTCTAGCTATACGAGCTAGATTACTGAGCTTGAAATGGCTACGATAGTCGCCTTTGACTCTTAAAACCTAGAACGACACGACTTTAATGATAACGTGTCTAAATAAATGTTGTGTTTTTCATAATCGTGCGGTTAGAAGTAAGATTTAAAATTATATTTTCAAATTTGGTGCAAATTTGGTGCCAATAACTTTTCAGATACATTTAATAACATATGTTGTGGCTGTTTGTCCATATTTGTTAACATTATTTCAAATGAGTCAATAAAAATCATGAAATTGATAAGACCTATTAGCACGAGATAGTCATAAAAGATTTTAAATTACTTCGGTCGAATCGTGAAATGTTCCGATCAGTTACTTAAGCGTTCGTATTATCCTGTGACTCTCGTTTAATTTCGTCCATGCCCCTTAATTCGTAAATAACAATGACGGACGAAGAAAGCCCGACTGGAAAGTGAACAAGGCCGGCTCTGCCTTTTTCCGAAAGAAAAGAATATCATTTACTCGTAGGATGGAACAGCACAAATCTAGAATTTACCTCGGATCGGATAAACACCGATGACACCTTTTACTTTAGGGTGTTTAACGAAAGTATTTAATGTAACTATCGGCTAGGATTGACTATGGCGACGAAAGCGAAAGTAAGGTGTTAGTTATATATGCGTTTTGGGTTAGTGAGAAGAATAAACGTTAGATTTTACTCGTTTTGGGCAATTAAACATTCGCACTACACGATTATATTGGCTAACACACAGTATTCGGCGACAGAAAAGGATTCATTCCGAAGCCATATATGACTTCAAATATTTTTTCTATGTCCGTATACATATATGTGGTTGAACAAGCTTTGCCCATATAGAATAGTTCAGAAGGTGTATTGTAGGTCCATTTATTGGGACTAGGCATATGATTGCGAGAGATTTCGCCTTGTTACAGTTGTCTTTTAGTGCTTCCAGAGTCAATAATCCACAAGCTGACTCGATCCTATTGAAGACTGGAAACTTTACAATGTACCTGTAAAACCGTTTTTGGAATGTTTTAAATAGACAAAACTGCCGTAGGGGAATGCCGTTCCGTGGAAATTGGAAAGCAGTTGAAGAAAACTACGCCGTACAAAAATTACAGCAGGCTACAATAGTTTTACTCACCAAAAACCCTGGACAGCCAGGTGGCTGGACCTTGTTCGATTGTCCGACAACATAATGGCCTCAAGTGTCACGGCGGCAACAGCGTTCAGTCCCGAGGAAATAGAGCTGTATTGTGCACAATAATCCATGTATTTTTCAACACAAAATGCAATAAATACCTCCCTTTTAAAAAAAAGTTTTGTAAATCGGATTGGTTTTTTTGTCTCAAAAAATCAGACAGAGGTAATGTGGAACTACTTTCAAATACAGTTAAGACGAATGTTTGTTAAGACTCGTTCAACAACTTTAATAGGCCCTGATAAACAAATCATATTTTATCTGTTTAACAAATCAGTACCTTTTCAAAGGCCCGTTAAACAAATCAGTATCTTTTTAGGGCCAGTTCAACCAATCGTAGCCTTAATAAGCCTAACCATGCAAATAGTTGCAATCATTTACCTTAGACTTCCGGAAAACACAGTCGAGAGAAAGAGACCAGGCAGTCCTGGCGTGTCTCCCAACAAATCAAGCATGAAGAGGGGAATCAGCTGAAAGGGAAACAAATATGAAGATGATGAGTGGGGTTTTATGGTCATATATTCCCCATTCTCCACGTACGAGATCACGTGCATTTCAGAGCAGAGCAGCGTCGTCGAAAGGTTACACCAAAATGACAAAAGCTCTGGCGAACGATATTTTAACGAGATTGTAATAATGTTATATAGTTTTTTATTGCCAAAAAACAATGGTTTATAAATAGCCCGTTAAGGATCCAATGAACACAAGGTCATCGCAGTCTTTGGTAAAACAATTTAGAATATAGAAAGTTTAATTGTCAGCAATGTTTAAATACATTGTAGTCCTTGTCCATAATCCCTTGAGTGCTTATACAATGGCTGATCTTTCTATCTGGTGTTGACACATTGGGTGAGTGTAGCGCTGCGAACGTTATCGGTCTAATATGTGATACGTGAAGTGTGATATGGCCTACTTTGCATTCTTTTTGCTTTTGACCTTTTTATAAAGAAATGAACTTATTCCGTACAAATGTAGTTTGTACATTCTCATTCCTAAATAAAGTGCCTTACCTGATCTGGTTTGTCGACCAATTTCACGGTAACCGGATCGCAACCCGCATAGAAGGAAAACATAACCACGCCCACAAGGCTGCTAATAATATTGATCGATGCCACGCCAGGAAAGTTCAGCCAGATAGACCTACGGTTACAGTTCAGAACGAACCTTGTTGAATACTTATGCCTCTGCATGTATACACATGTAGTGCATGCATATATAAAATCAACTTTATGCACGCTTCTGTGGACGGCATCCAATTAAGTATTAATTATAGACAAAGGGAAAGCATGAGTAAAATAAAATGTATCAACTAAGTAAAAAAGTTAAAGCCATGCCAATTCCGGTTAATCAGTGTATTCAGTACAAGACCAATCAGGAAATAGTGACACCATAGAATGGACAAAACAATGCCCCATGACCTTGGTTCCGACATTAAACCAAGTAAACTGATTAGTGCCTGACGAAACATAGGATACGTTAATGTCAAGTTTCCGGTACCAATAATCTTATTTAAGTAGTATATGTACGCTGTTTTGTTAGATGTTAGCTAAGATTAGGTAGAAACAGAAGAATCGGGGACATGTTCATGTACCAGAGGCTTACCTGGTTGAATATTAAGTGTAGGCACTTTTTATCTTAATGGTCCGCGGTATTTGCTTCCAGAGGAATGGGTGGGAAAAAGAAAGTTAAAAGCTTATTAGGTCGCATTTTAGTAGATTTCGAGATATTGATAGTTCGAGGGTGTTTTTTTTTTTTCATTTATGAGGAATATGTGGCCATGGTACTTATTTAGAAAGTACGCAACAGGGAATAAGTACAATATTGCCTACAGCATAATTTACTAAAGAGTAAACATTGTATTAGTCCCAATGAATAATATAACAATTTAAACATGTGTGCAGAAAACTCCAGTGGCGAAGTCCTTATAGCATTAGACTGCCATACAAAGGGCTCATGACTCAAGCCATGCAGTTCAATCATTAAGAACAGTGCATTCGTTCTTTCATTTTTTTTCTAATTTTTCTGTGGATAGCCTTTTTACACTTCCTAAATTTATTAATGAACAGACTTACTTCTCATTAACGAGTTTATATGGTCTGTGGTTTAAAAATAATCTCAGAAAATGTCTAGTATTTCTAGTATTATTTATTAAAAAACAACAGACCATTAAAAACCGTATACACAAGGTAAAACAGTGCGTCTGCCTTGCTACTGTTGTTTAAAGTGGTATCAGACAATTTGGACCTTTTTTCTTTTATGCAACCAAATACATTTATCGCAAAAATCCACGAAATGCTATTTATTGGTGCCCTACATTTACGTGAAAGATAAAGCATAAGATCCTAATTGTCATTATAAATAAAGACTTTGCAGTTAGCTATTTTTAAACTAAGAAAACCACGTGATCACTTACTTTTAGGATCAAGTTACATCAACATCCTGGCAATCAGCTATAATGTCGATTTCTATTTTAGGTGAACCTCAGCTTAGCGTGCTTAGTTATAGATTTGGAAAGAATGGACATTTATAAGATTTATTTCACGATTTGTGTTGTCTAAAACTTTAATGAAGTGTTAAGACAAACGATTATACCCAAACTTCCCAGAACAGCGGTAACAAGTATTTGATAACAGCAAACTGTCGGATACCACCTAAATTAACAATGATAAATTTATTTACAAAATGCCTATACTCACAGTCTCATAAGAGATTCGCTTCTGACCGCCATGGCTCGCTGGACTTGCGCCTGATTGGTCCCGAAGAGAGCGCACCAGAATATGCCTCCTCCAATCACAAGGTTCCATGTTGAGTGACGTAATCGAGGATCCACATTGAAACTTTAAAAGTACAGTCAAACAAGAAACGTCTTATAAGGCTCGCGTGAATTCATATGATCAGACGACATTTTTTCTACAATTCAGTGTTGTCCAACAACATTTTCATTTTAAAATTTGACCAAATATGACCAAGTCACTTAAAGGTTAAAACTTTTTATGTTAAGTATTTTTATCAAAGAGCACCATTTATTGTTTTCTTATTTAGATATATTGTATGCATATATGCTGCCACTTACTCATATAGTACAATTCTGCCGTGTTTACTGGCCGTATCCCAAACGTGGCTAAAGCCTCCCTGGACGCTCGAACCCAAGACCAGGAGGGTTATCATCCCACCATACACGATCACCATCTGTAGAGTGTCAGCCCATAGTACCGCCTTCATACCACCCTGCAACCACACGCTTAGATTAATTGTTGATGTTGGTGGTATTGGTGGTTTTGTTGAAAGTAAAATTGTTGTTGTTGTTGGTGATGATGATTATGATGATGATGATGATATTGCTGCTGTTGCTTAACTGTCATATAATTATTAATATAATTATTTGTGTTATTGTTGCTGTTGTTTTTGACGACGATAACGATTGATGATTCCTGATACGACAATGACTTTGGCTGATATCTTTTAATCGCGTTTACATAAAGCATGTAATGGTGTATAGGCATTTCATCGATATAAATTCACAACAATAAAATATGATATTTCTACGAAGGACGCCGCTTTCAAACAGTTTTAATAAGAAAATGTGTCTATTAATAAATTTTATGGACTTATATTCAAAGCTATGTTTGACACGTTTTAAGTTAAATTATACATTGACGTGTCGTTATGATGCAGTTCTACTTAGATTGTTTGAAACCTTGAAATCTTGGCTGTGCTAGTATTGTGTTAATAGTTATTTTTGTTTTTACAGTGTTTAATATATTCTAGACAGATTATCCTTTGGTGCCTGTAAAGTTATAATGCACATGCACATGGACTTACCAACGTTGTATAGAATGTGCATACCAATCCCACAGCAATCACTGAACCCCAGAGACTCAAACCCGTCACTGTAACAACAGGGTGGACACTCTTCCATCGATACGTATAACATTAAAACTCAAAATAAAATAATTCAATAAAAAACATTTAGCAACAAAACGCGCGATTTAATGGTATAATACAAATAGAATTTAAACAAAAACAGAATACAAATGGACTTCATATCTTGAATTATATGTAATAAAGAATTAAGTTAACAAATACATCATCCAGGGTGTCAGAAATTAACCTTAGTCTGTTTTGAATCAGGCAGTGTATATAAATCCTTTGGTATCACACACCTCTTAAGGTTAATGACTGTGTTGTGTCATATTACGTAGTGTGGTTTGAGGTTTCTACATACCTCTTGTCACTTGTCCAGATAAACAGGTTAACTGGAATTAACAGTCTATTTATAGAACTGTAGGTCCGCTGTAGTTATATGTAGTTATAGTGTGATTTTGTTACTCTGGTTATTCTAGAGAGAGAATCAGGTGTGGTTGGTTGTTGGGCTACAGTCATGGGAGGTGGAAGACAATTAGAAGTGCATTAGCTGGTCATCGACTGTGAGTAGTATTTTAATTAGATGTTTGTTGTATTTAGAATTGAGTCTATTGCTGTGAATTAATTGTAATGGGTTACAATTGATCATCTAGATGATGATTTAATCACATAGGTATTAAGTAGAGTTTTATTTCATTTTAGGTAGCCATTTAGGACATGGCATGACCGAGTAATTTGCCTTGCAAATTGAAGGAATGCCCAGATGGGGATCATGCTGCAGTGCAGTCGTCTACGGTCCATGATATTGTAGAAACAGTGGCTATGTGCCTTTACGTGTTGGTTGTAGTAGTTAGGCTTTGTGCCGGTAAAAGTGATGTTTATTTCAATTAGGCTTTGTGCCAGTGAAATTGGTAGATAAGTTTGTTTTAGGCTGTGTGCCTATAAAGTGTTAATTGAAAGGTGTTTTAGATAGGCTGTGTGCCTATGTGAAATTGCAAGTGAAGGTGTTTTTTTTAAGGCTGTGTGCCTATGAAGTGTTAATTGAGGTTTGTTTTGAGTTAGGCTGTGTGCCAGTGAAATGATAATTGAAGTTTGTTTTAGTTAGGCTGTATGCCAGTGAAATGATAATTGAAGTTTGTTTTAGTTATGCTATGTAATCTCTTAAACAATGTTTTGTAATATTATACATGTAACACTGGTCTGACGATGGTTTTGCAACAGTAGGGATGTACCAACTGACTGAGAGAAGAGCGGGTCCACATGTTTACCTACATGCTGAACGATATAGTTTTTGGATAGGACATTGACTTTGGAGAGTTTTACTTTTACATAGAGAGATATATGTGTATTTAAATAAGTATTTACCATCTGTTTAAATATCTGTACAATTTAATAAGTAAATTCTTTCTCGAGAGTTCAATAATCTCACTCTCAGTTAAATCTTACTTTCAGTTATTTCTATTTGTTTTTGTTGTAGTTGTTTTGTATGCATATTTGTATAACTTGTATTAAACTAAATGTAAAGTTATCATTTGTTTTGGTGATGTGATTAATTCCCAAATAAAACAGAAATTAAAATTCTGACATTTGGTACTGCGGGTGGGGTTAATCAATTTAGTATCACCTATAAAACAACTGATAACTTGGATACTTTTGTACATGTATGTTTTGTTTATACACAGTTAACAATTATCATGGATGAGTTTTATCTTAACATGACCGATGTTGGTCAAAAGTTTGGTTTGTCAGGAGAAGAGCTAATTAGTTTTGTAGAAAAGAAAGCACAGGAAAAAAGTGAAAAGGAACTAGAGAAAGAGAATAGAGAAATGAGATTGCGAGAAAGAAATTTAGAAAAGGAATTTTTACAAGCACAAATTGAAATGGAAAGGGTGAAAAAGTTGTCTGAGGGTAGTCTAGACAATGCCTCCGCTGCTGGAACAAATAGTTCACCTAAAGCTTCATATCCCAAATTGCAACCATTTGATGAAGCAAATGAAAATGTAGATGATTTTTTGAGACGCTTTGAGCGATATGCTGAATCTGTTAGCTGGAAAGAATCTGATAGAGCTCTGCATTTAAGTGCGCTGTTGAGAGGCAAGTCATTGGCAGTTTACTCTAGATTATCACCATCACAAGCAGCAGATTATGATTGTTTAAAAGATGCTTTACTCAAACGCTTCCAGCTAACAGAAGAAGGATTCAGAAACAAATTCAGAACTTGTTCACCTGACCAGGGTGAGACACCGTTACAATTTTTGGCTAGATTGGAGCATTACTTGTCAAGATGGATTGACATGGGAAAATGTCCTGAAACGTTTGATGGGTTAAAACAATTACTGCTAAAAGAACAATTTCTGAATTCGTGTGGAAAGAATCTAAGTGTGTTTCTGAGAGAGAAACAATTTGATGACTTGCAAGATGTTGTTGCTAGCGCTGAAAAATACTTAGAAGCACATGGGTACAAAGAGTTTGTAAGAAAGAAGGAGACCACAGAAAGTGTTGTTCAACACAGTGAGATTGACACAAACCCAACAGTAAAACGTAGTAGTAGTTTAGGAAGTGGTCCAAGAACGATTAGATGTTATGGGTGCAGACAAGTAGGTCATAAGATTAAGGATTGCAAGCTAGTGCAAAAACATAGCGTTTCATTTGCTGAGGTGGGCCCTCGTAGAAACATTGTCAGATACAATAATAATAGACAAGAGGTACGTTTTGAGAGAAGAAATGTAGAAAATTGTAGAGGTGGAAGAGGAAATTTTAGAGGTGGAAGAGGTGGCTATAGATGCTTTAGGGGTAGAGAAAACAAAAACCAGGATGATGAGAAGGGTGTCGTAGATAAGAAAATGGGGTGTTTTGTAGGACAAAGGTTGTCGGACTGTTGTACAGAACATGACACAGTGATGCTTCATTGTGGCAATGAGTTACCTTTGGTTAGTGCTGCTTGCAATGGAACAGTTGAAGACTTAAGAAAACTTGACGCCATGCCAGAGTCTGTAGGTCTTTTAAATGACAGACGGGTTAAAGTTTTACGTGATACAGGCTGTTCAGGAATCATTGTTAGAAGGGATTTGGTAGATGCGAATGATTTGACTGGGGAATACAAATACTGTGTTCTTGTAGATGGCAGTGTTAGAAGGTTTCCCATAGCTAAGGTTGATATTCAAACACGGTACTTTACTGGCACTACTGAGGCGATGTGTGTAGAAAATCCAGTATATCCTTTGATTATAGGGAATGTAAGGGATCCCGTGCATGGTGATAGAGAGGAGGTAGATACCCAGAACAAGTTAACTACTGAGAAACAGTATTGTAATGAGATAAGTGAAGTAAAGGTTCAGGAAGTAGAACAAAGGTGTCATGGTTCTCAAGTAGATCAGATAGCAAATAAAGATGGCATAGAAAAGGCTCAGGCTGTGAAAACTAGGGGTCAGTTGAAGAAAGAAGAAATTGGGAGTAGAGACAACTTAAACGTTCCAAGCCCTGTTAGTGAGGTGACATATTCAGAACTGTTAGATGCACAAACAGTTGATGAGTCTTTAAGAACTTTGTGGGAACTTGCAAAGTCTAAGGAAAAGAAAAAGTCAGGTAAATTTGGTCAAGTGTGGTATAGTGTTAACAAGGGTCTTTTGTACAGGGAGTTTCAGTCCCCCAAATATGAGAAAGGTAATGTTCTAAAACAGTTGGTTGTACCCAAACAGTACAGAGACCACATTCTAAAACTGGGTCATGATGGACTTTTTTCAGGTCATTTAGGGTATCAGAAGTCTGTTGACAAAATACTCACTCAGTTTCATTGGCCTGGAGTTTTGTCCGATGTTAAACGCTATTGCCGGTCTTGCGACATATGTCAAAGAACTGTTCATAAGGGCAGAGTGCCAAAGGCTCCACTTGGTGATATGCCTATTATAGAAACGCCGTTTCAGAGAGTGGCTATCGATTTGATAGGTCCTATTACTCCAATGAGTGAACGTGGTCATAGATACATTTTGACCCTGGTAGATTGCGCAACAAGGTATCCTGAAGCTTGTCCATTGAAGTCTATTGAAACAGAAAAGGTCGCTGAAGCTCTAATGGATATATTCTCCAGAGTTGGGGTTCCAAGGGAAATTCTTAGTGATCGAGGGTCTCAGTTCACTTCAGGGTTGATGACAGAATTAAGTAAGTTGCTTTCAATTAATCAACTGGTAACGTCTCCATATCATCCTGCATGCAATGGCTTAGTTGAACGCATGAATGGCACATTGAAATCCATGATCAAAAGACTTTGTTGTGAAAAGCCAAAAGATTGGGATAGGTATATTGCACCATCATTGTTTGCCTATCGTGAGGCCCCTCAAGCTAGTACGGGATTTTCTCCTTTTGAGTTGTTGTTTGGAAGAAGAGTTCGGGGTCCTATGATGATTTTGAGAGAATTGTGGACAGGAGAAGTTGATGATGAAGAGGTCAGAAATGTGTACCAATATGTGGTTGAGTTAAGAGATAGGTTAGAACAAACTTTGGGGATTGCTCATGCTGAATTGGCAAGATCAAAGGGAAAATACAAAAGGTGGTATGACAGGAAAAGTAAAGAAAGAACTTTCAGTGTTGGTGATAGGGTCTTGCTTTTGTTACCCACAAGTTCTAACAAATTGCTGATGCAATGGAAAGGTCCTTTCGAAGTTGTTGAAAAGATGGGGGATGTTGACTACAGAATCCAAGTGAGGGGCAAAATAAAAACATTTCATGTCAATATGCTCAAAAGATACTTTGAAAGAGAAGTTGGTCAAGAGAAAGGTTTGTTTGCCAATGTCTGTGCTGCAGTTATAGATGATGGTATTAAGGAAGGCAGTCTTGATGGACATAAGGATAATGACATAGTTTTGCCAATTCTTAAACAGGTTGAGGACAAGGGTGATGTGGTTATAAATGATAGATTGTCGGCCGATCAGAAAACTACATTAAAGAGAATGATAGATAGGTTCCAGGATGTTCTGACTGATTTACCTGGAAAAACTCAACTTATTGAGCATGAGATTAGTTGAACACTGATAGTCCGATAAGGTCACATAACTACCCTGTTCCACATTCTTTGGTTAAGACGGTCAATGATGAAGTTGAGTCAATGCTTAAGATGGGGATCATTGAGTCCTCAGATTCCCCTTATCGTTCTCCAGTTGTTTTGGTAAAGAAATCAGATGGTTCCAATAGGTTTTGTGTTGATTTTCGAAAGTTAAATCAAGCAACTGTTTTTGATGCAGAGCCAATGCCAAATCCGGATGCCATTTTTACAAAGCTTTCACAAGCTAGATTCTTTTCCAAAATTGACCTTAGCAAAGGGTATTGGCAAATTGCAATGGCTGAAGAAAGTAAACAGTTCACAAGTTTTTCAACTCCTAAAGGTTTGTGGCAATTTACGAGGATGCCTTTTGGGTTGGTTACGGCTCCTAGTGTCTTTAGTAGAATGATGAGAAAACTGCTTCGCGGTCTTGATCATGTAGAGAACTATCTAGATGATATCCTAATCTATAGTGAGACATGGGATGAACATGTTCAGACTCTTGGAAAGGTGTTTACTCGCCTCAGAGAAGCAAATCTCACAGCAAAGCCTTCAAAATGTATGATCGGGTTCACAAGTGTGGAATTTCTAGGTCATTTAGTAGGAAACGGTCTTTTAAAACCAAGCCCGGAAAAGGTTGAAAGTGTCAAAAAGGCCCCTCGTCCAAAAACTAAAAAGCAACTTAGATCCTTTCTTGGTCTGGCTGGGTTCTATAGAAAGTTTGTTAACAACTTTGCCACCATTGCGTCCCCCCTCACTGATCTGACAAGGAAAGGGTTTCCTAATGTGATTGAATGGCATGATGAGCAAGAAAGTGCCTTTCAAACATTGAAAAATGCTTTGACCAGGTCCCCTATTTTGAGACTGCCTGATTTTGGAAAGAAGTTTATCATTCGCACCGATGCTTCTGATACTGGAATAGGGGCTGTGTTGTTGCAAGAATGGTCTGATGGAAAGTTTCCGGTACATTATGCTAGTAGAAAATTGCTTACAAGGGAAGTGAATTATTCTGTCATTGAGAAAGAATGTTTAGCAATAGTTTGGGCAGTAGGAAAGTTCACACCATACGTTTATGGTGTAGAGTTTGACATTGAAACTGACCATATGCCTTTGGTATATCTGAATAGGACTAAGGGGGTAAATAGTAGAATAATGAGATGGTCTCTGATTCTACAGTCATATCGTTACCACATCGTTGCAATCAAAGGTTCGGAAAATGTTGGCGCTGACTGTCTCAGTAGGTTAGTAGACTAGGGAATGTACATAGTTGTTTATCATGGAAATGCTGGTATTTGAGAAAAGAAATGTTTCTTTCTTAGAAAGGGGGGTATTGTCAGAAATTAACCTTAGTCTGTTTTGAATCAGGCAGTGTATATAAATCCTTTGGTATCACACACCTCTTAAGGTTAATGACTGTGTTGTGTCATATTACGTAGTGTGGTTTGAGGTTTCTACATACCTCTTGTCACTTGTCCAGATAAACAGGTTAACTGGAATTAACAGTCTATTTATAGAACTGTAGGTCCGCTGTAGTTATATGTAGTTATAGTGTGATTTTGTTACTCTGGTTATTCTAGAGAGAGAATCAGGTGTGGTTGGTTGTTGGGCTACAGTCATGGGAGGTGGAAGACAATTAGAAGTGCATTAGCTGGTCATCGACTGTGAGTAGTATTTTAATTAGATGTTTGTTGTATTTAGAATTGAGTCTATTGCTGTGAATTAATTGTAATGGGTTACAATTGATCATCTAGATGATGATTTAATCACATAGGTATTAAGTAGAGTTTTATTTCATTTTAGGTAGCCATTTAGGACATGGCATGACCGAGTAATTTGCCTTGCAAATTGAAGGAATGCCCAGATGGGGATCATGCTGCGTGCAGTCGTCTACGGTCCATGATATTGTAGAAACAGTGGCTATGTGCCTTTACGTGTTGGTTGTAGTAGTTAGGCTTTGTGCCGGTAAAAGTGATGTTTATTTCAATTAGGCTTTGTGCCAGTGAAATTGGTAGATAAGTTTGTTTTAGGCTGTGTGCCTATAAAGTGTTAATTGAAAGGTGTTTTAGATAGGCTGTGTGCCTATGTGAAATTGCAAGTGAAGGTGTTTTTTTTAAGGCTGTGTGCCTATGAAGTGTTAATTGAGGTTTGTTTTGAGTTAGGCTGTGTGCCAGTGAAATGATAATTGAAGTTTGTTTTAGTTAGGCTGTATGCCAGTGAAATGATAATTGAAGTTTGTTTTAGTTATGCTATGTAATCTCTTAAACAATGTTTTGTAATATTATACATGTAACACTGGTCTGACGATGGTTTTGCAACAGTAGGGATGTACCAACTGACTGAGAGAAGAGCGGGTCCACATGTTTACCTACATGCTGAACGATATAGTTTTTGGATAGGACATTGACTTTGGAGAGTTTTACTTTTACATAGAGAGATATATGTGTATTTAAATAAGTATTTACCATCTGTTTAAATATCTGTACAATTTAATAAGTAAATTCTTTCTCGAGAGTTCAATAATCTCACTCTCAGTTAAATCTTACTTTCAGTTATTTCTATTTGTTTTTGTTGTAGTTGTTTTGTATGCATATTTGTATAACTTGTATTAAACTAAATGTAAAGTTATCATTTGTTTTGGTGATGTGATTAATTCCCAAATAAAACAGAAATTAAAATTCTGACACAGGGGCGGATCCAGAACATTTTGGTGGGGCGTATTAATCAAGAACCATTAAACTTTTTCGCAGTAAATACTAGATATATATACACAATAAGGAGCCTAACTTTTACCTAAGCAGTAAACTGACAAAATTTACTTTAAAAAAGCTTAGTATTTTTAAGCTTACATCTATGTGTTTTTATAACTCTACTCTTTTAACTGGGTGGTGGGGGTGTATCCTAATCCACACACACACCCCACCCCACCCCCGCCACCCCCCCACCCCCCCACCCATTTCCTCCCCAAGATCCATCCCTGACTTCATCGAAAACTTGGCAACGTAAGGGTGTATTAAGTGCATCAATATATTGTTCTCATGTGAAAACATCAAATAAACGTTTTGTTTGCTTGTGGGGTCTCGTTGGTCGATAAAGTCAAACTTTATCACCATTCTGTTGCAACATTTGTTTACTGCATTGTTCGCGGTTGATTGCATTGTCCCTTCACGTTCATTGAGGATGTTCAAGTATACAGTTCGTTTCGCTGAGTTTAAGTCGCCCATTTATTTCTTCTCAGTTCATCGCATGTGTTCAAGTCCAAATCGAGGCAGACATATACATATGATCTGACCTCTAGCGTACCAGTGTTGTTGTTTTTTTAACCAACAACAAATGTCTAGTTGTCTTACTGATAAAAAAACGAACAAGCAAACAGATGTAGTCGCATTGGCGATCATTGTTGTCAACGTGCAAAATATAAAACAGAGAGAAAAGCGAGAACGTACCTGCATTTAATGCAAGAGATGGAGCGTATAGTACTAATGCCATGAAGAAGAGCTGAAAGAGACCGTTTTTTATTTTTTCCATTATTCATTCATTTGTTCGTTCGTTGCTTAATCATATGTTAATTTAATTATTTACTTATTATATTAGTATTGAGGTTTACTTATTTTATTATTATTAAGTGATCATAAAATACAACGCTTAATGAACATCGAATCGAAAAATGTACCACGCTCTAGACCGCTTGGAAATACAACGTACAGTGAAACGTGGTGTAATGTAACCAGTGACCATCTCTCTGGCCACACTCCTGGCACCGGTTACGTTTCGCTGTGCTACTGTGACCTGAACCTTAATCTTCTACTTATGGTCACATTTCTATCATTATAGCACAGGGGCACATATGTCCATATGTCCCCGGTCCATTATACTGACACCGACGAGTCAGGCGTAATGCAGTCCTCTTAGCCCCGAGCGTTAGGAGGGAAGTCACTACTACCAACTTTAAAGTCTTTGGTTTGACCCGGCCCGGGGTTTGAACCCGCGACCTTACGATCTTCAAGCCGACGCTCTACCACCTTAATTATTGCGGTCGGTTCCAAAGCAGTGAAAACCACAGTGCTTGTAGCGCTTTCAGTAATATATGTGATCCCATAAAATTCAAACCTACAGGTATTTAACTATGTTTAACTGAATAACATGTTTACGGATTAATTAATTTGAAAGCAATTTTATTAAGCATGAATTCTACGGAAAAAAAAACAACAAAAACATGAACATGTGTATGTTAAACACGTCGGCTATTTGATGACATGCGTTGCAAATATCTTGACCTACGCTGCGGTTGTGGACAATGTCAACCGATTGTACATGTAAGCAGGTGCAGACACGTTTGTGCTCGAACTTACCATCCATAATAAATAGATCACCACAGCAAGAGTGCGAGTCACGTGACCAAACCGCATCTCGATGTACTGGAAAGAAAAGATACATGTCAAACATTTATTCTGCTCTTTGCTGACAGGCAAAGTACAGCTGGCTGTCCACGGTCCTTTCTTAATGGACATGTTTATTTTTCTCCCACTTGCATGCATCTCAATAAACCGGTCATGGGGACACAGCATGTACAGTGTCGACCAAGGAAGCTGGAGCTTTATGTTCGATCTTTGGCGGGGGCACGCGCCTCTCTCAACAGGTACATCTTGCATGCACTGTTCTATGTTCTCCTAGTTGATTCTTTTAAAATGGTAGTTCCTGGACTGGATGATAATGTTTTTGAGTGTGACATTATACTCCGTGATTGACGTGTCAAGCCAGCAATGATCATTCATGATCGGTTTAAATTAATTGTATCTTATATAGTATCGTATTTCCGCTTAAAACAATAAATTATTCCTTTCAGTTTGTCTTGCGTGTTAGCTCTACAACAACAAAAATATAAGATAGGAACCTGGAAAGCATATTTTACCTTTCTACCGGTATATGAAGCGAAAAGAAAAAAAGTAAGTATTTACATTGGTCATTAAGAAATTCTGCAGGTAAAAGGTCAACTTACCTGAAACACCGAGGTCACTTGGAGCCTGTAGAAGATAGGTACAAAGATGTGCGCCGCCCCGAGGCACGTGATCAGAATCCCGACGGAGACCCACCAGAACATGATGCCGTTGACGTATACCTCGGCCGGGTTGCCCAGAATCGTGATGGCGGAGATGAAACTGGACAGTAGCGACATAGCCACAGGTATCGGATGCATGCTGCGGCCCCCGAGCAGATATTCGTCCGTCGTGTTCCGGTTCCGGTCTTTAATGGCATAGAAGACACCTATCGCCGCAGAAACTCCCAGCGTGCAACCAAACACAGCATAGTCCGCCGCCTCAAACGTTTTCGTTTCACCAGTTTCATAACTGTATGGTCCCATAGACATTTTGCCTGCCTAAATAAATAAAAGTACTTACAAAACGTTTACCGTCCAACACAGTTTAGATGTTCAATGTTGTCATTCCTGCAGGAAACCATTTAGTTAAGATTTCAGTTTATACTTGCACTACAATAACAAATTTTAAGTACATGTCGTATTTGTGCACAATTTTAGCGAACGTCCTCTAGTTTCTTTTGCTCGGAGGTATGGAAATCCCAAACTGCTGCTCGGTCAAAAGTTTACGGTTACAATAGTAATACACATACCTCGACCACGGAGTCGAGTGCTGGTGGTGCGCTCTTGTGTTCTCCACTATTCTTCTCGGTGAGCTAGAGTTGTTGTTAACCTTAACATTCTACATACAGTTACCATCACTCCACACTAATTTTAAGTTATCGTCTTTCATCTACATAAAGGTATCTCAGACATACCAACGCCTGAGGCTCATCAGCATATAGTGATGATTCTAACCAGACAGCTCCTAGCAGGTAGCTGGCTGTTCTATTTTGCCCCATATGCAAAGATTTAAAAATAGGTGCTAAGCAGTTTAGGAGTTAATAGACGAAAAACATTATTAGAAAGCTTTCCTCACAAGAAGGTCCTTACAGCAAATATTCTGACTTCTACACAAAACAATCAATCGGGACATGTACTTTACCACTCGGAACATCTCGGCCGTTTCTACAGTATTCCGGACTTGTCCGGACAACCCCGATTAGTTACGAATGATAACTATGATAATTTTAAGTGACTATTTAGGCTAACTATGTTTACTTCTCCATCTCTGAAATTTAAAACCTGCATTTCTTTATATTGCTCACCAATTCTAGTAGCGCAGTAGGGAGGGCGTCTGTGGATGGTCTCGAGTTCAGTGCCTGAATGAAACGCGTTAAGCGCTTGGTTAATCACTGCTTCGGAAAAGTAGTCCCATTCTGAGACAATGAAAACCTGTGTATATTAACTGTCGTACATATTTTGGTGTTAAAACCACCAATTCTCAAACTATACAAGTCCGCTTTCGATGTAATGGACGGGGTGGAGAACCAAGAACTGATTGCAACTTGAGATTGCATTTTGTTTCAAATTCTTCTTTTGAATAAGTAGAACACTTTTTGTCGCGCTGGAGATAGGGCCAGTCTTAAATTTTTAGGTCGGTAGCTTTTAATGTGAAGCAGAAACACTGTATTTATTGCTAATACAATTTTCATAGACAGTTAAGTTTCTTACTATCACATAGATGGCAGGAAGCTGTCTGGCAACGGAATATTTTAGTAGCATTGCTATATTTAATTATTAATAGTAGTAGCAGTTGTTGGCGGTGGTGTAGTAACACCATTATTACATATATTATGGTAACTATCAACATTATCTTTAGATTCATTTTTGTCAGCAGCATAATCATCCATTGTAGGTATTTGTTAGAGGATGTTTGTGTTTATGTGTTCGTGTCTGTTTTTTTTTTTTATTTCTCTTAGTCTGTGGTTTCTATACAAGATCTGTAATGTGAGCCTTATGTTTATTGAATTAAATTACCATAAGTTACATGTACATGAGTTTATATGAGCGCTTAAAAGCTAAGTCACTTTTTAACTAAGTCTGTGCTTAAGGTGGTGCTGTGGGTATAACAATTAACACAGTGACATTTCAGGTGTAATATAATTATTCTTATTTTATACCTTCCTCTAATATAACCAGCATATATTTGGAATCTGGGGATATAAATATAATCTACAAGTCCTTACAAAGAAGGCACAGGTAGTATTCTAGGTTAGGAGTAGTTGCTGGGTTTTTTTAATAAAAGGGCTTAAACAACACTGTGGATTATATCTTATTTAATCATATTGAAGACAGAGTATATATACAATGAAATTTCAAGTTTCAATGTTTAAATTCTTTCCGCATGGTCAACAAAAGTTATCATTATCCCCTGATCAATTGCAAATTAATTAGTTCGACATTTCCTCAAAGGTTCTTCCACTATACTACCCATAACAAGCTAATAACAATCAATATTATTGTCATCTTCTGGTTTGTTTGCATATGACAGTATATCCTGAATCAGGCTTAGTGGGTTGGTTGTGTAGTCACAGCCGCTGGAAGCTTGAGTAGAATTTTTCTCCGAGTCAAAAGTGAGAAATATCAGCAAACAATCTGCAATTACTTTATTCTCACCAATGTATGGCTGATCTGCCACTTTGTCTGCCTCAACACAACTGGTTTTATGCCTGTCTGTAGTGCAACAACTAGCATCGGAACTAGTGTTCCTAGTGACAGTTTCCGTGTGATCTGTTGTTTTATGTTCATCAGTGCAACCGCTTTCAGATTCCATATTTGAAGAGTGAGTGACAGCTTTCAGGCAATGTATATCATGCCTGGCCAACAAATGTACAATTTCATTATACAAACTCAACCTGACATCAACTGTTTGATCACTTCTATTTGTCTTAGTCCTTCCAAAGACCCCATCATTTTGACTCCAAGAGGCACTGCCTGAAGTAGATTTAAGCAATGATACATCTCCAGAATGTTCAATCTTCCCATTCAAGCTGCTGGCCTGTGAATCATCAACTGCATTATTTATGCTCTTATCACTGTTTGCATTTTTAAGAAATTTAGAAATCAATGCTTTGATTTTCACAACACTTTGACAAGCTTCTGTACAAACTGACTGATCATAATCATCAGCTGCTTGCAGCAGTGAAGACAAGCTTCTGGATGCATGTAGATTCTGAAATGTGCATGGTGTGCATTGAGTAGAGGCAGCTGGCTTCTCTTTTGCAATGGTTGAGGTAAGATTTGCAGCATAAGTTGGTACTTTCTCTAGTCCAATGTTAACACATTTTGACATCTCTTGAACAATATAATTTGTCAAAAATTTAACAACAAGAAGCTTCACCTCCCAGTCAAAGTCACTGACAGCTTGCTGCATAGCTGAGAGGATATGTGTATGCTGTAATCCTTCTGGCCACAATGTAAAGAGATCTGACAAAAGGATGCCAGCCGCTCTCCTAGCAAAGGCCTCAGTATCATTCTGGAACACTCCTAAAATAGTCTCCAGTATCTGGTCCTGAAATAATAGAATGATAAGCATATCAATTAATGTTTGATTTGTTTTGGAGTTAAAACAAATAGGTAAAACAAATATACTTATTAAAACGATTTCCAGCTTACTTAGTGATTGTTTTGCTGTGTGTGTCTTTAATACATGGTACAGACACAAGGATGATTATATTGGCATTAGATTACTATTATGGGTGAAAGAAGAAACCAGACTTATGACCTGGTAGAACCAATGGCACACACTTAAGGTCAGCTTGAAGACCTGCCCACATGACATCTCTTGCATTACCAAGAACTTGAACCCATCCAATGAGGCTTATTTATGTAGAATGTCCTCAGAAACAGTAAGGAACTACTGTTAAGGTTTTAAATTTAACTCTGATCACACAGCTACAAATGACTTCTATATTATAACAGGCTTTGACCATTTGTTCAAGTGCGACCAGTGTTGTGTCTGATATAAATACATTGCACTGTGGGCTGTGGCAAATTATTAAAAGATCTTTAATTGTAACTGTTAAATTGATAAAGCAATTTAAAGTTAGATGTCTCAAATAGTTTATGGTATGAGGTATAAAAAATGTGGAATATTTTGTATATTCTTTTGATATCCTATTTTTGATTTTTTTCTCACTTAAGAAAATGTAGCGACCAAACTCCTCATTAGATTACTTTCTTAGAGTAGGGTTTGTTTTCATACAGACAGACAGACAAATCAGACATACCAGACAGACAAACAGAACTATTTTCCCTCTGGTACATATACAGCAGTGGGAATTACATTCATGCAAAGTATACAAATACACATTTTGGCATGGGGTGGGACAGTGACTAACAACTTAATGCAATGGCCCTACCTCTGTCTTTGTGACCATAACTTGGAGCTGTGTCCAGACTTCAGGAGCAGATATCATGCTTGTGAGGGCCTTTAGAGCTGAGGCACGGACATAACTTTCCCCATCAGAGACACATAACCATATATGGGCAGGCAGCTTCTGATGGCAGAACCAAGTCATCACAGCTGCATCACCTGAATACAAACATGAAGACCTTAAGTAAACTGCGACTTAACAAGAAATAAATAAATATCAACAGCATAATGTTGTAGATATATATATGAGCTATTAATGTTAAATTTTGCCTCATCAGAAGGGTACACTCAGTTTTATTATGTTTAATTTAATCTTAGAAATTTAATTCAATGGTCATTCTACATTTGTCAATATTATAGCGTTATTAAAGTGTCAGGAATCTAGATGCAGAAATAAATGTATCATGCAATGTATTTAGTCAGAGATTAAATAATATATCCCCAATTGCATTGAAACTTTAAATTTAGTGAAAATAATAAAAGACTTGAAACATGTTATTTGAAGCCTATTGTCAATGCAGTTGATCATAAATACAAGCCATCTATGGCTGTCTTATATTTTGCAACAGTTATATGCAATATGTAAACTATACACAAGCACCATGATACAGAACATTTAAATTTGCTACATTAACATGTCAATCTCTTGAGAAATGGCCATGATACAGGCCCCTAGTACAACGAAAATGTGACAGGTCTAATGCTCTTGACATGTTTAACTAATAAAGGCATATTTACATCTATAATGCAGTCATTTGACTGATGCATTCTCAGAGAAATGTTCATCCAGGTAAATAAAGCATAAAGTTCAACAAACATCACCTACAAGAGTATTTCTCGAGCAATTTAGCTAACAACTCCAGAGTTGTGTCCCTTATGCTCCATTGTAGGGCACATAGATGGCGCTGCAAGAGGCAACCCAGAGTAGCTGCATGTTCTTCACGCTTGACAACATAGGCACAGTGAGGCAGAAAGCACTGGACCCAGCTTGTGTATACCTATAAAAGACAAAGTAAATAAAGACTGTCATAAACAGCTACAAGATATGTCAGAAATATCTTTTCCTTTGATGAGTTGTGAAACAAAGTTTGCTGTATGCTATAAAACTACAAAGGCGATGGGTTTGCTGCCAATCAATATGGGTGAAACTATCGTGATTAACTGCCCCTAGATTTAACAACTGACAAAACAGAGTCTTTATGGAAACCACCATAGATGGCTAATACCCTACTAAGATTTCTCTAAACTAATAAATTTCATACAAATTGCGACAGATTTTTGAGAAATATAAGAACAACTCTTAAGTCCTATTATTAAAACATTTAAGCCTAAGAAATTTCCTGACTTTTACTGCTGGGATGGGATGGGATTTGCCGGCATTTTTGCCAATACTGTGCAATGATATTTCTATCATTATAGCACAGGGGCACTTATGAGGTGCCCAGGGACTGAACCCAGTCAGTCCATTATACTGACACCGACATGTCGGGTGTAATGCTGTCCCCTTATCCCCGAGCATTAAGAGGGAAGCCACTGCTACCAATTTTAAAATCTTTGGTATGACCCAGCCAGGGTTTGAACCCACGACCTCCCGATCCACAAGCCGACGCTCTATTTTACTGCTGGATAAATATACTTAATTTAATTGAATCCAAGTGCATTGAATTTGCTAGATTAAAAAAAAATACTAAATTTGTTTTAAAACAAGTGCCTTGGGAGTTCGCAAGTCTTAACTCATTGAAAACCAGTATATTAGAAACCAATTGTAAATTTAATTCCTTGGATTTGCTTTATACAAACAAGTATTTTCTTTAATTTAAACCAAGGGTCTTGTTAACACCTCACCCACCAGTGTGTCCAGATCTGGAGATCCCAGAAGGGTCAGTAGTGTGGGAACAATGAGGTCCCTCTCTGTCACAGCAACATCTGAATGATAACATTAATTAGTTACAACAACTCTTAACTTGCTTTGTATGAATTGCTCAGGAAGAGGCAAATAGTGTAGATCCAGACAGAGTGTTTATGTAGCCTGATGTTCTTATCAAATATGGTATATTGTTGTTTTTGTTTTAATGTAGCAAGATAACAGCTTAGGCATATAACTGTACCTTATACAGTAAGCAGAGTAATAGTAAAGTACAATTATAGTTATTGTTTTGAAATTTTATTCTGGGGTTTATAAAAACAACAATTTTTATCTGTTACTACAAGATACAAGTGTACCATGTACAGTTCTTGTGGCAAGTGTGAATGAACAATAGCAAACATCATTATAACAGAAGCTAAAAAAAGTCATTCCATAATTTATAAAAAAAAATGTCAGTATAAAGATCGACACTGGTATACCTGACTGAGCATACACATACCTGATAGGTTCAGGAAGTATTCCATGCACAATATCTGTAGCTTACTGTTGTTGGCTACATAGGTCTGGTCATGGGTTAGCTTGGTGCTGCCACCACAGGTCAGCATGAACAACTGAGATATTATCCCAGGCACAACCTGAATTAAATAAAATTGACATCAAACGATTTTCAATCATAAAATAAAAGGTAACAATAAAACAGGTGATTAATGTCATGAAGAAGATTAATTTAAGTGACCATATTATATTTTATGGTAAAACTGTCACGTGTTATTGATGCTGACCATGTCACTGCTGAAAATTCAATTTCCATCAATGACAGTCTGAACTTAATGTCTACTCTACCTGAAGAAAAATACAAGCCTTAATAGATAGTGTCCACATCAGCAAAGATCCCTTATCTTGGCGGCCATCTTTGATGGCTACTTCAAGGGATTTTCAGATGAATTGTATAGAAGCGTAGATTTTATTTTCTTGTAATTTCTTCATTTGTGGTCCAAAAAATTAAAAGCTATACACAACTGGAAAGCTCTAGAAAATTCATATTTTTTAAATACAATATTTTTAAAATTGATAAATGCACAAAGAATTTATACACAGAAATAAATAAAATTATTGGCTCATCCTTAAACAAAATTAACAGTGTAACTTTTCTGGTTATATTTTTTTTTACCTTTTAAAATATCAAAATATAGTTTTGATATTTAAAATATTTCATAAAAGCTGTTAAATTTGATATAAAATTCAGTGAAAAAGACTGAAAAATAAAAACAAAGTGGTGAGTCTAATACAGCACATATTTCTAGATTTCGGCCTGCATTAGCTTCTGCCTTCAAAGATAACTGCCTTAAACTGTCATATCAGTGCCTGTGACATCACATGTAAACTATCTATAGAGAAAAATTTTACTAAGTTTTTTTTAAATGAGTTAGATCTTCATTATCAGCCATTTTAGAGCATTTTTGGTCAAAGTTGTGATCTGTTTATAGATATTAATCATACTTATGAAACAATACAGAAAAGAACAGGACCAGACTTTATTCATCTCTCAATCTCAATGATAACTTTTCTTTACTAATGCAATTAATTCATTATGTTTAAAAGTAATAACAGCACAAAAGACCATCTTACTATTCTTTGCAACATGACCAAATGGGACACTAATGTCTTATGAAGCTGTAAGTTTAGAAGTTTAGCAAGGCACCATGTGAACATAACTTTTTATTTTTTAATAATAATTATACTTAAGTCTGACCACTTATGCTGTAGCCATTGATGATAAACACCCTTTTCCCATAAAACAAGAAGAGGTTTGAATAGTCAAAGTTCATTTCAATTATACTTTAATACAAAACAAAACTAAAGTACATAAATAACTTACCACCTTGGTGTCACATAACACTCTCAATGCAGACAAGATGCCTTTTGTGACATTAGACTTTGAGTGACCACCAATATCATCCCTTATCTTGTGATTGGACTGATGCCAAGAGTGTCTTAATTGGTGAAAGAACTATTTCCTTGCACCTCTCATTATGTTCTGCACTGCACTTTAATCTGAAATTGACATACAGGAAACTGGATGCTGTTTTGTTTTAATAATTTGTTGTTGTTTTTTGAAGTGCATCGCTGTAACATTAACATTACGCCAAGTTTTTTATGGATGAAGGAAGAAATAACACAGTTGTCTGGGAAAAGCCACAGTGTATGTCAGCTGGCATACATCCAAACAAAGAAGTTTCTACTTTTACCAGGACTTTAACCCACTCATGAAAGGATGAAAAGTCAGAAGAGTTACAAATTAGCATCTCTATTCAGTAGGCAGCATTTTTGCTGCTTTAGTTGCACTAACACATTTATGGTCATTATGTAGACTTTCCAGCACTTTGAGTAAAAGCCTGCACACACAACTATCTTGTTTTAGCCACTGATATACTGCAGATAAGCTAGAAGACCTCACATGACAGTTTATATCTGACTTAGATGGATCCCAACGTAGAGAGAAGATAAGTACTATTTTAAGCTAGTGTTTGTGCCATCTGGTCATTAACGGCCCAAGAAAAGCTTTTAATATTAGTTTTATGTTTGTTTTCTGACTATAACATTTTCAGGGACAGTAGAAATTAAGATAATTTTCCCATCAAAAATAGTGCAGAAATACTATTGTTTTTTTTAAGCATTGATTTTTAAATATAAAAGCATCAATACAAGATACTTAATAAAAGAATGAAGGATTCAGATATACTCTCACAAATATATTTTGAGAAAAACAAGTTGTAACATAATACATGTGAACATCTTGGTGGCCAAAAAGGCACAACTGATGACTTAGGATACCAGCTTTCTCCAGTATTCACCATTCTCTGACATCCTCAGGGTGTTGCAAAGTTTGGACTTTGAAATCATAATACTGCAGTCTGTAGCAACTAAAATGCAAATAAAGACAAATACACACCTTGTTGCTGCCAGTTTTGTTAACATGTCTTTATTCCCCTGGCTCTGCAGCAGATCCAGAAAATCATCAAGCATACAGAAGGCAGGTTGAGAGCTAGGTAAAAAGCAGAGGCAAGTTAATGAATAAATCATCAATCAAAAATAGTGTGCTTTGTTGTTAAGACCTTGCAGTAATAGAAAAATGGTCATTTTGTTCACATTCAGCTATAATTTGTGGAGGAAGACCCCCGGACAATTTCAGGATGGAACTATCAGTACATAACAAGTCAAAGGAAAGAACTCCCCATAGCCTTGACCAGGATTTGAACTTACATGGTAAGGGGCCATGTACTTAAAGGAGTTCCAAGTCAGCAAATAGACACTAGGCTACAGAGGCTTCAGCTAGAAGGGCTCAGCTGTGATATTATATATTGTATTATATGTCTAAAAAACGGGAAAGTACTAATATGGTAAACATTTTTGACATGTTCGTATCTGCATTAAAGTAATACTGATTTTCTTTCCTTCTGCATCTTGCCTACATTTACTTTATTGATTGAAACAAAATGCAAAAGACCAATGGACATTTCAAGTTAGGCCATGGTCCAGTAATAAGGAAGCCAATCTTTCTCTGTAAAGAAAATAATGCCAGGCTGTCAACATTTTTTTGTCTCATAGTTGAAATTTAATTTAACAGCTGTTTTAAAATACATGTGCACATAATAAAATCATGAAAAATGTTCATGCACGTTGTTCATGGAGTGTTTTTACAGTGAAGGGCGCTCTTCACATGCTATAAGTGAAAAGTGTCTCTTGATAACTGGAAAAAGATTGTTGGTGGAAGGATAAATTTAACAATCAAACAATACCAATCCAATTTACCTTTTCTTTAGCCATACTGTGAGCAGATCTAAAGCCTGTTGAGACAAGGTTACATCTGGAGACAGGATCATGTTCTTGATGTCTGAGATCAACTGCGATGTGTGAACACATGTGTAAGTCACAGAATCAGAGGCCTGACAGGCTGTCTGTAACACCTTCAGACAGCACAGAGCCAGTCTACGTGACAATGAAGACACTCTGGAGGCTAAGGTCAATATGACGCCTGAAATAATGAAAAAGAAACAACACACATTTAGACAACAACTTCAATGAAGAACAGGCAGCTTATATACAAACTCTCTTTGACCTCTATATGAAACATGGTCCTTAAGTTCTCATGAAATGGCATTGTTTCTCTCACTACCAGCAGATGTCATAACAGGTGGATGACCAGAGTTCTTGAAAAACAAAATGTTTCGCTCCATCAACTGTATTATAATGAGTCCTGTTGTTGTAGTCTTCAAGATATGGTCTTGAAATTATGCTGATTTCTAAATGTGTTGATCTACTCAACGCTTAATACATATTACTGAAACAGATGAACAAATTGTCTATTTCTGTGCAACAAGACAATGTAATTTATTATACAAAACATGTGATAATTTACCTTATGATACCACAACGTGGATATTACTTCAGTTATCCATATTTCAATCTTGCATGTTGTCTGTACACAAATTCATTGCTAAGCTAGTTCGTAAATATGGTGTATTCTGAGAGACAAAACCCATACAAGCCATGTGCACTTTATACAGGAATCATTACAGGTAAATGCATTATGGTAGTCGTCAATGTTGAATTTGTTCCTACCAGGCTTCTATACACAGCTTGCAATCCTCATTGATGACAAGCTTGTACATTTTGATGAGCTTGTTTTTCAGTACTTAAATTTGTGAACTATGTTGTGACCTGCTTTAGGATGTTTGGGCACTAGATTACTAGTTTTAGACAATTTTAACATCATTGAAGTTACTTCTGGTAACACCTATATTATGTATTTTTCCTGTCTTTCAGGATGGTCATAATACCCAAAAGAGAGTACAGACCTGTTGATATTTACATTATTATTGAAAGAAATGCTCAACATTTACGTTATATGCATTGTGTGAATATTCAACTCTCCCCATCAAATAACAAAAGCAAATAGAATATAGACGATGTGTCAGAAAATTTTACAGACCTAACAATGAAGAATAAGAAAGCTGATATACCTGATACAACATGTGTATGTATATGCTGAAGTATGATAGTCCACACTTCCTCTTTACAGTGAAGGACATTTCTTGTCCCTGGTACAGATGCCTCAATATCCCTGGATATGAAAGCAGCCAGCAAATTCTCAGCTGCTTTTTCCAGAAAAATACTAGCCCCTGACTCCAATTCCACAAACACATCAGTCAGATAATCTGAAATTGAAAACATGTGCAAAAGTTAAAAAACAGACTCAGATAGGGTAGAGCGATACACAAAAAACCTCTAAATACACCCACATATATACCCAAATATACCCCCAAATATGACACCAAATACACACCCAAATATGCACCCAAATATGCACCCAAATCTGCCCCAAATAATTATACCCCCAAATACAAACCTAAATATACCCCCAAATACACCAAAATATACCCTTAATACACACAAGCCTTAACCTCAGACCTAATCCCTACTTTGCTTTTTTTACATTAAAACCATTTGTTTGATGTGAAAAAAAAAACCATCAACACTGTTATAAACATTATTAAACAGTATTTGATCTACATTTTATGTAAATTTGAGTGGGTACAGGTATATTTTGGTATATTTGAGTGTTTTGTTTTGCCACTTAAATTAGATTATCAAAACACCCTGCCTTCTATAATCTTTGAAGATCAAAGGAACCAATCACATGTAGTCACTTATAATTCATATACTCCTTACAGTACATTTATAAACAAAATATGTTCCAAGCGCATTAGTATTTTAATTTAAAATAGGAAATGTTTCTTAATTACAAGTCTTTGACAGAGTAAATCTAAAACTTTGTGAATAGTGTAGGATTAAAAAGAGATGTTAAATACCTTTAACAATAATTGTCACTGAATATAGATATATTAAATAATTAATAAACACATTTTGTTATTAAAAGTCTTTCAAACATGTTCTTTGAGTTTCGAGCAATTGTAACAAACATATTTTAGTACTTTTTCTATATGGGTAAAAATCACAACATACACATAGCCACACACCTTTGTGGTTGTCCACTACCCATGTAAGTCCATTGTTTGTGTCCAGCAAACTATGGAGACATTCAAAATATGCAGTTTTAATGGTTATGTTGGAGAAGACATTTTCATTGGATCTCACTGCTTCAAACAAGTGATACACTGTACTGGCAAGGTGAAGCTGAACGTCCTTCTGTTTCCATAAACTAGTGATGACTTGAAATGCACAACTAACCACCCCAGCATCAAGGTCTTCACAGTGGAGTTTGACATTGTCAATGAAGTCAACCAAACCCGATTCTTGGATACAATCTCTGGTTACCACTGCAAAATGATAATAATGGTAATAATAATAACAATCATAATAATGTAGCTGGATGTTAGCCTGGGAGGAGAATGTGTACATGGTTCAGTTAGCTCTGCTTGTAGAGCATTTGCCTGTAAAGGAAGAGTCCAGGGTTCGAGTCCCGGACTAGTGATAACAGCAATAATAATTATACTACTACTACCACTATTACTATTATTATTTGTATTAATCATTAATACCACTACTACTACTACTACCACAATTACTACTACTACTACTACTACTACTGCTACTACTACTACTACTACTACTACTACTACTACTACTACTGCTACAACTACTACTACTAATAATAATAATAATAATAAAAACTAATAAATTGTAATATTACTAATATATGTTGTTAGTTATCCTACAGCCAAGACATGCTATTACAGTGGAGTTACTATAGTGTGTAACAATCAAAGTTCAAAAGTAACAAGCACACAAGGTTTCAGATGCTAAATGTTTTACCCTTTCTGCAAGAATTTTTTGTATTAGACTAAGTAGTATATATATATAGTGGCTACATTCCAAGAAGATCACCCTTTTCCTGTCTTTACTATAGCATTAATTTTCTATCATGTTAGTTACAAGAACTTAGAAGTATTTACATTTCTATCTCCAATTATCCTCCATTTGGGCTGTGTCTTCCCAAATGTCCAACTTTTAGTTAAAATGGTTAAAATCAAGGTGGGACTTTGGCATAACCAGGGAACAATGGACTGTCGTGGTTGAGTGGTTTGTTTGTCTCTACATTTCCTATCTTTGTACTCAACCATATCTTGCAAGATCTCTCATATATGTAAACTACAGGTGTTATAGCATAAGCCTAAACTAGCACAGCAGGTTTTGTGTTATTGGACTGAGTTGGCTCTCATATCGAAAAGTAAGCATAAATTTTAGAATAACTTTTTAAAGCAGCTATAGAACATCAGCAGTTTCTTGAGTAGAGTAAAAATGTAAATAACTCAACTTATACTTTTTGAGAAGATAAATCATTGTATATAATGACACTATAAAAATACAATTTCATCAATACTCAGAATTAATTTATTTATTTAAATATGAAACAAGATAGAGGTCATAGACAAAACCACGACCAGATTAAAAACTCTCCTGCATTTTTGAAAGGTCTGACAAAAACACTTTTGTAATTATTTTTACCCAATGGAAAAACCTACCTATCTTTCCCTACCTGGATAAAAACCACCCAATCCCACCAGTGCAAAAAAATATTAATTTATAAATTTTCTGACATTTTATGGAGTTAAACTGTTATGAAGTAATTACCCACTGAAAGTATTTTCTTTCTTTCTTTCTTTTTTGATAATGGAAAAAAAATCTTAAATACATGGAGAAAAAGATATCTTTGAGTGATATATTTAAAGTTATTATTTAATTCTCCTCTTTGAAATATATATGAATGTAGGGTGCTATTTGTAGCAACAGAGCAAGAAAAATATTGGTGTGTATTCTTAAGGACACAATTGCTGTTCAACACATAATAAATCATCATTGCACTCATCAAGCCCGGCTGAAAGGAAATTGTCCCTTGTACATGCCTAGAAGGATGCTAGTTCTCATGTTAGGTCAAACACCAAATAACTCAGACCTTCAAGTCCATCTAATTCATCCCGATACAACATGTCACATATATTGTTGAGTTGTGAAAACATGGTTTGTCTACAAATTCGTATCTAATGCACACCTTGTTTGTTTAATTGATGCATTATTGTTTACAATAAACGACTGCAGTAATAGCATGATTACACTAGCCATATATTTGTAATTAGCATTTAAAATATTTTAACTCAAATGTTATAACATTTATCATTATTTATAATAATAAATGAGTACGATCCTGAAAGGGATGAATTAAAATAAAATGTTTCACAAACGTTGAGATGTCTTACAATGAATTTTGATTAAATCTACTAGGGAATGTAGAACAGAGTCATCTTGAATTGAATGTCTATTAATCAAAAACTCGAAAACATCTCTCAGGCCACCGACAATGGTTAGCACTTTTAGCCATCCGGATGGAAAAAAGCCCATACACAGGCTTTTAGCCATCCCTGGACCGTTATCCTCGGATTTTATCCCGAGAAAAGGCAAAATCGGCCATCCGCTGGGGTTATATCTGCTTTCCGCTTAACTTACGAATATTAGATGTTCCATACCGTGAAATTGACCCGGTGTTCTATTTTTGTAGTTTGTTCGTGTAATTGTTTAGCATTGGTACAATGCCATGGTTTTATAAGTTTGATTATCGACAATGAAAATTGTACACGTAATTATATTGACGTTTCTAGATAATGTTAATTGGGCACTTTTCTTAAACCATAGCTTATATAGTGTTAATTCTGTGAATCGAAAATAGCATCACTATATGCTTTTGACGTATATTAATTGCTTTGTTAACAAATCAAATAATAATTGAAGAAATAATTATGAAATAACGGTATTTAATTGAAATATTATATAAATTGTAAGTCTTCGAGATGAAAAGTTATTAGTATACAGTTTTTTCTGCTTCACTAAAGTGAAGCTGTTGAGTTGGGACAATAAACTTATTCGTCCGTATGTGCATTATGGTCACCGCCCCCACATGCCCGATGTTAAAGTATATTTATTGGTGGAGAAAGGCCACAGACATATGTCTGGGTAAAACCACCGGCGCACCGCAGTTCAGCTGGAAAACCTTCCCGCATTACAGTCATCGCCCTGACCGGTACTCGAACCCATGCGTCGAGGGCTGAGGAGTTTCAAGTCAGTGCCTGTAACCGCTCGCCCACGGATTGTGTAATCGTGTACCGTACTGTCTTATTCACAGCAGGTGACATCAGCAATGTGTCATACAGCCTGGTACGATATCAGTCAAAATATGAAAAAGAGACATTAAATCACGTTTATTGTATTAACTTCATAGTGTAAAGTGTATTCCGCGTACCATTTCTTATTTGTTCCAATTCATGGCTAACCCATTGATAAGCAAGTAAAATAACTAAAATAAATATCAAAATATTTTTATTCTATTTTTCTAATGTCAAGTTATTATACATAAAACATCATATAAGAAGAAGCTGCTTTAATTTGCATAACCGCCATTTGAGGCAAAGTTATAATCTAATTAAGAATTGCGTTATGCTTTTAAATTAATAAAAAGAAGCAGTTGTTATAGTAGTAGAAATAAAAGGTAGTATAAGATGTAGTAGTGGTGGTGGTGGTGGTGGTGTAGGTAGTAGTAGTCGTAGTAGTAGAAGTATTTGAAGTAGTAGTAGTAGTAGAAGAAGTAGTAGAAATGATTTTCTTAAAAACAATCAACATATGAGAAAAGCAATGTTAACTGACTGTAAATCTGAATAAGATGTAATTATCGATAGCTTCAAATGAAACTGTATAGATGTTTATGCAAATTAAAATATTATGATTTGAGGCAGGATTATGCTGTTCGACAAAAAACAAACAACTATGCACATACAGGCATTAAGATAATAACCAAATAATCGTATATCATCCTTATATCGAATCAGGTATTTATTTACACAGTATATATTGTCAATCTATAGAGAATATTAACCCGACTAAGCTATATATTTCAAATGAAACGCTAATCGGTATTGTGAACAGTTCAAACACAATCTAGCAAAAATGCTGGTATATATATGCGCATAAAATTAAAAACATTTAAGATGTTGTTGACATATTGCCATAAATCAATGTTCTTGAGCATTAATAATGCGTAATAAATTTATCTTTAACCACCAAAATAGGTAACCAACTTATTACAGAGTGATATACATGTATAAATATCATTTTAGATTAGCACAACTAAGAACCATTTCAATGAGTTTCTGATAACAAGTACAATGGACATACGATTTCAACAAACATTATAGAATTGAAGCAACATTATGTCTACAATTATACGTTTTTTGCAAACAAATACAGTGATACATGAATGTCAATTTAGATCAACAGAACAATACTCCCTTTTATCTAGTTTCTAAGATAATAAGTATACGCTTGTTCGTCTTAGATAAAATATGAACCAATGAAAACGCAAGAAACTTTTTGGAGGTGAAACAAATGCGTACATATAGCAAACATCCAGACGATTTTTTATGTTAACAAATCAAAACACTGCTGTTAAAACATGTTACAAAGTAAAATCATATTACTGTTTTTCACGTTTAAAGTGAAAGATATTAGCAAGAAATCGAACATACGGTATAAGTCGACGGGGTAAGTTATACAATTAGTTATTGTGCTCGAACTCATTAGTAAAGTTGAAAAATAAAATACATATACATTACTTCCAAATGTCAATTCTTCTTAAACACGCATTCTTAAATGTATGCGTTCCTTAATTAGTATATTGGCATGATTGAAGTTGTATCCTCTTCGCAAAACTGTTTTTATTACCGACGTCCAGCAACCTTATAAACTTAAAACCGGCCGCAATAGCTCAATTGGTAGAGCGTCGGGTTTGCAGATCGGGAGGTCGTGGGTTCGAGCCCCGCCGAGTCCGACCAAAGACTTTAAAGCTTGTAGTAGTGGCTTCCCTCCTAATGCTCGGGACTAGGGCACAGCATTGGTCCGGCCGAAATGGATTCTGTCATATAAGCCCGATTTGGTAAGTAAGCCGATTAACGGTACACGCGTATGAAGGAGGCCGAATAGGGCCGGCCGAAATGGATCACGCCGTACTAGGCCGATTTGGTAAGTGGGCCGAATTGACCCTTTACCCCGGGTTCAGTCCCTGGGCACCTCATGAGTGCCCCTGTGCTATAATGATAGAAATGTCGCTGCACCGCTTTGGCAAAATGCCGGCTAATCTAATCCAATCCTATCAACTTAAAAAAATCTGACTGATCATAATATTTTAAGCTTAGACCTAATACCTTATAATTTACTAAAGACATTGTTGTTTTTAGACTGGTGCGCATGCGCCAGTCTTAAGTAACGATGCTGTGAACTCAGCGACGCGCGGTTTTTAACATCGGGTGTATCATTGCGACCACGAGAGCGTATTCAAGTAGTTGTGCGGCATAAGAAGTAGTGCGTTTTTAGAAAACACAAATATAACGAAGTAATGCGAACCTTTGTAAGGAAATGCGACAAATAAAAACAAGGAAACAATGTAATGTTGTTTTTCGAACAAATATGAAAGGATATTAAAAGAACGATTACAAACAAATCAGTCTCGTGACAAGCGGGAGATAGCGTTGGTCGCCATTTTGGATAGATCGGAGTGCTTTTGACTGTTTCAGTCTCTTAAGTTACGTGGGCCTTGTGCATTTCATTGTTGACACTACTTCAGTTGTGGCGGAAGCTGATCATAACTGCATTAGAACTAGAAGGTTTTTATCGTTAACTTCAGATAATGCATTTTTCGTAACGTTTGTGGTGTGTTGTTAGTTTAATAAGCTAACTGACTTCGGCATTTTTTGTCTTGAAATCTAGACCTAAATACAGGAGGCTACGATTATAAACAAATCAGTCCGTGACCAAAATTGCGGGAAAATCTAGCGTGGGTTGCCATTTTTGTAAGCTTCTGTGGATTGAGAGTTTCCTAAGCAATATTAATGTAGCAGTGACATCCATTGGTGTAATGTATGTTACATATGTACATATATGTTACAATACTGATGACCGCAACCGTTCACGTAACCTTCATGCTGTGCTACTGTTGACAATCACTGTACTTCTATTGCATGAACCAATTACAACAGCCAGGTTAATGGTTATCACCATGGTACTGTATACTCAGGGATTTCAATAGCTTTCACTTTTGTTGAAAATTTCTTTGACAATTTTCAAGGGGTCATGATCAGATTGACACACGTCAAATCATGTGTTCACGAACTTAACTAATTTTTTGAATTGTTCTAACTTCATTTCCATATATTTACAAGGGTCCAATTAGTATTTACTTCATTTTTTAAATGTTTTACATACTACATTTATGGTTATTCTTGCAAAATTTGACCAGTTATCCTGCGCTTCTGCATCAAAATGACCCCCAACCTAAGATTTAGGTGAGGTCAAAACTGTAAAACCTCAATTTTCCTTGCATCAAAATGCAAATATCTGGATCTGTTAAAATCCCTGAATATACTGAATTATTTGCTAATGTTGTTGATAGTGACTCACGTACAAACGAAAAGAACATACACGTAGTTTCATATGTTTCGAGTAATGATATCTGTGCAGGAAAAGTTTGATTCTTTTGTTCTTCTCCACCTCTCTTTTGTTCATCTTCAAATGTTTTTCAAAGTTTTGTTACACTAAATTCTTATATGAAAACTACTAATTGTTATTCATTGCTCCCCTATGACAGCCAATGTAAGACCATCAACAGCAATCTTTCCAATTCCTTAATGTGCATTTCGCCGTTCATGACATCTTGATTACTCCCTTGGAACTACGCTTTCAACCGGCGCGCCAGTCTTCCAACGCTTTCAGCGCTTTGATTACTATATGTACTTGTCAAGACACACTTTATAAAAAATCTACAATATTTATATCATAACGGATAGAGGGTTTCGAACAGTAACGTATACAAACAATAATATGCGTTTTATACAAGAAAATTATCGAACATATACGTGGAAAAGAGTGAAATCGTTTCGGATTTTAATATCATTTGCATAACAATTTAATAGTCGTATACCGGCTCATTATCACTTGCCATAGAGTCATCTAAGGATCAAGCATTGTGAGAATTATCATATTATGATCTATTCTTTTAACAAAAACATTTAATACAAAACAGGACTAACATATTTGATTTCTGATTTCACTTATTGTGTTCACATGCTGTCTTTGAACAATAGCTGACATTTAAAGCAGACGAATACTGCTGGTTCGTTCCTTTCGTTCTGCTTTATACAGGCCGGATGGTACCACACATTGCACTTGTCGCACTGCCAGTATTTGCTGTAATTTATAAAAATGATTTATTTATTTTTTAATAAAAAGATTGATAAAGTGTCGAGAATACGTAGGTTATCACAGTTGGATGAGCGAATTTACAATTATGATAATTGTTGTCCATAAAACAAACATATGTTGACATACAAGATGTAAAACGGTTGAAATGCTGTCATTTGCGCAAAACTGTTTGAACCGATCAACATTAAATACTGCACCACTCAACGAAAGTCGGGGAATAACGAACATTTAGAAAATAAACATTTATGCAAACGTTTATAGAGATTAGGTAAAAAATGATGAATAGCTGTCTACATGCAAATTTGATAATTACATTTTGATGTGAACTAATATCAGCAATAACTTGCCCTATGTAATCAGTGATGTACTTACCGCCCGTCGTCCACTTTATTACAGATACAGTGACATGTTTTTCTTTTCTTAACTTCCGTGTAAACGAAAGATGACCTTTTGTTCTGAAAAAAAACACACCATTAAAGTCATTTCAGTGGATACATAATACAGTTCCAATCATTAATTAACTTTGCTTTCTATTCACTTAAACAATGTCATTTTGATTGATACCTCGTAGTATATTTGTATGTGTAGCGCATATAAGTTCTTACATAAAGGCCAGACTCATGTTATTTTGGGGGTACTATATAACAAATTTATAACTGAAATATGACTAAGACAATGTTATCCATATTCTGTAATTTGAAGTTGGTCGGTCACTCCCTCCAATTTGACTGATAATAGGAACTCAGGAGTATTTTTCAGTTTATGTTAAATAAAACTACACAAGCAGATCAGATTATGTACTTACAGTATTAGTTTAAAGATAAAGCTTACAAACGAGTTACAATTTTGTTGGTAGTCTATAGGCAAAACAATTGAAGGTCAAATTAGTATGTGTTTTTTAAAAAAAATTAAGATACCCATAAGTCCAATATGACTTGAATAAAGGTAGGTAAACAAGTTCCTCGTGAAAAAGTTCTGCATGTAAATATGTGCACAATGTAAGCATTGTATGATCCTAATTTTAGTGCACGATTCCAATAGGTTTAAATACCATGTTTTGATTTTCACTAAAAGTAAATTAACAGTAAACGCCTCGTGAATTCACCTACGCCAGGACCAATTTATCAATTCACGAGTAAAAGAAATCTCTCGAAGAAATTCCGGCAGCATTCCTATTGTCCGTACAACTGCGTATGTTGACTCCTGGTCTTTTTTGAAAATTTCGTAAAATATATTAAGTACATTTGTATGTTAAGGAATGTTTAATGTTTATGATCATACCATCAGCATTTTATAGGCAGTATTTACGTGTTAAAGCACACCACAAGGGTTGTTTATGTCTCAAACCACTTAAAGAGGTAATTGGACTTACGGTAATATTTAAAATTATATTCATGCAGGATTGATCTTTTAATTTAGAGAGTATTGGATTTATACTTTTTGAATAAAACATAAAGATTCAAAGAGCGAGCGAGTCTAAACATTATTAAAAATTAGGAAGTACATGTAGCTTAAAAATTAAACCAAAGTTAGTTGTGCTAGTGTGGTCTACATGCAGGAATTAGACTGGTAAATAACAGAATCATAAAACTGTATCAAAGAGTTTAGGACGCAATAAAATTTGCAAGGAAAAGTACCTGTTTTCTGTTCAATCGAAGACGCATTTTAGGTTGCGATTCCTGAAAAGATAAATAATTATGATTTTATATAAAAATATTGTAGCAAAGAAAGTTATCAAATGTGTAGTAATCTGTTCTGATGTTAGTGACACAATGTATAATCTAGAACCTGTACTTTCTGAAAGCGTAAACTTTACAGGTGCTTCTGAGGACTCTCCTTCTCGCTTTCTAATGATCACTGTCACTGTATTTTTTTAGATTCGGCTTTAGAAGTACATCGCAGCAACACAATTATGGTTTTTATAGCGGCGTGTAGCTTGTTATTGGTGAAGGAATCCCCAAACATATATCTGGGTAGAACCACAGCCATGTTAAATGCGAGGCTCTTGTAATTTGCTTTACTGCGGAGTAATTTTAACTATCCTTAGCAAACTATTTTATCTGGATAGACTTGTAGTCATTTAAGTACGCTACTCACAACCAGTGCCGAAGTGTTTCCCGCCTTCAGGAGGACGATCCCTATTCTGCGTCTTTCTTCTAGCATGCTGATCTGGTCTGTTTTAAAGTTGTTTGGTACCCCTAGTAGGTAGTTTTCCGCGAACTAAAAAGAAAAAAAAACAACAAAAAACATAAACTGTATAGCAAAATTTATCTTTTTTGAAGATTAATATAATTATATTGGTATTAAAGAACAATTACATCGTGCATTTTTTATGTATAACAACAGTCCGTCATTTATGTTATTAATTAACCCATATATTTGCTTACTGTAAGATGCATTACATTGATGTGATATTTTCATTTAAACTTCTCGTTTCCGGAAATAGAAAGCTTCAGAAGTGCGAATCTGTCCAATTTAAAGCAATATTGTTTGTCCTTTTACCATTTACAGTTTCCAGAAAGTAATGTTTTTAGTTGTTGTTTACGTCGGTATTGTTATTACATTTACATGGTTATCGCAACAACTTTTTGTTGATCAAGTTATAGTTAACATAATTGTTAACTTTTCATGGACCTTATCACATTTTCCTAGTCACATTTAACCGAATAAACACTGTCGGAGACTTAAAAAGTCCCACCCATTTAACCAATGGTGTATTGCTTTACATCCGATAAGGATTGCAAGGTATATTGTGTTTGATGTACGTAGGACATTGTAATTAACTGTACGACTAGTACATTTTGGTTTTATGTGGTTCTGGAGAATATATTTTCGATATTTCTAATCATTTCGCTGTTGCTCTCTTTACCGAATGCAAACTGTAAATACTGCTTCAGATAACGTTCTTATGTTTTTTTAATTGATGCCATCGATAGGGGAAAGTTTTTTATTTTTAAATTGGTTAGTTTTTTTATCCACCTGATCCTTTCCAAGGCAGTACCTGTTGGGTATGCTATACTGCTGTGTACTGTCTCATATCGAGCTGCTTATGTATGTCATTAGTACTTGTCACGGTAAAATATGTGACTTATCTCCCATAGTATCTTGTCATAATATTATTACACTTACTTTAATCACAAACACTCCACATGAAGTACTGTCTTGCTGTCTGGCATGAGGCTGACTGGTTATTTCCCATTTGTGCAAAGACGTGTCTATACCTGCCTGAGCTCGCTTAGCTAAAAATGCACTAAAAGAGAAGGATTTGTTTAAGAGTAATTTCATAGTATCAGATAACATGATACTGAGGAGTAGAAAATAGTGCTGACACTTAGAAGGCTCAGGACCTGACGTTCTAATTTCGAGCACAATTTAAAAGCATGCATGTTCTTTTGTGAGAGATACACAACACGATTTTCTGAAGAGACTTTACTGATATCTGTATGGAAAATATCAGAGTAAAATAAATAATTTAATTATGTTTAATCACAAAATTAGTACAATGGAGCGTCGCACTATACACAAAAGCGATGATGTATTGAATGTTTGGGAGAGTTGTTTCAACTTAAGACAACAACATCTTATGTTAGAAACTAGCGCATACTTTGTCTAATAATATTTTCTCTAAATGGTCTAGTCCCGAATTAAGCTTGGGCAAATTGTAAGAATGTAAGGCAATACAAAAGTGCAACCTTGGTTTCTAGTACCTCTGAATACTATGATGAAACTTAAACTTCATGTTACTACTATCATAGTATGATTTAAAATGTCACTATTTTAAACATAATACTTATTTCGAGTAATTCATCTGTTGTTTAGAAATACATTATAACCAATATTATTATATCATACTATAATAATACAATACTTGCTTTGAATAGTATTTTCATTCATATACATTCGATTTGTTATAATATGAATAAAATTGTGTTACGTTTGAACTTAATTGTAATTTTTTTTCAGAATACATTAAAACAAGAAAAATAAAGCAAAAAAACATTGGTAGCCTTAAGCAATAAGTCATATGCATTTAATTGCAGCATATTTGCTGCGGAAACATGTAAACTAGCATATTAAACAAGTAACTTCTGAAACAGAGAAGCCGACACAAATAAACATTATTATCTATATCTTAAAGCAGCCAATCAAAGACTAACAGAAACGGAAACTGTAAACAATTAACGGAAAACCAACTGAACTTATAACTATTAACTTACGACCAGTTGCGAAGCATTTTGCTCATCGACAAAGGCATTTCACCCATTGAGTCGAAATAAACTAACTTCCGCTCCTTTGGCAACGCGATCTTTATTAAAAAGAGTGATTTAATTTACCACACATAGGTCACATGATAAACTGTTAAAAAGTGTATAACAGCTTCAACTTTCATACTTCGTCATACCTCCTCTAAGAATCAGAAAGAAAATAGCAGGAATAGCAGGAAATGCTAACGTACCGAAATATTACTAACATTTTGCTCCATATAGACAATGTTCATTGCACATTATAGTCGTATTGATTGAATTGATTGCTTTTGTGACATATAGCTTATATGTACATGTATATGGTAAACATGCATTATACGACAGGCGTTCGTCAAATACTATAACTGTACATACCATTAGTACCCAGTGGATCCCGGCAACATTTATAGCACACACACATCTCTCGTACGTGTAAATGTCTGTTTGCTAAAACGAAAAAAGGTAGTCGCTTCTGAGTTATGGTTTTGCTATTTACACCTATACATGTATAGTATATACAAGCATTAGAGGGAAGAAATTCTGATATTTTGGGACTTCTGCTGCGTTATGTTTTGTTAACCAGGTTTTCAACAAAAACTAGTTATTGTATACTGAATGCGTCAATGCGTCAACTTTTGGTTTCCGCTCAATAACTTGAGTTTGCTTTGGCCTATTGATACCAAAACTTGCTGGGTGGGTAGCTTATAACAAGAGGTAGCTTAGGATTGCTATCCAGAGGCTGTGGTCAAGGTCAAGATTATTGTTACTGAAAATAGAAATTCATTTTTCGCTCAATATGTTGAGTTTATACTGGGTCGTTGAAAATCTGGTTTCGTCGCATTGCGGCGCTCCTTGTTTTTCATATAATCATTATGAAAATATATAGCGTTTTAACGAAGGAAGCTTTTTCAAGAAAGATCTCGGTAAAGCTACCGGCAATCACATTTCTTGGTGCATACACGAAATTTTAACGACTGGTACATGATTTACGCCACAACAGTTTACATGTATTAACAAACTTACTTCGAGGAGGAAGTGTTGGTGGACTTTCGGGTCTTGGAATATTGCGGTCGCAACGACACAGCTTATATGAAGGTACTTGTGTCCAACAAGCTGAGAAAGAAAGGCGTCAATCACCTGCAACAGAAAGTGTGTAAAATCTGTATGTTAACACTGCACTTAGCCGGACAAAATTTACATAATACATTGATAAAAAATATATTATTGTTTATTATAATAAATACCAATGACAGGTGGTCATATTTATAATAAATATATGTATTTATTTTATTTATTTACTTATGTACAAGATTTTAACAGGGTAAATTATAAATTATTGAGTTTGTTCCTGACCCTACATTGAAAAATAGGGGGCAGTAGTTTCCATAGGGGGTGAGGCACCAGCAGAATTTGTGTCATCGACCACTTTCCCATTTCATTAAGTGCATTTTTATTTTCAAATCCATGTTCTATAATAGACGAAACCAGGTGAGTGGAGTATTGTAGGTTTCACTGACCTGATATGGATGTTATTCCGACCCTACATATACAATTAGTGGGTCAACACATGACCTCGTTTTAAGCAATGAAAACTCAAGAAGCGTGTGGGAGAACAAACGAACATTACTAAAAGCCGCACACACCACAAGCATGTTGAATAAGCTTATAACTACTACTAATAAAATTACCAATACCTCATCTGATAGACATTCTTGTAGACCTCTAAAGGAGTCTTCTGTTAGTGCAAATCCTTTTACTGTGGCAACCACTGAACTTTTCGATGAGGAAGGCTTGTTCCATAGACCATCTAGGACTAACAAAATGTAAACTGTCAATTCGTTGAAAATTAAACATACATCTTTTATTCATATAGACATAAAAGGCATATAAGAAAAAGAAATAATATATAATTATATTTATTTCACCAGTCTAACAGGGTTTGTTATAGATAGGTATATATAAACGATGCATTCCTGACGTATGCTATACTATATGCTATCTTAACATTTAACTATGCTCATCGTGTTATTTGAAAATCAATTATCAATTTAAACCGAAACATTTGCTAAACAATTGTTTCATATAAAACTATGTAAAAATTATCTAATTACTTTTGTTGAGAGATTTTTCTTGACTTCCCTGCTCTGCTGGCACTTCTGAAAAAAATGTATACAGAATATCAAACAGTACATAAATAGTCATTTAGTCAATTAGTCTATTGATATATGTTTCAGGCACACTTCGAATATATAATATCTGACCAACGCATCTTGCGAAAGAGTTACACGTAACACCAAACATCCGAGTTTTGTTACATCGAAGCCTTGAACGTTGATGTTCTGTAGGGTTTTGTTGAAATAAATTATAAGCCAAAAACTAAACTACCATGTTCAGGAACAAAACGAAGCATGTGATCTTCTTCGCAAATTTCTAAACACGTGCATGCATCACGATCACTATCAACTTGTGCAAGTTACGTCACACCACTACTGAAGGGCTGCTGTGTTTGGTACCAAGAGGTGAAAACCTAAGTCACAGGGTTTGCCTTTCCACTAAATCGTCACTTTTAGTTATGGTTAAACACGCACAACGTGCCAACGAATGACCATAGTCGATGATCGACCGACAAGTCACGGGACTCTAGACACAAAAGATAATAAAATAAAAAAATATATATTTAGATTACCTTGGCTGGATAATGGCAGCGCTTCTGTAGGCGTTTCTTTCCATGACTCTAGGTCGGGAATTTCTGAAAACAAATAAAAGTCAAAATATTGCGTCGAAGTAGTATAAGCCGACCTTAATTATTGGCGCCTTTGCCGAAAGACCATTTAAATGTGATAACTTTCGGTTTTTCTCTATGTATGTTATATTTTTCAGCAGTGGTTGTATAACATTTACATCTTTATTTGTGTTATTTAGTCGTTTTCTAAGTCGAATTATGAGGGGTTTCAATTCAGTGACTATAACCGTCCCACAATGATTTGAAGTGTATCACGGAAGCAAATTATGAATATAAATAAAAGTGCAATAAGTTATTTAAAATTATAGTTTGATTGGTTGAACCATGGGTCATAGGTCGAGCGGTAGATGCATCAAGATGGCGTTGAAAGAAAAGTAACATTTTAAAGCAACAAATCAAACGTATTGAAACTGTATAACCATTGAACTCGTTCATATAATTAACAATACGAACACTATGTATTTTACCAACGAATTTGACGTAACAATAATGAAAATATCAAGATAACACGCTTGCTTAAATATAACAGCAAGAGACAAGATACGTTCATAGCATCATAATAGGGAAAATAATGACTAAGCATGTAACATTTAGCATGTTTACATGATGGAATACAACATAGACTTTCAACAGTCTATGACTTACGAACATATGTAAAGCTATAACACTGCCATGTTCCTTTGTTCCCATTATTAAGCAAACACTGACTCATATTGTATTTTTACAACGGTTTTGCAATACAACGATTTGTCCTGTCATGTTTTTTTCACAGTACTGTTACTTTTTCTGTAGATTTTAATTAAGATGTCGTACTTTTTACAAATCGAAAACATGTACATGTATGTTATCTTCTGTCCTACTTAATCTCCACATGATTTTATCCTTTTATTGATGTGATGCTCAGGATAAATACAAAAGTAGTGCACAAAACATGCATGTACCGTAAGGCAAAGACTGGCTGGTTCCGTCTTGGACTCTAGCAGCATCCGACTGGCTCGTTTCAGTCACATCTTGGGATCTAGCAGCATCCGACTGGCTCGTTTCAGTCACTTGTTGGTCTCTATCATCCGCCTGGCTCGTTTCATTCACTTGTTGGACTCTATCATCCGCCTGGCTCGTTTCAGTCACGTGTTTGACCTTAGCATCCGCCTGGCTCGTTTCAGTCACGTCTTGGACATCTAAAATATTTTATTTTTATTTTATACAAATAAATATTTAAAGGCGGAATGAAGTGTATTGATTGTAGGAACAGATAAACTATCGCTTAAGATCTGGTTTATACACCGTCCGCCATTTAAATGCTATCTTACTCCACGGCCAGACCCACAAAGTATTGTGTTCAATCATCGAAGAAAGGAATACAAATTGCTAGATCATTCAAATCCAAACTCTTCTCCCTTCATCTGGTTACACACGGATTAAAATAATTACTTTTTCATCTTTAACAAGGGATGTTAAATGGTAATACGTGTTTACATTGAGATTTTTGTGTTAATTAGAAAATAGCTATTTAGCGTTTTACCAGTTACACTTTCATCTAGCATGTGTCTGGTTGACATTCGGTATAATGAAGACAGTTCGTCCCACTTGATGTTTCCCTTCTGGGTTAGGCATACAAACATGTGTTTGCACGGCACGTGAAAGTATGACCAGTCCTCACAGCTGCAGATGGGGGGTTCAGTGTTATCGCCTAAGCAGACCTTGTAGGTCGACGAAAGTCCTTGCAGCGAGAACGTTTTGGCAGCCGTGTTGACAGGCAAACTGAAAACGTAGTATTGTAAGATACATTATGATTCGAATTTATTTGTTAAATTATACATCATCATAGACATATTTTGCTCAAAATAAAGTGAATCATACACTTTGATACTGGTTGAAAGGCGTCGACTCTTTTAAAAGGAAGAAATTGCCTTCATATTGATAATATTTTCTGGCAAGAAATATCTGCTGTATTTTAAAAATGCACATTGTTTACCTTTGCTGCACTTTAGAAATGTCTAGCTGTCAGCATTGGAGATACGCGGCTTCGAGAAATTATCATCATCATCATACTCATGATCAATAATAATGATGATGATGATGATGATGATGATGATGATGATGATGATGATGATGATGATAATGATGATGATAATAATAATAATAATAATAATAATAATAATAATAATAATAATAATAATAATGATAATGATAATAATAATACAAATAATAATAACAATAATAATAATTATAATAATAAATAATTATAATAATAATAGATGTTGTATTAGTAGTTTTAAAAAGACTATATATAAATTTAGAATAAACACACCTCCTAATGTCTTTGGCCCTTTCTATCCTCTCCATACAATGCCGTATGAAAGCTCTTGGACGTTTGTGTAGAAATGGCGGGACCTGAGCGCTGTACCTTCGGTAGGTGTCATCTATTGACCGATTTAGCTGTTCGTATCTGCAATTTTATTCAGGTTATGTTAAAGAAGTGCATCGACTTCTTTTCTGTTAGTATAAAGGATGTGCTAAAAGGTGTGCCCAATAAAAATAAAATAAACACACCCTAACACACAAACTTTGAGCAAAACCTTTACATCGATTCAGTTTGTAAGTTCCACCGGAGAAAAATCCTAATAAGTCAATTTTTTTTTCAAATCTGTTAGTAGACGTGACTTAAATTGATAATAAAAAAAGAAACCGAAGCGAGGCTCGGATTAAAAGAACCCGTTAGAAGTAACAACTGTGGCGTTCACAGATGTAGCACATCAGTATACAATATTGTATGGGATCCTTTGGGTAAAAATAACATATAAAATAGTTGAAACACACACGTTTGGTTCAAACTTTTCCAAGACACCATTAGGTGATTCTTACGTTTTATTAAAGTTTTTATAGTCCTAAAGCTTTAAGACTATATTGATTAAATTTCATTTAGCTTAGTTTAAATTTATATTATTACAGTTTTACCTAATTACAGTTTCAAGCAATAACTAGATGCGAATTTTCTGTTCCTCTATTTTACGTTAACTTGTCAGCATTTCATTGTATTGCAATTGTTGTTCAATCCTAACAAGAGTAAGATACTATACTCTTAGTCAAACATAAATCTTGATGCTAAATATATTCTTAAATTAACAGAATTTTTAAACGTCTTCTGATATTTACCTCTGGTATCTTTGTGGGAAAAATTCATGCAGCAGCACCGTTACCAGCCGAGTAACACTGCTGACTGAGTTTTTATCCAGAAACTGCTCCTTCAAAACTCTATGAGACCGTTTTAACCCATTTGTGGTACAGAGGTACCCTGGTACACTAGGTGGACGGAATGCTCTGCTCCATTTCTGTTGAGGAAACATTAAAATCAGGTTACTGATTGGTAAGTTATTTCTTTTGATACTCTTTTTATCCTTTTTGTCGATATTTCTTTTAAAATGGAAATGTATTTTTAAATCTCACAGATACAAAGAGATTTAAAAAAAACAAGCTGTAATAACCCTTTATTGTGCGAATATCTGTGCGTCAGCAGGTGGGAGTGCGGTAGGCTTGGTATTGTGTACAAGACCGTGCGTTTGCATTCGTGCGTACTGACACTTTAATATCATTATGCATAGTTAACACGTTTTCTTCTTACAGTTTTCGTATCAAAACCTTTTACGAGTTGTAGTTACGTCTTTACGGGGTATGTATTTTCGAACATAGTTAAGTTTCAGATTCAATTGGAACAACCCTCAATTACCTCTTTCACTGGAAGCCAGGTCCGTATGATGTATTGCCGTAGTTTATGGTTATTTACCCATTCTGTGCTTGCTGTCAGAATGGCTATCTTATTGTCAAACTCGGCTTCATTTTTTGCATTTGCCAGGTTCCGGAGCAAAGACAGTACAATCTCTGGTTGGACAACACCATTGCCGTGTCGCCGCGCCCACCGTGACCACGATTGATCTCGGTGAAAGGCGCAGAGCAAAACCGTACACCCTACACGAACAGAATGAATGTCACATTTTAACACAGTAACGAAAAAATCAGAAGTTATCATATATGTCATTCTGTCTCTTAGAAAAAAGTTTAAAGAAATGTTTTTCGCTTGTGTTTTATTTACGCACACGCTAACTTTTCATCTAATTGAAACTGAATGAGAAGATGGCATATTCTTTAGTAATATTTCGTCATATAACAATAAGCATTATGTGTGTTTTGTTGGGGGGATGCAGACGTGTTGATAATGTGTACGGGAAAACGTTATTGTCTCAAAATGTGTATACTTGTATTTGCAAACTTAGATAAACCATGACTTGTTATTATTGATATAAAAGTATTTAATTAGTTCGTGTGACTGTATGAAATTATTACTATAACATCAAAGGATAAATAATTTGTCATCATAGCATTACTAACAAATAGTTCACTTAATTTACACGCCTAAAGCATAATTACCAACAATCGCACCTTTAAAGGTCAGCTCTAGTGCTCCAATCTCAGATTCATCGAAGTCTGTTATGAAAATACGAGGCGTCCACTCTGGAGACTTGAACAGTTCCAAACACTCAGCTATGGATTTAATGGATTCATTCTCAACTATGAAAACACCAACATTGTAATAGTCAAGATTAGTTTTAACAGCCATCATGAAGACAGGTAGCTAATACACTGTTGTCCTGTACGTGCTGTCTAGATACACAATACTTCCATATCTACTCAACAGCCGCCTTTGATGTTTGGACTGGTACATAAGAAGAAAACTGGTGCTGGTCTGAAATATTAAATCAAAAAGTAAATATTTATGGCGCCGATGTAGACGGAAGGTTGCATATAACCTTTCATTTACTGGTCTTGGATTCCATCATCACAACCTAAATGTCAAAGTTGTAAACACGTTTTTCATATAAACCCACCGTTGACAATGCTGCGAAAAAAACAAAATGTAATTCCAACACAAGCAATATGCTACCTCATAAACAAAGAAGCACTCTTTGTTGACAAAATAAACGATATTTTATTGTCAAAATATAGAAAATATTTTCCTTTAACTTTTCCTACCCATTTTTGATAAACATAGTCTACCAAGTGTGTTTAATATTTTTGTTTGTCACAGTCTGAGATGAAATATTAAATGTATTAAAAATCTACATTTACGTGTTCTGAGTAAAGCCACCACTTCACAAAATGTAAACAAATTACATACAAATTTAACAAGTGTCAACAATTTCTTACGTTTTGTCGTATATGCTTCGTTTTAAATTTAACAGGCACCAATCTCGAAACCGTGATATATAAGATGTATCACGCAAGTTTAAAGTTAATTTCGTATTGTAAGAGCTAAACCATTTCATGTAGTATTATACAATCAGAGTACAGCTCTGATGAATCTTTCAGATAGTAATTTAAGTTTATATGTATTTAGATAGAGATCTCAATGTAACCTTAAAAAGTGACTAAGATGTAGGATTTAAAATAAATACAAATTAAGAGCTACTCAGAAAATAGCAGTTTAAAGGTAAAAACAAGTGACACGAAACTGTTACAAAACCATGTTTTCTTTTTCCAGACTGATGGCCGAGCGCAAATGTGTTTTATTAAGTCAGTAGTGGCGGATCTAGAAATCTAATGTTCTTGAATGAAAAAAAACCCACACAAAAACACTTTTGAAATGTATAGTAAAAATGTGTTTTAAAGAGTACATGATACCAAACATAAATATACAAATCGAACTTGTACCAAGCTGCCTCTTGATATAAGCTACCTATACACCAACTTTGGAACCAATAGGCCAAAGCAAACTCAAGTTATTAAGTGGAAACTTAATTTCCGTTTTAGCAACATTGACCCTGACCTCGACCCTGTGGTCAAATCCCGACAATACGCATCAGGGCACTCCATGACAATACTTCTGTGAAAGCTTCGTTGAAATTTGTTGAGAAACGTAACTGGAGTTGCGCACAGAAGGAATTGTTAACGCCCGCCCGCCGCCCTTATAACCAGGATTTTTCCTTCGGAAAGCCTTGAAAAACCAATAAGGCTCGGTCATTATTCCATAGTATCACGAACGACCAATTGTACAGTTAGGTGTTATTTTTTACGTTTTGAACATTTTGTCTAGGAATGCTTCGCACTGTGTCCCTTGATATTTGAAAGTAGTTTGTATTGTTTTGTTTTTGAAAAAAACATTGTAGCGACACAACAGTGCATATGATAAGAAAATTACTGTCGAAGAAGCCCCCTCCCACCCGACAAATTTTCAGGTGGAGCACGCTAAATCCCAAAGTAAAAAATTAAATATTCTTAAAATTTCCTTTGAAAAAAGTTTCAGGGATTTGATGTTTCTGCGCAAAGACCATAGACCTGACATGTTTTTTTTTTTAGTTTTTGCTCATTTATTCTGTTCTAGAACAAAGTGCATAATCTGAATATGTTTAGAACTATTATTTTCGTTAGTCTCCTGTTATTTTTTTAAATACAAGTTAACAAGTGTTTTTATGCTAAATCATACTTAATAGTACTTCTATTTTTATCTTCAATGAAAAAAACACATTTGCCTTGACAGCAACATTTCAGATATAGTTATGTGTAATCTTAATGAATGATTATTAACCACATTCACGTATAACTACGTACTTGCGTTTGTTACAAAAATGGATCTCGGATTGTTTGATTTAATCGTATCTTAACTTTTCTGTCAGTGAATATATACCAGGGGCATACATGCTTACATCAAAACAAGTTGAATAATTTAATTATGAATAATATTCCGAGCAAGAAAAAACACAAGTCAATAGCACAATTTATAACTATCTTCAAATACTTCTGATAGACCAGATGACGTTATGTGGATATTCATAAATGTGTGCCATGATAAACAAATACTCATTCTTAAAGATATGTTGACTATTATACTGTTGTGATACACCATAAGTCAAACAAATACAGTATAACCGCGAACCACAGAAGGTCTATATGCATTACTTTTTTCCCATCATAGTAACTAAAACATGTAGAGTGTGTCCATGTTCTTATAAGAAAAATGCCGCAATAAACTTACTTCTCCGTCACGGTTGCTGGTTTTCTGTCTATAGTGAAGTGCATCATCTGGGTGGTCTCTTTTCCATAGATGGACCTTAAACAAACATCAGCCAAAATATCCTGAGAGATATTTATTACATTTTTCACAAATGTAAACAAACGACCATTGCCCCAATTCCGCATTCATTCACATTATAAAAATTGCTAGTTTTCGCTTTGTTCAAAAAGTAAATAGATACTTAATGTTTAATGCATAATGTTGTAAAATTTTACGCAAAATGTGTTGCTTTCTGTAAGGATTTGTTAGGAATCGTAAGAATTATTTCCGACTGAAGAAATTACAACAGACATCACTGTGTTGCAATTTGTCGGACTATGAAGCATGAACGCAGATAATATATTTTTAAAGCAGCTATCTATGAGACTAATAATATCTATTATAAATTGCTTATGCATTTTCTTATTTAAATAATAACTGACATAAGCAATTTTCAAAATTGATTATGTCTTAGTCTACGTTCAATTTTACGAGAAAATACTTACTAGACTTTCTAACTTGTCCTGATCGCAAGACATTGGTATACCAACCGTCGAGTATACTTTATTCCGTATTGATTTGGCATTCGGAAAGATTCGCCTATTTTCGGGATGAACGGATTCAATGCAGGTGCTGCTGAACAACCGTATGTGCGTTGCTATTTCCCTAGTGTTTCTGACCCCTTCAATAGCAAGCTCTTTAATTTTTTCTCCAACACGGTGGTCGATAGGCTGGGGACCACACTGCAATGTTAACCTTTGTATTTAACCACCACCACCACCACCACTACTACTACTACTACTACTACTACTACTACTACTTCTCGTCCACATCATCATCAAACCATCAAATAATCAAATCATCATCATCAACATCATCATTATCAGCAGCAGCAGCAGCATCATCACCATCATTATCATCATCAACATCATCATCATCATCATTATGACCATCATCATCATCATCATCATCATCATCATACTCATATTCATCATATGCATCATCATTTTATTCATCATATTCATCACCATCATCATATTGATCATCATCCTCAGAGGCATCACATCACTATTCATTCATGATATGTAAGCTTTTCAAACCAGTTTGACCCCCAAAACAAATACCTCTTCTGTTGGATGAACCGAATGAACATCGTCAATAGCCACAACAAAAATTCTGGAGAAATTGACTTCTGATAGAGTCGTCAAGATAACCTGCTCGATTTTATCTTTTTCAGTCTGTGAAGGCTCGTCTGTCCTCTGAATATTCAAAGTAAATTGCACAGCATTAATAGTGGTTTTTAAATAAACCGCTTTATAAATAACTCTTTGAAATCATATAAGACGGTATATTTCTACTGCCTTTTCTTTTATCGGGTAGCTTTATCACAGTATCAAATGGAGACTTCAGTATTTATTTCGCACCACACATAGCTAAAGGTAACGCGCTTGACTACGAATCCAGGGGTCGTGAGTTCAATCCCCCGCCAGACCAAGTCCTTCGGAAGAGACTTTAAAAAGCGAGGTCCCATGTATCAGTGCTTTACAATGGGCATGTAAAAGAACCAGAGAGCTCTATCGTAAAAAAATTGGGACATATGAGCCCGGGTTTCTCTGTATCCGATTCCCCGTCTCTGTAGGGTGTCGCAAAATGACCATAATGTGTTGACGCGACATTAAACCAAAATAACAAATAACAAATAGCTAAACAATGGCTGTCGAAAGATGCTTATAATATACCAACTGGTAGCAGTCAGTTTGAACGGTAAATAAGTGATATCATGAATTGTGTACTAATCTATTAAGAACAGTTCAATGTAATTAAGTTTTAAGTACGTAGTTAAAGGTCGACACGAAAAATGACCGAAGCCAGGAATCTTACTTCTTAAATACGGATAAAGGCGTCCCCACTACATGAAACCGGCCAGACTAAACGTGCATATGGACTTGTGCTTGTAATCTGATAGCGTTTCTCCAAAATATTTTGAATGACAAAAATCTTCTTTCAGTACTGTGCAAGGTTTCAAAATCCTTACACCGGGGTCACCAAATGTGAACCACGTTTTATATATATGTTATGTGCTACCTTCATTCTTTTGGTTGGACATACAGGTGTTTTCTTGCAGGCAGATCTACATAGTGTTATACTTTTAGGACAAAAAAAAAATACATAAAGACATGCTTTGCAGCAACCGCTTTTGCAATAATTCCCTGCGTTTGCAATAACAGTGTATGCAATACAAATCAAAGTTCAAGTAAATGTTTGATGTATACACTTGTATTAATATAGATGTGTTACTTTTTTAAAGTGTTAAAACTTAAGTTTTATTGACCTTAAAGATACACATAGGCACAAACGTAATTTTTCAGGTCCTAGAAAAACATCAGTTTTCAGCTGAAAAAGGTCACTTTTATCACTTAAAACGGTCAGAAAACCAGTTATCAGCATCATTTTGTGAAGCAATTAAGTTTGGAAAGAAAATTGATCTGACCCGAATTAAACGTGAAACAATTACTTTTAGGGCGAATTTCAGGTAAAATATCCATATTCGATAATAAGCGTGTTAGAAAATTGTCGTAAAGAAGTCTTGAGGCATATTGACCCTCAACAACAACGTTTGCAAAAATTGTTGCAATTGCTGAGATTATTGCAAAAACTGGCGACGACGCCAACAGTATTTGCAATAACAGGGTTTGCAATAAAAAACATCAAACTTAAAATGTATGTGCTTAATGTTTACAGTTCTACCTGCGTATATAGATGTGTTAAGTTTTAATGGGCTTAAAATACGCATAGCCACAAAAATCATTCTGCAAGCCAATAAAAAGCAACACAATAATTTTCAGCTAAAAATTCTCAGAAAAACACTTCGCTTAAACCAGTCGGAAAACCATTTATCATTATCAGTTAACGTAAAAAAGAAGATTTTGAAGAATTTCATTTAACCCAAGTTAGACGTGAAACATTGACTTTTTAAGGGTTTTAAAACTCATCTTATAAGTATATTGGTATATTGACATTTATTTGAACTTTTATTTTTCATTTGCAAACCCTGTGATTATTGCAAAAATGGATGCTACCAGAATTTGTATGGGTTATTGACCATTTAAAAACAAAAATATTACCTTGAAGTCAGGAAACTCCACAATTTCACGAATCACACATTTAGCGTCACAGCCCAGTTTTTTGGTTGGCTGTGCGAGAAACTTTTTTTCCTTTTGTGTATTTGTGATCTCCTTGCTATAAAATATTAAAGAAAACATACATTCAAACATTCGATTGAAAATTTATTCAATTCGGTACCTTCGGTCCCGTTTGACAACGTTTCTACCAGGCGATAAATGCTTTCATCTTGTGAACGTTTGACATAACAGGTGCATAGTTTGTATTCAGAAACAGCTTTTCCCGAGTTTATTAACTAAACCACTTATAAAAAAATCTATTATATAAAAAGAGGTCCTTAGTGGCTTGCACGGCTTGCTTATGCAAATAAAATGGGGATTCAAATCAGTAAAATTATTTTGAATTAAATTAAGTAAGCAGTTATCGGCAATGGGCGCTCGCCCGATCTATTATTCAAAACCTAACACTGAAAATATTACACACCACTCATAAAAAAATCTATACACACTGATAATCGTATATTTAATAATTACCTGTTTCCTTCTAGTATCTTTTGATTTTTTTTTTCTGTCGACCCCAAACTGACAATCTAAGACCTTTCTGCATAACACCGCAAATGGAATCCCATTGAAGCTTTGTCGACCCAGCCCCACCGATGGGTTATCCTTCCATAACACTCTTTGAACCCGATTGATATCTACCATTCAAAAGAAAGGTACCGTTGTACACATCTGTGTTATCATGGGATTTTCTTAAAAAATAAATTCACAATTATATTTGTGAATGGTGTTTAAATTTAACTTTAAACAGTTGAATATAAACTTAAGTTATTTTGAATACAGTCCATAAAGTTCCTAAAATCTAGATTAGATTAGATTGCCGGCATTTTTGCCGTTACTGTGCAGCAACATTTCTATCATTATAGCACGGGGGCACTTATGAGGTGCCCAGGGACTGAACCCGGCCGGTCCATTATATAGACACCGAATAGTCAGGCGTAATGCTGTCCCCTTGCCCCGAGCGTTAGGAGGGAAGCCACTACTTCCAACTTTGGTAGGACTCGGCCGGGGTTCGAACCGGTCTTAAAATCTAATTGCATTTTAAATTTGCAATGCTGTAAAAAGTTGGTCGTTTTTTCCTCTTAGCAAATGTTTACAACTTTGAGTTTTACTACTAACTTCAGATGACAGTTATTGTTTACAAACAAAAGCGCTTTACATCGCGTGTTTTATTCCACATTTCCTTTAAAAGAACCGTTTCCTTTTAATGAAAATGCATAAAAAAACTATAATAAAAACGACATACTTGTTGTGCCGAAATTTTTCGGTGACTTGTAAACAGCAAACCTCACGTTTCTGGTGATTTCGTACTTTTCAATGGTATCTAGACTCTCTTCGATGCTTTTACAAAGTCGTTAAAACATGTTTATCCAATAACAGATGGTTGTGGATTCTATTAAACCATTGTTCCTTAAAGAAACGTAAAAGAGTTATCTCCACGAAAAATATGCTATCTTCTAAAATACTGTTCGCCCTTTGTAAACTTTTGAAATACACTCCTTCGTACAATGTTAACGTCTTTATGTCCTTGATAAACCTAAATCGGCAACGAGGCTAGCAGCAGCAACAAACAAATAAATCAGGGAGAATAACATTTACTTCCATGTGTATGTGTTCCATTTTTGAATTTGCGATAATATAAATTTTAACACATGAAACACATCTTTATCTTTCTTTCTTCTCTTCTTTGTATGTATATATGTGTGTGTGTGTGTGTGTGTGTGTGTGTGTGTGTGTGTGTGTGTGTGTGTGTGTGTGTGTGTGTGTGTGTGTGTGTGTGTGTGTGTGTGTGTGTGTGTGTGTGTGTGTGTGTGTGTGTGTGTGTGTGTGTGTGTGTGTGTGTGTGTGTGTGTGTGTGTGTGTGTGTGTGTGTGTGTGTGTGTGTGTGTGTGTGTGTGTGTGTGTGTGTGTGTGTGTGTGTGTGTGTGTGGATGTACGGATGTATGGCAATCTGATCACCTCGGCCTTTATGCTATGCAAGAGACCTCTGACATAATAAGGCGCCATCTTGGATCTACTTTGTGTGTCTTAGTTTTAATACTGGGTATTTAATGTTGAAGTTTCAATTTTCCGTAAATCATATAGATTGTATTGATAAAAAAAATCGTTGTTATTGCAAGATATACTCAACTAAATGATATATATATAATTTGTTACTTTCTCGCGAACGGACACTATTTCATAACTCAGGCGACGCACTTTGGTGTATTCTAGAGCTATGTACGAGGTGTATTTTACGAACCATACGGAAATACCCGAAGTTTTACGATTGGATGTATGGATGGATGGATGGATGTATGTATGTATGGATGGATGGATGGATGGATGGATGTATGGATGTATGTATGGATGTATGGATGTATGGATGTATGTATGTATGTATGTATGTATGTATGTATGTATGTATGTATGTATGTATGTATGCACGCAAATAGACAAACATTACAGACTGACAGACATACAGTAAAAACATACATTTCATACCTCTAGCCAGAGAAACAGACAGACAGACAACCAGCCAGCCAGCCAGCCAGCCAGACAGACAGACAGACAGACAGACGGACGGACGGACGGACGGACAGACAGACAGAAAGACAGACAGACAGACAGAGCCCATAATATTTAAGGCTGTTTTCTTTCTATTTTCTTGAGAAATATTCGAGCACAAAAAAAATCTCTGTGGTTTATTAAAAGATATGACTAAAGATCGAAACATCGCTCAACAGAATGGAGTTTGTTTTGATTTCAACACTCATTAAATTAAGCAAAAGTATAAGCTCCTATTTCTTTGTATAAATTGTGGTCTTATAAGTGCTTGATTAGTTAGATAAAGCGCTTATACCATGACCTGGTCAATTATATTAACAATAATAATAATAATGACCCTATGAATTTTATTTTTCTATTGATGTTTTAATTGGAACATAGTTGTACTCTATTTACATGTACAATTATAATGCATTTCGATGCATGGCTTATCATGTGTTTATCCCGAAAAACCAAAAACACATTCAAAATACATGTAGTATGATTCCATCTCAGTGATGATCAACGATATTAGCGACCATCTTTGGTGGCAACGTACAGAAATCTTCATATGAATTATACAGATGCGAACGCTTTATTTTCTATTGTGGTCCAAAACCAATAAGTTTTATGTCGTTTTGTCTTTTTTCATAAGTTTATATATATCATTGTTGATCTGCAGTTCTTTCATGGCTTTACATCTTATAAAGTATGCGCCTTTATAGAAAATAATCATTATCGGTCGCGCAATCTCTTGCATACTTACCCACATGGCCCGCTGTGTTTGTCTGTCAGGCGATTTTTACATGTACATGCATAGTTGCATCCGCAGTCCGTCGTCTAACCTTTTGTGATCGAATATTCGACATGCTAAACAATACACCTCTTTATATATTTGATATCTTGTTTATTAGTGTTGCAGGAATGTTAAATTTTGTGATTGTCGCATATCTGTACATTTCATTTTATTATGACGTTTTCATTATATATGTTCATTACTAGGATATTTGTGTAAATGGCATTCATACTTTGTATTTATGATGTGCCTAAGCCGTGGCTAACATATTTCGTTCATAATATTTTTGTTTAAAGAGTGTATCATCTAATACATGTTGACATTAGCTGGTCGTCATCTGACCTTCATGGTCACATATTCGACACCATAACAAAAAAATCTCCTTACCTCTTAAATATATTGTTTTATATTATTGCAGCTGCAATTGTTCGAAGAAGCCGCCCATTCAAATACGTTGTTTAAATAAGCATGCTCGACCACAGGGTCAATATAACACATTTACCATTGAAAACGTATATAACCATATACACAAAGTACATTAACTGTGTATATAAACACTTCTTTTATAATGCTATGGAGAAATAAAGTAAACCTAGAAATTAAAACGTATTATATATTTATTTACTATTTGCCAAAAATATAACATAAAATAGATTTAAATTACATGTTACATGACTTAACAATTTATGTTATGGTAGTCAGTCAGTTTAATCTTTTAAACATCTCATACATTTTAGGAAAAAACAACAACATTAATTTACTAATTCAAAGATATCACTGACAGAAGTTTAAAATCCTTTAGAAAACATATACCAAGAAAGAGAGAAAATGGCTCAAGTAAAGAGAATATATTTCATTTAAATTTCTAAAGGCACAAGTGGCAGAACGAAACAACATAATTCACTAAAATATATATGTAACTTATTACGAGTCCATCTACATTTAATTTCAGCTATGTCATTTTTTTTCAATCTTTTGAACAGAAAAAATGATTTTATTGTAAATCATACATGGAATCAGGGTGAGTAGTATGGCTGCACTTTTGTTTAACTTACGTATTGTTGTAGTTTGGTGAGTCTATGTTTATTTCTAGCGTGTTTGCGTGTGACTCGGTATAATTGCTCATACACGAGTCTTCATTTATGCAACATACAATTATATTTAAACTTATATAGATTACTAAAGTTGTAAGCAGGGCATTTAAGATAAGCAATTAATAGTTCAAGGAGTCGCAAATAAATCAACACATGAAAGATGCTTACTTAGCGTGTTTCTACTCCACTCATATAATACCCAACATAGAAGATGTTACTTCATTACAATAAAAATAACACATTCACAGATTACAATACAGTTAAAACACAATTACTTAAGTAACAATACTATATAATACATCATTCTTAAGTAGAACTTATAAAAATGTTACCAAATAAGACTTTAAAACAAAACATGTGTGCGTATTCCGACCAGGACTGTGTATTTAATCTTTACAGGATTATTCTTCAAGTTTTCTGGCTTCGTTCTTCATATGTCGACGCCCTACGGAACTGCCATGGAACTGAAAAAAGAACCAACAACTTTGTTTTGTGTAAACAAAGATGAGTTTGCGATGTCACATATGGTTATTTAAAAAATACGACGGTTTTTTGTAGTACTGTTTTCATTTAGGTGGCTTGACGCAGTATAAGGCTATCGTGATATGAACAACGAGCGGTAATGTAAGAATATCAGCCTGTATTAATACATTTGAAAGTCGTGTGAGAAAGATAAGTACATGCCAATCTTCTTCTTCCAATAAAGGTAAGCAGTGTTCTAGACTGTAATATTGACCTGGTCAAATGTAACAGTCCATTCACTACGAAGAGACATTAGATGAACTAGAGAAGACCTATCAATTACAGTATTAATATTGGTAGTTGTATGGGCTAAGACCAGCTAAAGCAGGACTATTATTCCTATCTTAAACTTATATGAACCAATGGTATATGGATGAGTTTTTTTTTATAAAAGCGTTACAAAATTATGAAAACTTAAACTTATAACCAATATCTTCCGAGATCTTTCAAGCTGAAAATTACGTAATTTGCCTAAAAAGCCGTATATACCACCTTAAATACATAGGAAAATAACGGGAATGGAATGTAACTATGCAGCGTGGCGCATACATACCTGTTCTAACAACTTATCCGTTATGTTTCACATTCCTACAGTTATGAAAACAATATTGAATAACCAACATCTTCTGAGATCTTTTAATAACTAAATTGGTTGTTTGTTATGGCCTAAAATGCCGTATACCACATTTAATACAAAGAACACATGAAAATGAATACATTATACTGAATACTACTCATCGGTTTAGGTAGTCTCTATATGGATAATGTTTACATCTACACCGGGTCATACTGCACCGCTGCAATGGATAGACATAACCACGGATGACAACACTTTCCACCAAGGGATGGCTAAAAGCCTGTGTATGGCTTTTTTCCATCCGGATGGCTAAAAGTCCTAACCACCGACAATGCGGGAATCCTTCAATTTGGCAGGCATGACTGAAATTCTTAATTGTGAAGAGTCAATTTGCTTAAGGGTACACTGTACTAACATACGGTCATACGACACACTGCAAAAGACATGCAAAGACACACAAGGACTTAAATACACAAGAACATTCGGTTACTATGTCGACATGTCGTAAATGTCGGAACATGTAAATAATTTGACATTTCCACGACATTTTATAGAAATGCGAACATGTATCTGTCAGATGAATGGTGTGATCATATGATTAAACTGTAAATTTATCAACGATATTTTACCAAATAATTGATGCTGTTGAACCAAAAGTTTATACTGCGGAAGGCAATACTGCCATTAAAGGTTCGTACGAATGTCAACAAGAAATAGCTAAATAAACAGTTTGCTTTCTTAGATTTAATTCTGTACTGAATAATAATGCATTGTGTTGACAAGATATTTAATGTAAAAATCTAACAACTGCTTTGATACTTGATGCAAAAAATACCTTAAAAATAGGTAAAATGGAGTCATTTCGGCATACGATTCGCCACAATAACAATTCGCCACAGATGAAAAAAGATTTGCCAGAGATGAATAACGATTCGCTACATTAGTAAAATGGTTAGCAACAGGTGTGATAATTGATATTGATAGGAAAATATTTGCTAATTGCCTTGTTAATTGGCACTTAAACTTCGCCGCGTTCCACTGATTTTATCTCTGTATAGGGTTACACAATGAATAACTAAAGTCATTCTAATAAATATTTTTATTCTTAATTCAATGATTAATAATAATAATAAATACAAAACATCACAACATGAATTAAATGTTATTAATAATAATAATTAATAAGAACATAAAAATTTGTGAATGAAATAAGTGAACATGAATGAAAGAAAAACATCAACATAGAATAGATGCACACATGAATGAACATGATTGACAAGCTGCGAACTTTCCTTTCTGATTAAAGAAATTCTTCGGGGATAATTAACAGGAGTCTGTCCCTTAATTGACAAACTGGAAACATAACAATCATTTACCTATGATAACTCTCCCTTAAAAAGATGGCAACAAGTTGAGAAAGTGTGAATAAATTTCTTCATTGGAAAGACAAAAGTATTTGAGGTTCAGTATTACATTTTTTTCTATTAAAATTCGTAAATATTCACAATGTTGTCCTAACAATAATCAGAATTATTAAACATTCATCTGCGGCAAATTGTTATATAGGTGTAGTTAATCGTTATACGTATCTGTGAATATATACTAATTCTTTTTAGCCTTTGGAATTTCTTACAACATTTCAGGGTTTCTGAACAATGGTTCGGATAACAGTGATGGTTTTTTTTTGTTATTGTTTTTTGTTTATTTGTCTGAATGTAAAATGAATTGTTCACGTTATGGCAATAAAGCACTAAGATCTTTTAAAATGGATATACATGTAGGACAAAACAGCACATGGATAAAACCTCTCATGCCATTTTTTGAGGGTGGATTTTACCGTCATAAAAAAAAGAAATGTATCAAGGAATAAGGATTCTAAAAAATTCAAAAATTGTAGAAATGTTTCAGCCAATCAAGAATGCATAGATAGTTTTAATATTGAATCATCACAAGTCATCTAGATTCATCATGGTTAATCACGATTTTTTGACAACATATATATATAATACAATGTATACACTCAATCAAACAAGCAAATAATCAATAATCATTCAATCAAATCAACCATTCAAACATAAATTTCTATACAAACATTCCATCTTTCATCTAAACAAAGTTTTATAAACATGAAATTTGATAATAATCACATTTGAACTGGAAAAATACATTTCTAAAAATAAAAACGTTCAAGTTTAATTTTCTAAAATAAAAGCAACAAATAGAACAAAAATATAATAAGTGTACATACTTTAAGAAGTTTGTTCTATGTTAAAATTACAGCATTAATTGTAGAAGCATAAATATTTACCAAATTTTACTGAATCTCCATTTCTTAAAACATTTCTTTTTTATGATGGCAAAATCCATCTGATGGTTATATTTAAACTAAAAACCAATCTGATTATATGTACACTTTTCTTAAAAAGAACATGAAATGATATTAAAAGTGTATAGTTTTTACAGTATATAATTCTCTTTCACATACCATTTACTCAGCCTTCACTGTTTCGGGTACCTCTCTCAGCAGAGCTGGTCTGTAGATACACGACACCTTCTTCCTAAGGCCAGTTGCCGTCAAGTCATTTGTCATGTAACTGATATTGATCATAGACCAGAATGTCTCCATTATAAATATACATGCATGCTTAAGATAGTAATTAGTGTTTGTTGAGGGTACCTAATTACATCACCATATAATATTAAATGATGCACCACTTGATTGTTTCATTTAGAAATTTTATTGGCTACATCCACAATAGACCTGTAAATATTCAACATATTCATTTCAAAATTATAATGCATTTCAAATGCATAACACTGGCAATTCAATATTTTGAATAAGTGTTAAAATTATCAGTGTTAGAATGCTAGGTTCATACTTTACTTAAAACAGTTACTTTTCATGCACAAATACCAGCTCAGTGTATTGTATGTCCAGGACTACTGACTGGTCAGCATTCATCCTGGTGGACGACAACATGTCTCTGTTATCAGGCTAAAACACTTTGTCAAAAAAATAGAGATATTTCATAAAAGCCAATGAGCACTTAACATCCATTAACAGTCAAAAGTTAATTGGAGAAGAAACTTTGGAGGATTTTAAACTTTCTGAATGTGTACAGGTTGACCAAACAAAATATGGGATGTTTTGTCCACCATGTCAAAAACATGTGGGATGTTTTGTCCTCCCCCTCAAAAATGGCATGGGAGGTTTTGTCCATGGGAGGTTTTTACAAGTTTCCTTTTAAATCAGATAGCAATCCCTACAGATGAACTGAATGTACAGAAGTTAGAGTACAAACATTTAACCATCTAGTCTCTTACATTTTTGTGGTCACTAACAGTGCAAAATAGAAATAAACATCATAAAACATGACTTTTTACTTATTTATTACTTGAAAAAATATTTTTTTCAAGTAATCTATATCCATGGCCATCCTATATGTGCTTATTTTGACTATTAAATCATTTTTATTCATAAAATAAATTTTGAACACTTTAAGTTGGAACACTTATCCTGGGCTGTAAGTCCCAGTAGAGCCAAACAGGAATCTCTGCTGAAGTTAAGTTATTTGAAGTTTTTATCTAGATGTTTTTTTCCACCATTTATAAAAGTTAGAACTCATAACAAAGAACATAACATTGCATTAATGGTGTACATTAAAACAAAAAAGAAAAAACAACTTTGAACTTTGTGTGGTCATGTCAACATGTTACATGATAAATTTTACTTTTTGCCAGGTATGGAGATATTTCTTCTGCTACTTCTTCTCAAGACTTTTGTCATATTCACAACTTCCTGCAGCTTAGAAAGGGGCTTGTTTAAAAATGGATTTCACAGGTAATAACTTATTGCTATTAATGCCCTTAACCCCTTGTTTACTTGAAATAACATTGCATCTTTAAATGGGTTTAATTCTCTTACCTGCAAGTTTTATTTTTATTTTGAAATTCAAATGGAAATAAGCTTTCTGCTAATTTTTATGCATAAAACAATTGGTACTCAAGTCATAAAAAATATAACAATGCTTTAATAAAAAACAAATTTAACTCTTCTAAGCTCCCGTTTTCAAAGAAAGAAATGGAGCTATTGTCATGAACCTCTTGTTGGCAGTGCTGTTGGTTAATCTTTTGATAAGGTCTGCTTCTCAAAAGCTGTCAAAATAGTCTCTTTAAAGTTGTAGTACTTATTCACTATCGATAAGGGAACACATTTCAAAAAGGAAGGTAACCATAAAATTAAATTTTGGAAGAGTTATATCCCCTTTTTAAATAAAATTTTCTCTAAGCTATTCAGCACAGAGAAAAAAGTGCTTGCTATCTATAGACTCCTCTTGTTCTTCTCTTTATTTTTTATCTTGATTATTAAGTGAAATAAAATAATCCATACAATAGGACTTGATATTTTTAGTATTTGTTGTGTTTTTTTAGGGATCTAAAGACCTCAATATCATTCCCACCCACTGCTCTTCCAGGAGATGCTCAGGGATGTAGGGCAAGGTTTCTGGAGCAAATCCCTTCAGGAATCTATGTAGATCCATTCCAGCTACAAGACCTTCTTCCTTTTGGTGGACCACTGGTATAATCAGATTATTGTTGAATACTCATGATAGAGTAGGTGGCTTGGCCAAATTAAGTTATATTTACCTTTTTATTGATCAAAATAATAAAACTTGAATCACAAGTATATGTCTTAACATGATGTCTGTTAATAGATAAGGTCTTCGTTAGGTTGGATTTTCAGTGATTTCTTAGTATATTTGAGCTGAACAATCTAACATTCTTCCAACTGCACATGCTGTAAGATACATCATGGGTATATGTCAGTTACAAACAGTATGCTGACTGACTTGAAGTGATGCAATAATTTAAATTACCAGTACATGTACCATACAGAATGTTTATATTACCAGAAATTAAATGTGTTCTATGTAGCCTGTTTCTATACAAAAATGTCGCTTTAAGAAAAAATCATACTTGCCATGTTGCAACAACTTCTATTATCTATTGCAGACGCACTGGTATTGACTATAATTTTATTCTAAAGAGAATTGTAATTATTTAAGAAGAAAATCCGCCACCCCCAAAATCATTATAAAAGCGGACTAGTTGGTTAAGAATAAGTGTCCATCATTGATGTTCTTTTCTTTTGTTATAAGGTGTATGGAATTAACTGTATGTCATTGTTGGTAGGCTACATGTTTTCTGGTTTGTCAAATACTGACACATCTTTTTCTACATGCAGATTCATAATTATAATTTTCATACACATGTATTATCAAACAATTTATTTTTGTATCCTTATACAGTTACTGCTTATCAGAGATTAAGATATAAAATATGATTTATAACTTTAAGTTGTGATTAATGCAGGTGCAACTATCAAACACCATTGATGTGGAGCAGCCAGAGTTCACATCTACTGCATTTGAGGCTCTGATATATGTCAACCTTAGCTATAGTGAGGATGGGAGCTGGATTGGAGGCTATTCACTGCCTATACATGTGAGGTACCATGCTATATCAGAAGAGGACTTAGTACATGTGACCATTCCTTCACCAGCGGTGGCTGTAAACTGTGATAATACTGATCTGACGTCATCAATAAACGGTATAATTTTTTATTCCATTATAGACCTTGTGTAAACAGTTTGATTAAACCAATACTTAAATTATTAATACAGTCTTCTTAAACAATCTGTGGTTTAAGTCAACAAAATGGCAAACACTATTCAGTATTTTCTATATTAAAGCTAATAGAATATAACCAACATTGTGCACTTTAGGTGTTTGTTGTTTTACTTCCATGCCTTGCTTTCTTGCTAAATTTTAATTTGGATCCTGTTTGCTAGGTGGTTCATGTGCCAGAATCAAAATTAAAAGAAACTTTTGTATCAGCGTCATTGCTGCGTTAAGTTCTGTGTTAACTTCCAAAACATTGATTTGCATTGTCTTTTTATCCTTTACTGGTATTTCTTTTTCTTGATGGAATATACAGTGGTAGTAATGCAGTTAAATTGAAAAGATAACTCCTTGTATAGTTCATTAAGAAATGGTCACTATTTTCAGATAAAGTCAAGCTAAATGAAACATCTGACTAGATGGTCTATCCGTAGTTGTTACATGCTAGCCTCGCATTCAGTGTGACAGGGATAAACCCAGCTTGCTGCTACATTGTTCTTCCTTTTTTACAGTTTTAGTATAAGTAACTACATGTAGGCTATTTTGTTAACTAGATTTGATTTTTTATGTACAAAAAGAAAGATAAGTGTGTAAAAAACAGTCTTGTGGGCAAAACCTGTACATAATAAAATGACACAAAGGTTACATTTGTTTATAATAAGGTACATGTATTGGCAGAATACTACATATTTAGTATATTGTTTTGATAGTTATTTGTTTGCTTTCTTGCACACATATTTTCTGTACATACACAATTTTCAAAACAATAATTCACAGTATAAATATTGTCTTTCCTACCTTTTTTGTGTAAGTTGTTCTTATAAAAGATTGATAAATTCATAATGTAGTTTAAATTAGGATAGCATGCATCAATGGCAGAAAGCATGGGAGTCAGCCATTTGGTAGAATTAAAGCCAGTAACTGAATAATGGATGATGATGATGTGGTGGTGAACATAATGAAATGATTATAATTGCCTTTTTACATTGCAGATAACTACAGAGAGGTGACAAAAGATACAGCTCCATGTCAGCCAGAGTCTAGCCACATGTGTAAATGGGCAGGAATACCTTGCCATGTGGTACGTAAGACAAAAGTTATTGTTTATTGGGTTTAACATCACAACTACACTGTTTTGCATAGTTGAAATGGTTCTTGCATGAAGCAGATATAGGACTTCCTTCACTGTGATAAACTCCACTGAACCACTGACATGATTCCCCTGGCTGACAAGTTGTTACTTAATGAGATTGCCTAATCATAAGCATTGGAGCTGTACCAATAGCAGTACCATTTTCACTTCAGTTTAGCTGGATTTGAACTTAGGAGTCATCTGTACCTATAACTGATGCTATATCTATTGTCCTACCCTGACCAGTGTGTTATGGCGAAATGGTATTTTTCTCTTTGATGGAAGAATAACATTCATGTATTTTGTGACATAGACCTATAACACCTCAGTCTCTCATGTTTTAAGTCCCAATTGGAGTAAACATTTCCATGTCCAGTGGTTGTCCAGCTGACTTGTGCTGCATCAGTGGTTCTACTCAGGTTTGTTTGCGGTTCATTCTCCAGAATTATAATGATGAACATACCTTATTCAGTCTTATAATATATGTTACCAAATTAGGGAAAACATATAAAAATATAGTACATGTATTCCTTTCTTTGGTATAAATGTGATGAGAGATATTGTAATGCTTTTTGATACTTTAATGCCCCTAACAATACTTTTCATACAAATAAATCTATAAGTGTACCAATGACCCAGCTGTTACATTTACAATGACCTTCACATGTTTTTCCAACTACAGAACTTTACAGAATATTAGCCTATTATTAGTTATACCAAAGTAGTACATATACATAAACATTATACTTTTACAGATGAAATTAATATCTTACTATGTATGCATTTTTTCTTTCTAATTTTCACATCTTTACATCATTTCATTTTAGGAAGGTGATGCAGTTTCATTAGATGTTCCTGTTGGACAGAAGAATCATAATTCCTTTGTTACTATAGCAACTGTCACAACAACACTGATTGGTTGTTTTATATTAATATGGAAAGCCACACAAACAACATGGAAAGAAAAATCAAGTTGAAGCTGTTGACTTTCTACTTTTTAATTTTTGGATGAGAAATAGTGAATGTTGGTATGAAATGTGTGATTTTTACAGAAACGTCAGTACTGTGATTTAATGTTATAGGAACTTAATGCTTTCAATTAATTTTGCTGATGTCTTTGATTACAGTACATATTATTTCTATTTTGTGGGCAGTTTATGACAAACTTTCATAAGTTTCATAAAAGGACTTTATTTGACTATCCATTGCCATGAAGCAGCAGGCTTTATGTATATGTATGTATTACAACATTATTAAATGTTTGTTCTTCCAAAGTTCATGATCACTTTGTACTAGTTACTTTTTCCAGCCCCACAAAAAACATTAATGTAACAAAATCTATCAGGTACATCTTAATGTTTTTGATCACATTAAATGAGGTAATGGCAATGCTTTGAAGCATTGCTGTTCATTTGTTTTCAGATTTGCTATCCACTATCTCGCCTTGAAATGTAATGTCAGAATACAGAATATGATCATTCATAAAAAATAAATAAATGTGAAAAAGCCTCTTAGAGGAGAGGAGCAATGTGGTGCAACAATCATGTCATTTGTGGGAACAGCACCAAACTTGGCAACAAATAGTTGTGTAATACTGATTGAAAAAAAGAATGAGACCCCAAAAAATATTTAAAATGGATCTATGGCCCTACATTTTAAACTGGCAGGCTTATCAGTTTATGTAAAATATGTGGGTTTTACATTAGTAGTGAACTTTTATACATTATAAAATCACATGTATTTAATATCTATGAATTACAACCATTTCATTATAACATTTATGCTTGCTATGGCTTCTACATTCCATAATATAACTCCTTTTTTCTAAATTTTAAGGAACAATGGTTCTATTTGCTTAACACCAAACTTGGCACAAAGATGTCTTGGGTAAAACTGATTGATAAGGAATGAGACCGAAGAATGTTGTCAAAATGGTTGCTATTTTAAAATTGCAGGCATGTATTTTATTGTTGATTTACACTCACATCTAATGTACACATTTACCGGTATTTCTTAAATGTTTAATTAATGCATTTTAACCTTTGCAGTATGTACAACATGTTTGTATTAGGAATAAAAAATTAAAACTTTTATGGGACATTTGATCAAGAGTACTTTCAAGATCTTTTAATAAACTGGTGATCTTTGTGGAGTTGGGCAGAAAATAGTTTTATTTTAATATAGCTCATTTATTGGACTGAAATTATTTGACAAATATTATATTTGTCAATACCATTGGTCGTGTAAGTATCAAGTAAATTTGTAAGGAAGCCTGGTATAGACACAACAGCACAACAGTCTTTCTATCACTGAAATATGTGTACTTTGTAAAATAAAGTAAGTCATATTTTCTAAGCTACATACAGCTTAGCATTACAATTAAATGTGTATTGTTTAGTTTGTTGCTTTTCCATGCTATCTTAGATACAATAACTAGAAGTGTCAGGCAATTAAAGCTGCTTTTTGTAGATACTACTGTTGCCTTTAGAAATCACAGATCGTATGTTATAAGACATAGGATCCATAATCATAAGTCAGCGAGGGGTTTGGACCCATTTCGAAGATGGATATTGTGTCATGTTCCCAATTGCAACATGTATGGATTTTTTCCCCAAATTTCAAGAAGAAAAGTCACACTTCAAAGAACAACAAAAAATGTCATTCACATCCCAGGTCAAAAAAATAACATTTATAATTGACTACTTTAGTTACATGAGAAATAGATTGCTTTGTAAATGAGTGAAACATCAAAGGAGTTGAATGAACCAAAAATTTAAAATTGTTTTATTTTATATACCTTACAAGGTTTGGCTTTTCATAGTTTAGTCTTAAATAACGCTAAAAATTTAGAATTCTAGTCAATCCCAAAATGGTGAAAAAAAAACCTGTAAGACTAATCTGGTCTTCCCACGGCTTCTGTAAGTCTTTTTCGTATATCCTTCTCGTAAAACTTCATCATGTGTTGGCAGCAAATACATGTACTGATTTTTTCATAACTAGATCTCAAAAACACATTTACTAAGACATACATTTATTTATATAATATGTAAAAGTTATTTATTTATAACAGCTCAGTCATCCTTGTAACGCATACTGACTCAAAGACTTATTTTTTGTTTAAATTTAGCCCATTAAATTATATGCTTGTATGTGTAAGTTTATATAAATATATTATGTATAAGGAATCAGGGTATAAAGTCAGCCATTTTAGATACAGATAAATATATATTGTAACAGCAGCAGAGGTAGAAATAAAATCACTTCATGCCAGCTTCGCTGCTGAGTTAACTCTTTAGCAAAGTGGTTTAAGCGTCTTCTAAAGTTGCACAGTTAAGCAACAGTTTCTGTGATTGGTGTACGGATGGATGAAAATTGGAGAGCACCGGCCTGCATTACATTGGTGGCAGCAGTGGGATAGAGTCAGCTGCCGGACAAGAGATGCTTGCCCACTGAACTTCCCAGGCCAAGACTTGGAACAAGACTTCTCGGAGGAAGAAATAATGTGACGACCAGACTTAGAAATATAAGTGCTTCAAACCAGCCTCGCTGTTGGGTTAACTTTTTAGCAATGTGGCTTAAGTGGCTTCCAAAGTTGCGTGGTTAAGCAATGGTTACTATGCTTAGTGTTTGGATGGGTGACCGTTAGAGGAGAGCACCGGCTTGCGTTATTTTTCTTATACTGGCTTGTTTAGAGTAAACAGGGAAAGAATTTGATGTATGTGAACCAACATTACTTGATACATGCTTTTGAAATATGATTTTTTTATATTCACCAACTTTAATAAAACAAGAGCTCTACTCTTCTCAATGCTGGATAGTATAATGCAATTTGTTACTAACTGTTACTAAGAAAACAAAATTCTAAGTCGAAAAAGGGCATAACTGTGTCAAATGAGATGGGTTGGGTTTAATAGCGAACAAGTGATGCTAGGTTTTGAGAAATGAACCTTAACAAAAACAACAGCCTACAAAGAAGTTTAGGAAGGGGCATAACTCTGTCCAAATTAAGTTTAAGGTTACCTGCCCTTTTAAATTGGGTTTTTCTTTAGCTATTGAACAAGCATTTTGTCCCAAAACCAAACCAATATGTATTCACAGTTTGAAGGGAGTTGTTGTTTTTTGTTTGTTTGTTGTTGTTTTTGGGGGGAGGGGGGTAGTTGTTGTTGGTTTTTGTTTGCTTGTTGTTTTTTTGTTGTGTTTTTTTTTTTGGTGTTTTTTTGTCTGTTTTTCTTTTTTTTTTTAGAAATGGACCTGAATAAAAAGATTACCCGACGCCGACGAGGTGGTTCTGTCGCTAGGTCCTTATAGGTTTGTTTTCTTTGAAATGTGAACCTAACAACTGAAACGTTATAAACAGGAAAATTTGTAAAGTCCAGCCAGGGTTTACATTACCCAGCCAAACCAGTTGGACGATGGTGATGCTGAACACTACTTATTCGAGATTTAATTAGCTTCAGCACGGTAGCACGCGCGTTTAATTATTAAAGGGATCTAGATCTATTTTCGATTTAGAAATCTCAGCGTTATTGATGGCAGCATGGATGTCATTGCTAACCTCCTGACTCAGACACTTCCGACTTACTTGTCAAATCTTCCCGTACCACGATCGATAGGTGGGATAGCCAAGTTATCAGGTAAGGAAAGTGATTACATTGATATCGAACGTCGTGAACTTTGACCCGAGACATCTTTGTCGGGCTTGGATTTGAGTCTTGACTCACCGATTTTTCTTCAAAAAATCAAGTCCTCATCAAGTTATCTTGTTTAGCAGATTATTAACGTACATAAACAGATAAGTTGGTGATACATAAATAAGGTATAATTGATAGTGTAATCGGATAATAAATTGGATGCAGAGCGAAATTGCGACGATTGGACTTATACTTTATAGGTGGTTGACAGTTGGTTGACTGTCAAAAAATTGACGAATGGAGACAGGTTAGTTCTATCAGTATAATCGCTGTAGTAACTTAAGTACAACATGTAATTATTGCAGAAAAACAAGAATGTTTTAAATAATTTATTATATGAAAAACCCTTATCAGATAGGTACATGTTCATTACATAATTTTTGTTATTATTTTTTCTTATATGGAATTGGAATGGTCATGATTTATTTTAAATTCATATTTGATTTATTTAGCCATGTATGCGGTTTTAATTTTGAGGGATCATAAGAAACATTATGCTTAAATGTGCAAACTATGATTGTTTTGTTTACGATTTCCTGTTTATCTTTCAAATGCACATTGGTAGGATAAGGGGGACAAGAGTGTTGTTCTAAAAATAGATTCTCCCACTACATGTGCTTCTGCTGTGTAGTAACAGTTGTGTAGAGGCAATCATGTTGTCGCAGGGTAAGAATTTTTGTAATTACCAGGTTTTCCCATGCTCTTATCAGCACTTAACCACTTCACAACACACCCTTACATTTCTATTCCATGTATTAGACCTTTCACTTACTACACATCAACTAACCAAAATATACCTATTGTGATAAAATATTTTGACCTTGGACTTGGTCACTGGGATAAACTTTTAAGTGCATAAACTAGCAGGTTAGGTTAGTTCCCTTGTAGAATTTGCTTTGTTATGTTAAAATATACTTTAATAGGTTTAACACGTTTTTTAATACAAGCAGAAGGCTTGTTGGAGGGAAGATAAATCAAAGAAACATGCAAACAAATTTTAAATTTAAAGCTGTTACAATCAGTAAAAGAAGTCTTAAACATTTTTATGGGAGTCCCATGGCGTAGTAGTGGTCGAAATTAGCCCGACAGCTCAAAACCAGTAGATTTTCTCTCGGGCTAGTATAAAATTGCCACTTTACTAGCCTAATGGGCTTGTAAGATCTAGATCATTGAAAAAATATTGTACTTTCATTTTCAATTAATAAACAAATTTTGAGTCGCTTATTTCATTCGGCAGGCTGTTGCTTGTTTATCATAAATGTGTTATGCACACTAAACCGATAATTTGTTTAGTGCGCAGGAACCACACGGTATTCTATTTCCTGCATGGTACATAATGTTATAGATCTACAAAATTAAAATCAACTGGGCCACAGAACAAAATGGCAGAGAAAATGAAAATGAAAAATGTTTCTGGTGCAAAACCCAGGGGAAAAAAAACTGAAGTTGCCAAGCGTGTGGCCACCAAACATTAATATGAAGATGTTTGTGTTTGAATTTAATTCAAGCTTGTGAATTTTCTTTTGGGCTAGTAAAAATTGCTTAGTTACTAGCCTGACTTGGTTGTAAATTTCAGTCCTTATTTCTATGACTGCCATAGTGGTAGCTGCATACTAGTAAATCTTCTGACTGCGTAGGCTCACACCACATGATTTTGAGTACCATTCAAGGCAAAGGACTTAATGTGGGTTGGTCTTCCAGCTGACCTGCATTGATTCTACCAAGACATTTGTTTGAGGTCTTCCTCCACCAACATAGCTGAACATCGCTATAATGATCATAATTGGTCGCTGTGATGTTTTTCAAAAAATAAACATTTTTGAAGCAGTGTTTTGAAAAATATCTGCACAGTTAAGGTACTTATTAAGTAAAGCAAAACAAGCAAAATTTCAGAAAGATGAGTGTTATCGACAAGGGTTGTGTTTTAAGATACTGTAATGACTAGTCATTGGGGTTTTACTCTTCATGCAGACATGTTTTGTTTATTATTATGGTTTTTGATGCCTTTATTAATGAGTTTGCTATGAGTGTTATACAAATATTAAGTGAATGTCAGTGTCTCTGCTTGCAGAGAAAGTAGACCGGAAGATGTAGCTCTTCTTCAGCTGTTGCATTGGACATACTAGATTAACTCATTCATATCTTTTAAAAAGAGAAGTTGAACCTGTATGGGTTCCTTGCCAGGACCCACTGACTGTCAACCATTTTTTATTACAGTGTATCAACACAGACCACATTCGGTCGAGTATTTTAATGTCAATAACATGCACGAACTGTTTAGGACAGTGTCGGATTCTAAACTTGTTTGCTTCTTGAAAAGAGATTAATATTCTTAACAAGTCATAATTTTTTAAACTGTTTATTTACCAACCGTTACACATTTTTAAACCATTTAATATATTAACCCATTTTTGATTGTAGTTCACATTTTGTTAACCTGATAGACCTTTGTATTTTTCTATATTTTACTAACATAGATAAGTTTTAACCTGTGTATTCTTTATTTGCATTAAACTTTTTTGTATTCGGCGCATGACCTGTTAAGTGTCAGTGTGCTGTAAAATCCAAATAAATAAATAAAATGTGAATGTAAGTACTATTGACGAAACACAAAGTAAATACAAAAGTTTGACCCTTAAAGCAATCCTGTCATATCCATGGCAAAAAAGTGACTTTTTATGCAAAACCTTTTTTCAAGTTAACCTTTTCTTTGTGTTGTACTGAAAATATGCATTAAATCGAATTACAGATAACCAAAAGGTTACAAGAAAGTGCCCTAAAATAGCTAATAATAAAGTGCAAACTCACTGAAAAATAAGATTTAATAAAAACTAAGACTTCATTAAAGAATAATCATTAAAATTATGCATGGTTCTAGACAAGGGTCTGATTTTACACATTTCAACTACGCTAACATTTTATTGTGCTATTTTTAGATTTAGCAGAATCAGAATTGTGCATGGAAAATTTATGTGAAATGTGTGAGTTTTATTAAGTACAATCATTAGCATAATTCATTTTATTTTATGGTTGTGTCAGGCTGTCAGCATGATCCAGTATTTTCCTTATTTTATCAATTTTGCTGAAGACAAGAGCTTTGAATGAACTTCATCTGTCTGTATATGATGGGGTTGGTGAAGTTCAAGCATGTTCCTTCATAGCTTTTTATGAATCTGTTCACCATGCAATTCCCTTGTGTTGCTTAACCATCGTATTGGAGCTACATAATAATTAACTATGAAAACAGTTTTTGAAATTCTGATAAATTTCTTTGCCTGTTTCCTTGAAATTACCACTATCTTCTATGGAAATAGCTGATTTCTGCCAATTTGAGAAGACAAACTTTTGCAAATTACTATTGTCAGAAAGGTACTGATGGAGTTTCGATCAATATTGACGATTATCTTGTACAGCAAATCCTTGAGACATAATTTAAAATCGTAAAAAAATGATAACAGTTCATATGTGTTTTAATATATAAAATGCTCTTTGATGATAATGTCATGTCATTGGTGTCATGACGGCTGTTTGATGGAAAAGTCAAACCTCTCCAAAGTTACTGGTTTTGCGCAGCGCTGCAAAGAGGCCAGTTGATAACTAACAACCAGTCCCATAAGTCACCTGGAAAGATGGTAAATATGTTTCATCTTAAACTCACTAGATCACACAGTGAAAATACTATACTTCCAATATATAGATGCCTTAATAAACCACAAAGGTCTGTTATTTCCCAGTAAAGTATTCCTGTTTTATGTTAGTTTACAGATAAGCTGTCATTTGTAAACTTGAGGCTAGCATACAGGTAACGCCTAATTTACATTGTACAAGTATGTCTATAATAGCTGCTGTACCTTAGTAATGTATTCCTGGTTTAGGCCAGAAATGAGAGAAGTCATTAAAATATACATACTCCAGGTATATTCTAATGCAAAATAGAGCTAGTTTCATTGGAGTTAGTACTTGCTACGAACTTGCTATATTATGGTATAAACTTTATATTTACTTTCTCAAATTTTATAGTTAAACTTTTGCTCTATAAAATTCCGATTTACTAATAAAAGTAAATTTAATATTATACTGTTCATTATCAAGTCCTAATGATGCAAAAAACACATGAAATAAAAAAAAAAATAGATATATTTACCCTGATTTCACTGTATACATTTTGTGTGATATGATAAAATACTTTCCACAACAAGACGCATATCGAGTTGTTGAGGTGTGTCTTGCTTAAGAGGGCTACACCAAGATGGCAACTTACTAAATTGTCTGCAATATGGTATGATATGGTTGTAAAAACAATATGTGAGCCCCTATGGCTAACATTTTAGGACTTTTAAGTGACTGAAAACATATTTCAGCAAATGTTGGAACAATCAGGATACCCACATACATACACAATGATCTGATAAGTGCCAAAAGTGCCACAAAAGATGCAAACATGTTACAGTACAAATATTGCACGCCAAAGTGTATATAACATATATAAACAACAGATTTAATGAAGATGTTATAAGAAACTATTTCCGGATAAAATTGTTTTAGATCATGTCTTCAGTGATGACTGCTTGCTGCATACAGAAGCCTGTAAGAGACATATTGAACATCGATGATTGCCCTTACCTGTGTGGATCACAGTACAAGGTTTAGTGAAGATAAGCGTTCTTTTACCCCAGATAACTCCATAGCTAACAAAGAGCAGTTTCAAGTGTAAAAAAAACGGGCTAGGTAGAAACGATAATAGAAATGATAATAGATTAACTATGCAGGCTAATAATTCATCACATATTTCATTTATAGTGTTCCAGTAGTTACAACACTTTTCACAGGATTAAATTCTAAGCTTTGAATTAAGCCACTGTTGTATATATTGAAACAGAAACTGTATGACTGTTAAAGAAACACTGTTTTTGAAAGCCTGAACAAACCTTAGTGGGACTTTTACACAATGAAACAAGGAGTGTGTTTTTATCAATGTGCTGGGGTATAATTTTTATTTTTCTGATATGAATGAAATATTTTGGTGCTTTTTTGTTGAAATGTTAACTGTGCAGTTGGTTATTCCTTTTTTTGTACCTCTCAAGTGGTGTGATTTCCTGTTTATCAAACATTATTTGCCATATTTCCCATTTACTTTTCTCTATGCATATTTTAATTTCTATATGTCAGCCACATCATTGACACAGGTGTATGATTACTTTGGTTGTGGGCCACATCACTGGTCAAAAGATAGAAATAAGTCCAAACATATTTGTCACATTGTGACTTTTTTTTCTGTTAATTTTTTCGTCCTTTTAACATGATGGACACTATTCTATCTTTTGACCAGCAATGTGACCCACAACCAAAGGAATCAATACGCCCGTGTCAGCGATGTGACTATGTCAATTGTGTTTAATATGTGGTGTATAACATTCTGTTTATATTTCAAAGACATGCCACAATAGCAAATCTGTGTTGGTGTTTGAAAAAAAAGATTTTAATACCATTTTTCTTGGGATGGGATGGGATAGTAGGATTTGCCTGCATTTTTGCTGATACTTTGCAGCAACATTTCTATCATTATAGCACAGGGCATGCCCAGGGACTGAACCCTGGCGGTCCATTATACTTACACTGACAAGTCAGGCGTAATTCTGTCCCCTTAGCCCCGAGCGTTAGGAGGGAAGACACTACTACCATCTTTAAAGTCTTTGGTTTGACCCAGTCGGGGTTCGCTTTTCTTTTGTTTGAGACAAAAATTTTAACACTTCTGTAATAGACATTGAGTACCTTGAATAAGCTGTTTTTGTTTTCTGATTCATGTTTTGACTTGTTACAGTATAAATATATTTTATAAATACCAACACCATGGGACACTAGCTTTGCATTTTTCACAAACAGGCCTTAAATGTATTTTTTATTTCCTAGTTAAACATGTTTTTAGATACATTCAATTGATTTCATCAGCACAAACATGCTTTACAACACAACACAATTCAGCTGATAATGAAGCAATGATTGCAGTAAAGATGTCCTCTATGATGTGATGTCACTAAGCGCAACAGTTCATATTATTACATGATGCTTTTTATAAATGGTTTCCCAACATTTTAGCAGTTTTAATATATAACTTTGTCAAATGTATGAATAGGTTGTCCCACTAGCAATGTTTCAGAATAATTAATGTCATATTTATTATGAGTTTTATTAGAAGCAGATGTAATGGAATAGTGTGTTCTAAAGTGTTTTTTGTTGTCATTGCTGTCATGTTAAATGTATTATATAAAGTAATAATACTGTTATTGCTTGTTTGTGAAATCCTGTTGTCCTTTGGAGTTGTGGGTGAGATTTTGAATTGTTGACCATGGACTTCAGACTACTATTTCACAAGTCATCCCTCTTCTTCGGGCCAACAGTTTTGACTATTTCAACAAACAACATTAAAACTGTATACTACTGAATAATCAACCATTCAAATCATGATGGATATAGCAAGTGCCACATTAAAGGTGGTATCCGACAGTTTGCCTATATCTAATATATGCAACAATATCTGACCTCTGTTTGGGGCATTTGTACATAATTTCTGCAGAACCAAAAATCATACGCTAGTCTAAAAGTTCTTTATTTTCCAATCTATAAATAACAACATTTAGGGATTCCTGCTTAAAATAGACATGGTCGTCACAGCGGATGACAGTGGATAAGCCAGAACATAAGTGGTCATGTAGTTTTATTACTTACAAAATAGCTAACTGTACAGCGTGGCTCAGTTTGGAACTGCATGTTTGAAATGACAACTGTGATATTATGGTTCACTTTTCAGACAGGTGTAGGACATCAATAAACAGCATTTTGCAAGATCTGCTGAGGTAACAGTGGTTTATTATGATGTTTAATGAAAATAGTTATGGTCCAAACTGTCAGATACCACCTTAAACACAGCTGATTATTTCAATTAACCTGGGTGAGAGCTTATGATAAAACTTATGAATGGTCCCTTCTGGACTTCAGGACACTTAACATGCTTCATGCTTTATATCTTTTTACCTGACTATTTTAGAAATTTAGAAATAAACTCCTCTTAAAAATGGGAAATTAGCATTAAGAAACTGTCATAATTATGGGGAAAATAAATAATTGAACCTCTTTTTAACATGTTCATTGAAAAACTAAAGGTATGATGCATTTACAGGACAGGAGTGGTTACAGCTGGTGCCTGTGGTGGGGATCCTGTCAGTGCTGGCATATGTCACGTACCAGGCATTCCGCCCCAAACCGGCCCCCAAGGACACGCGGGTGAACCTCAAGATACAGAAGGAGAGCTCCAAGGTTGTTAATATGGTAGACATTGAGGATCTTGGAGACAAAGTGTCGTACTGTAGGTGCTGGAGGTCCAAACGAGTAAGTGCTCACCTGTGGCACATGTCACTGCCTTCAAATTTCACCATCTCTTAACTTGCTAAACATTTATAGTCTATTTATGGCTGAGTTTTGTCTGACCAGAAAATATACTCTATGGTGTCTTTAGCAATAGGTTTTCTTCCCTGTACCTGAAGATGTTAGAAAATACATCAGTATGCAGTATGCTTCAGATAATGTTTCCAGTCTGTTATGGGGAAGTTTTAGATTTTACTATCACAAGGAACATTAATACTCTTAGGACATTTGTTTTCCTTATCATGCAACCTTTTTTCTTAACTTAGTTAAGCAGTACAAAATCTTACCTATTTACATAGGACATATCACCAAAGTCACTGAATCAAATAGTGTAAATCTAGATCAACACTTTTTGCCAATGTCTGTCATTGTGTGTTTGGCAGTGTACGAGTTAAATGAAATATTAGTCAAATATAAACAATTCTGTACAACACAGGAGGAAGTATGACAAAGTTGTTTCCCTTACACCATTGTATTTTAATACATTTGTGATTTGTAATGCACTGCAGACAGGATTTTATTGTCATGGTTTTTAATATCGCGACAAAACTTTGTCTTCATGACAATCGCCCCACTGTTACAATATTTATGATATACTTAAGAACTGAAAGAGTATAATGGAATAACTAGATCAAGTTACTCCCCTTGGCCAAGCACCTCAATTACATAAATGAGCTAATTTTTTAATGTGATGGACTGCTCTGGCATCTGGTCATATTGTCATACTAAGGGTTTATTGAAAAGAAAGCTTATATCATTGCTGGTTGCAAGGTTGCATTAAAGTGATTAAGTGCTTAGGTCAGTTAAAACTCGGAAGTATGTTCCCATAAAAAATTTTAACACTTGTTTCATGTTGTTATATTTTTTACAGATTAAATGTTATTTAAAACCCTTAATGTAAGTAGCCAAGAAAAAGTAAAATTAACTCCATGGACAGTTACTCAACAAATATGGTTGAGGCATTGTGATTGACTATCGTTAATGGAACTTTTACAATTTTATAATGGCTTGATTAATGGTCAAAATGAATTGTTTATTTAATTGATAGATTCAGTTTATTCTTTTTGTTTCACAAAAAGTATTATCTTGTGGATATTGGAACCAGAACAATATGAAGACTGATTAATTGATATTATATATATATATTTACTTACATATAATTTGATATATTATAATGACTCCATGCCAATTTGAGGTCTTCATTTCCATTCTTTCATAGAAGTGTTACTTAACAAATTCTTAAAAGCAATATCTGAATGCCATGTTTATTTCATTTACTTTTCTTTCACTTCAGTTCCCTATCTGTGACGGTAGCCATAACAAGCACAATGAGGAATGTGGGGACAATGTTGGCCCACTGGTTCTGAAGAGAAAGGAACCACTGGCTGGCAAGTAGATCCAGAGGTAGAACCTTAGTCCAGCTCATTCAGCAGAAATATACAGCAGCATCTGGCACATCCAATCATAATAAAAGCTCAGAACATCAACGAGATTTAGTCTTTAGAAACAAAACCCCTATCCAGACACAGCAAAACATACAAAGACCTAGATTATATCAGCAGAAATGTATCAGACTATGATTGACTTTACATAGAACTCTGAAGAAATCAACAAGATTATGTTAGCAGATATCCCATCACCTAGGAACAGTCAGCTATATGAAGAACAACAGCAAACACCATTTCAAGTGAATTAAAATGTCAATAGCAGGTTGTTAGAAAAAAGACTACAACTTTCAGGCACACTAAAAAAGCAAACAAGTGTCTTTCGTCATCGACCACATTAGGAACCCAGAATAGGGTAATTTTTTAAAGAATAAACACATAAAAAAGATGCATCAACTTATCAACTTCATACTTAAAAGACTATATATACATGCACTAGAAACTACAATAAGTGTTATCTGTCTGATAATCATGATGGGCAGAAATAGCTGCGAGGTGTTCTGGATATGTGTAGTTTATGGCAACAAAAATATGTTGTATGTGTTATGGACACCTTTTGCTGAATAAGGGATAAAAAGAATAATTCCTTTAACCTGTTTTTTTACAAAAGATTTATTTTTGTTGGAACTAAGGATTTATAATGTTACATGAGTTCAAAATGGTTTAACTATTTTTTGTATTGTAAATTTGTATATAACCCTAGAAACAAGTAGTGAAAAACAAAGCAGCTGGTTGTATGTTATTGCAAAAAAAAGTATGTTGTTAAGCTAAGGTATGTTGACTGTATGTTGTTGAGCAAAGGTATGTTGACTCTATGTTGTTAAGCAAAGGTTTGTTGACTTAAATTTATTTAATAGTATATTCTCATTTACTCAGCTTGTTAAGAGGATGCTTCACATGTCTGTTAACAGTTGTTATGAATACATGCTTGATTAAGGGAGGATAGAAACACTGTGATAATCAATCGGGGTTGTTTGATAAAATGGCAAGTTGGAATTGTAATGCCTTAAAGGCTTCAAACACTTTTCAAATCTGCTTTGAAAACATTCTGCCATTTTAGATCGTGTTTTATATACTGACTTAACTGAATCTGGTTGCTTCTGTAATGTGTATGTATAGTGGACATGCCTTGTCAATCTATCCCAGAATCATTGTTTATGCCTATCACTTACTATAACCTAGTTTGTATTGTCTATCACATTGACAAACATTTTTGCAGGTTTAGAATATGTAAGCTTAAAGCAGTTTTGAATTCTGAAAGAACAGAAGTATGTCTTCCTGCTTAGCAGTAAAGAGTCACTGTCTTGAAACCATACACAGGATGGGTTGGTCTTAATTTGGGCAAACACTATCATGTGGGATGGTGTACTTTCATGTGGGGAGATCTGCCAGCTGAAATGCCAGTGAGCTGGTGGTTCTTCCAAGTTTGGTGTTTTTGTCCGTCATTATAAGCTGGATGTCACCAACATGATGTATCTAAAAACAAATAAAAAAGGCCATTATAACTAATAGTATTATCAAACGAAAGTGCCATAAATATAGGCTTAAGTTCAAAGATGTGTTTTTTTCTTCTATACAGTCTGGCAAAAATATCATTTTCAAACAAATCTTTAATATTACTTTTGAAAATAAGAAACATTCTGTTGATTATAATTTGTATAACACATTTCATCTCAACACATGGTTATCTTATGTCAATAAAATCATTATTATGAAATACATTGTTGTTTTCTAAAAAGTAGACCCCAAATATACCGTCTCTTTTAAAATTACCCCTTACCTTTTTATGTACATTACTAATGGACCTGAGAACAATTTTTAGTTTTAATTACATTTTAATCGGTGTTTAATGTTCACGTATGCTAGATACAGGTGGCTTCAGTAATAACAAGAAAGTAGTTATTCCTATTGATCAATTGATTCAAATAGTATGCATCAGATACCTTATGAATGATATTTGTTCATGTGTATGACAAATTCATGTACATAAGATAGACAAACGCATACAACTCAGTGTAACTGGTTTGTAAACAAAATAATATTACCGACCCTTATTATGACCACAATACACAACTAGTTGCTGCACCTTTGTTAAGGTGGTATTCGAAAGTTTGCCTATATTAAATGCATGTAACAATTCTTTCCACTGTTTTATGGAAAAACTCATACATTAGTCTAATTGAAGTCGATTTTGAAGACTACCTATATTCTTAGAAAATGCGAAAGAATTTACTCCAAATGTGCTGGTTTTTACCAAATCTATAAATAAGCACATCGTAATCCCTGCGAAAGAAAGATATAAACGTAAGAGCAGACTTCTGGGATGACGATATAAGTTAGTTGTCAGTGGTTTTCTTAGTTTAAAGATAGCTATCTGCTGCATGGTTCCCATAGGAAATAACTGTCTGCAATGACGAGAGTGGGTTGATGATTGGCTGTTCACAGAGGTCTAGGACACAAATGAACAGCATTTTGCAGGACCTTTTCAGGTAACAATGATGTATTTGGTTATTTGCGAAAAAATCGTTGGTCCAAACTGTCGAATACCAACTTTAACATAATTTTATGTTGTTGTTTTTTCTCGTGTGTTTTATCTCGTTTAAGAAGGACAACGAAAACTAAAAAATAGAATTTACCGGATTCTCAGCCCAGTGGAACTTTTTCTTTAATTTATAAATAAACATTTATTTACTCTTGTTCGAAATGAATACAATTTTGAGATGAATTTGCGTTTCCGTGTGGTAAAGATGGATATAACGTTAAGCTAACAGTAGCTGCACATTTGAAATCTGGCAAAATCATTTTTTTGTTTACATTGTCGTTCACAATCACTGCCCCTGATTTTGACGTGTCACATGATCCACCTGCTATGCGCTTTTTATCCACCTAGTATTTACCAGACTGCGCATGCGTGAAAAATTCATATTTAAACGCCAGTATAAAAATGAATACAAATTGGCTCAGTAAAGACGCTATCTCAGCAATGACGCACTAATTTAAAAAATACGACTTGCTTACCAAGTTGGTGGTTCAACGTGTCATGTACTGAAACTAAACAAGGACTCTGGCTAAACAATGTATGTACGCGCACGAGCATAGTTTAAATTTGTTCAGTTTTGTAATGACTGATTAAGTTTGAAAAGAGATCATTACTTTTTTCATTCTTCAATTCCAAATCTTTTGTAAGACTGTTTTGACCCATTATTTGGAATGGTATCGCCTTTCTAGCAAAACATGCCAATCACACCAAAGGTGTTCGGGCAGATTTAAATTCAATACACATGGTTGTACCATTTGCACTGTGTAATTTTTACAGGTACAATACAATTTTACAAAGCAAGCATACCAGTGTGACAACGAATTCTGATTGTAACTTGAGAGTGGAGTAATGTGACACGTGTTGTATCTTCATTGACTAGATCGACTACAGGCTGTTGCATGTGTTAAGTAGGCCTAATTCATGTTGCCACTTGTAAGCTTAATGAAAAGGGAATCGGCGTTTTGGGTGAATGCACAGAGGCGGTATGTTATATACAACAATGTTTCGATACTATCTGAAAACTGCAGTAGCGAACTCAAAGGGGCATGCCCTTCGCGAACCCCTTCTAAAATTCCCGTCCGTACGTTAAATCATGCATATCAGATACGTTACTAGTATTTAATAAATTCATATATTAGTTTAATACTTGCGAATCGGAACAACCCAGCAATTTCTGCGAGCTTTTCGGAAAAGTGACGGAAAGTGCCGAGGTATTCATCATGGAACCTAGAGTGTGAGAGAATAAGATGATGGACATCAATAAACAGCATCTTGCGGTACCTTTTCAGGTTAACCAACATACATGGTTGTTTGAATGACAAAATGGCATATACAGTCGGGTTCCACCTGTTCCACCAACATAAACGGAATGCAAAATTCAAATATTTGATGGAAAGGTTATCAGTGTTGCATTTTTGCTTAACAAGCAAATGCCGATACATACCAAAATCATTCAGAAGGGTTTTGGAATAGCCCCCTTTCCACACACATTATTATTATTATTATATTATTTAAATTTATAACTTATATTTATTATGTAAGAGTAGTTTCACAACTGGTCGGATAATGTGATGTAGTACCATGCCAGGTGTTCACGGCATACTACATGTATGAATAGTGAAGACAGCACTGCATCCGCTTTAAGTGGACAGCGTCTCCAGATTACTGACATAACGTTACTGATTATATACTCGTATAAGAAGCTTACTCAGTGTATGTACAGCTTGTAGAGGGAATGCCTCGACGCCTTGAACACAAGTGGACTTGTAGAAGTATAAACATTAAAAATATGATATAATATTGGCTGGACCATAAACTCAACGAACATTTCGACCTATGTAGAAGTATACACGTCACGTACATAATTGAGTCATTCCAGTACACTGATAGCTCATTATTGACGTATTTAATTCAAGTTAAAGGCAGTCTCCGACAATTTGGACTAACATATTTGTTCTCAAACAACCAAATCAATCTGTTATCTGACTGTTATCTGAAAAGGCACCACGAAAAGTATGAGTTTATGCTGAAAAACCGGGGATGCGATGGGGGTGGGGGGATTCGCCCACCGCCACCACCACCATTACCAACAAGTAAAAGCGTAGACTTGTGAAAACACATACATGTAAGCTTAAAAAATACTCGTGTATTACTATTATTAGTCACCTTTTTAATAAAGCCTACGTTCGCAAAACGAATTGAATAGTTTTAATAACGTATTTAATCGCCATTAAATCTCTCGCCACCTTCTTTTTAAATAATTTTAAATGTAGTGAATATAAATTTCATCTTCTCTTTAAATTCTATTTTAACACAAGTTTCAGCTATATCAGCCGTTAGGAAAGTGTGTTGTATCAAATCCTGTGTGGTTTGACTAGCGTCTATTTTATAAGTGGGCGTGGCCGAATGAGAACTTGAAATATTAAATTTTTTTTTTTTTAAGAGAAGCGTGTGTTTTACGCAGGTTTTAATAAAATTAAAATATCTGTACATCTGTTCATACGCTTAAATAGATAGCAAAGGCAATTTCCCATACAGGATTGCTCGTAATAGCTTTCAAACGGCGACCTCCTTTTAATATCAGTAATTAATATTAGTGTTATGTATATAACAATGATTGTACTTTACAGCGCGTGATTTTTTTAATATTTATGAGTGAGTTTAAGGACATCGCTTTCGATTAATATATTTTATTATGTATGTCTTTGAAATTTTTGGGGGTGGCGATGGAATCGTTCGCGCTCCACGTTTCACCCACCACCACCCCGTGCAAACCACAGCTGGAGACCTATCGTGAATCTCAAATATCTAAAACTAAAATGGAAGTCTTGTTTAGACCTATAAATAAAATTACCGCATGCGTAAGTTTTGTGATATACTAGGTCGAAGAGTTTCATGTTGCTAAAGATAGACATAAATGAATTAAAAAGCATCACGACCCCGTTGAATCTTCAACCTAAAGATAACACAATCTGTTAATTGGCTGAATGTTTACACATAATTTTATAATGAGATGTATTGTTTGGGTGGTGGTGGGTGAAACGTGGAGCGCGAACGTTCCTTGTTAAATCTATTGTTTTTGTTGTTGCTGTTGTTGTGTTTTTGTTCTTTTTAAGTTAAGTTCAGAAAGTGCATATTTATACAGATTTGGCCAGGTAACTGTAAGAAGTTTTCAATTAGGTCGTATATTGGGGGTCAGCTCACAAGGCATTCTTGTAATCGATAATGCTAACATCATTAATAAATTATCGACTAGAACTTCAGAAAGAAAAGGCATGGAATATTTTGAGATCACGATAACTGATATGAAGACTCAGTCAATTATGGACTCAATGGTGAAACGTTGTCATTCTTTGCCCTAAATATTTGTCCATTATTCCTATACAATCTTATAAATAATAGGTTGTTCCCACCTACCATTGCAGGTGTTAAAATGATTTTAAAACCTTCAAACTTTACAGAACTGATTTCTTTCGAATTTGTAATTAAACTTTTATTGAGCATGCATCATGCTTCATTAGCTTCTGATCATTCGTTGGAAATATTATTAATTATATAAAAACATCAAACTAGTGTTAATCAAAGTTTTTAAAACTTTACACTGCATGTATGCATATAAACATTTTGATGAAGTATGTTTTAGTAGCTGTGATTGAACACACCCGTCCCGGTGAAGGCAATACATTCATTTATTCAACGTGATTTTAATGATATTTACCATTTTGTTGTAATGATATTAATCATTTAAATTAACTTAACCAAGAAACCGACAATCGGAATGTTCTTTGAATTTGAGTTTATTCTGCAATACCAAAAAGTAATTGACTTATTTCTATCCTTTTCAATAGCACCGAGAAATTCTTGATTGTATGAAATTAATCTCAATTTAGACCGATTGATTACCTTTCTATACCTTTACATTCAATTTTGTTCTTCATCAATTCGGGCGTTTTAGTAAACGACTCGTCCTGTAAGGAGATCGAGATAATTGAATTTCTTGTTTATTTCCTTCTCCAAATGTACCGCATTCTTTGTCCTTCTTTCACGCTCAATTAAGCTTCAAGGGAACAAAAATGACGACATTAAGACATTTAGATAAAGCAGATTAAGTGCTGCCTTCACTAGGCATACATGCAAAATGAACACCTGGCATAGTGCTACATCACCTTAGAGTATAGTTTTACCTCCTTATATTGAGGCATACATGTCTACTAGTATATCAATGCAAAACAGACAGCTCAACAATGCCTGTTTGTTAGGCCCTCATACATTCCAGAAAGTATGTCAAATGCACATAAAAAGTGAAATGTGCTAGTAAAGTCAAATGCACATAAAAAGTGAATTGGGCTAGTAAAGTCAAGGTTTGTTTATCATCTGGCTTTAATAGACATGCATTTAATTATTGAATGACTATCCTGTTTAAAGGAATAATGCTCGCATGCTAATAATTATATTTTAACGGTTTCTTAAAGTTCCTAACATATATACATGTCATGTTTATTATTCGCCTTTGGCTCAAGGTTTAAGAAAAATACAAAAAAACAACAACAAACAAACAAACCTCTGGTCAAATGTTGTGTACCCTTTTCAAGACATATTGAATACTCTTACTGTGCTTTTGTATGGGAAACAAACGCAGGAACAGGTATGACTTTGGTGAATCATGATCATTACGGCACCCGGTCTATACAAACATCCAAACATTGTAAACGAAGCATTGTCTAATGAGGTATGTTAGGTCATTGTTTACAGAAACGAGAACCAACTGTTTGTAATATTGCTATATGTTGATATCTTTTAACCAGGAACCACTTGTATGTCAAGGACAAACGCGCTAATCATATCTACCGGTATCTATAATAACCATGTGTCCATTAATCCCATACTGAAAATTTGCATTTGATTTGTGTGTGTGTGTGTGTGTATGTTTGTTGTTGTTGTTGTTATTTTGCTACGTTTTTAGACAAACATTTGTGGAAAGCATTTTATTATTATTGGACTGGCGAAATTAATAAACATATTTTCTGTGGACGCCCGCTATTATTTGTAAATTTGTAAGTTTAAAGACTGTGCCTGCTCGGAGCAAAACTTTGAGAGAGAAAGAGAGAGAGAGAGAGAGAGAGAGAGAGAGAGAGAGAGAGAGAGAGAGAGAGAGAGAGAGAGAGAGAGATTGAGAGAGAGAGAGAGAGATTGAGAGAGAGAGATTGAGAGAGAGAAAGAGAGAGAGATTGAGAGAGAGAGAGCTTTATCTGGAACATGCGAATAAATAATTTTGTCAAATCATTGCTCGTTAAACATCTTTCTGGATTACTTTCGATGTTGGCAATAAACTATTTTTAAATGTTTTGCTCGAACTGCTGCTTTTACCGTGATGTGCGATGAACATCTGTCATAACAAGATGATACGACAAGAAAAGTCATTGATAGTCCAAAAACTGGATCGCTCAACAGATTAAAACAATATGGAAGCAAGTTACAAAGACATATTTTAAAAGTTATGGTTTTATTTGAATTTTTTCACTATATTATACATCTCTAGAAAAAATATATATTATGTTAATTATGAGTGATATAAAACAAAATAAAAAACCAAACCGACACAATTTTATAGGTTTTCCAAGATGTTACATATGAAGAAGAAAGAAAAATTGCTAGCATTATAACAATTAACTACAAAACTAAAGTATACAAGTAGAAAATTCGCATGTTCAGCAGCCTCACATTATACAAATCATTATTCTTTGGGTAGTAATTTATGGAACGTTGCATTTTTTTCTTTCTCTATATCTTTTTTTCAAAGTTGTAAATATGTGCTACGGAAATTTATAATTACACATTGAACTGGCATTAAGAATAATTAACAAAAGCTGCTGTCAAGTGAAATGTTGTATGTCATTTATTATAAGACCGAAATACTACAACATTTCAAACTGACTTATTATTGAAAAGCAATATTTTAATATTATCTAAAATGAATACTGCTCTGTGTGTTAGGAAGTAAAGAAGTAAAAGCTAGAAATAAACCCCAATCTCTCGTTTTGTGACATTTTTTCGTGAAAGTAACACACACAAAACTTAATATAAATATAAAAATAAATATTAAAATAGAACGACCGGACCTCATAGCGTAATTAGTCGAACGTCGGCTCCAGGTACAGAAGGCCGCGGGTTGGATGCGTGTCCGCCACATACCAAAGTCGTTAAAATAATAGTGGTATAGCTCCCTTGCTAATGCCCAAGCGTATATACAAGGATAGTTCCACGACTAGTTGGCCCGGTATCGGGATAATGTGACTTGGTGTGGTATCATGCCTAGTGTTCACAGCATGATATGCACAGTGAATGCAGCACTATATCTGCTTCAAGGGGACATCGTCTTCTGATAAATGAAATACTGTTGGTGGGTCGATAAACCCAAATAATCAAATAAACAATAAAATAGAGCGCCGTTTACTGAATTTGGACCTGTGTTTTACTACGGCTAGAAAGTCCGCTAAACAGACTTTACCCAGTCGTGCTCCAGGGCGTCGCCTATAAGCGGTTACAATACCCTGACACCGTACAAGTCCGTTATGGAAGGATCGGTATCCATACCTGATCTAACTACATTCATGATAATGTTCTTAAAATACTTTTGATGACAAAAATCCATTACTAACCTCTTCTATGCCGGCGATCTTTAAGTTTAAACCCTGCATTAATAAAATTTTGTTTTAGCGTTAATTACATTGCTGTACTGACATACTGGACTTCCTTTTGTAGTCAATACTGCCTTTTAACGTATGGCCCATTTAAATAGACGAGTGTTGCTGTGTATGTGTAACTGCATAAATATATGCTTATTCGTACAATATAAATCTTCCTCATTAGATATGAGTATTAAACAAAATATGTCTTCCTGATTAGAAAATGCTGTACCTGGTTAAATGTAAATACTACATCGTTTGATTTTGGATAAAGGCCGGGAACACACAATTTTTATAATTTCAATGCTTAATGACGTTATTATTTGGGATTTTCTTTTCGGGATTTACACCGGTATGTATATCTATTTATAACAAAACATAAATTCTTTTAACGTTGCATGGGCATTGTTATTTGCAACCTTGACATAGAGCACATACCATTATTTTCCAATTAGGCGTATATCACATACATATAAGTCAACTGCTACTGGCACAAGTCATACTACAGACAAGTATTACATAGCATAAGCCATGTTCATACACTTAGTATTATCACAACACATATAAATTTTCACCAAAATAGCATGAGCTTGTAAATGTTACGAAAGACAAAGAAACACGTCCTGTTTTTTCTTATTCTTTATTCTAATTTATTTCTCATTTTATATCGCACCTTCTAATTACATCTTACATCAATATCTGTGAATACTAAACAACTCCGGTTTAAAATGTTATTCTAGGGAGACAATCATTGTGCACTACCATTTATCCATATGACCTATTTATTTTTTATTTTTATTATTATTATTATTATTATTATTATTATTATTATTATTATTATTATTATTATTATTATTATTATTTCAAAGATCTACCTCGATTGCTTATTACAACCTTAATATCTTTTCTACAAAAAGATCTACCGCGATTGTTTATTACAAAAACAATAACAAAAAGATAATTACGCCAACTACCTCAGAATGGGCCGTACATGTTACAGACCCACTGAGGCAGTGCAAGAGATATTTTATCGATCGGGCGCGCTTGGCATTGATTGGCTGGCCATTGAACTGTTCATGGACATGTGAGAAAACACAAATTCCTGCAAGACTGACTGGTACAGCTAAAGCAATCATTGCAGTTTTTTCACCGGGACTGTAGCTGACTGTATTACGATCGTCTGTCTGATTTTCATCGAATCTTTATCCGAATGTAAGTACAGATTTGCATAAGTTGCTTTTTTAATATGTTATGTATGTAAATTAGGTAATATCAATACATTTAGTACACCTATTTGCTGCCTTTATCTTGGTATTAATGAAGTCATTGATTCGATAAGGTCTTAAACAGTAAGGCTGATGTTCATGCCCCATTTATTTAGAATTGATGGTAGTACTCGTGCTAATGTTATTATTATGTGTTTCATATGTTGTGTGTGTTTCATATATTAACGCTATGTGGTTTGAGTGTTTAGTAACAATTGTTTTATTCAGAATGTGTCTTGGTTTTAGTCAATAAAGCGTCCATGCGTTGCACAATTGTGTCGAGTTTTATATGCTGCCCTAGTTGATGTTGTTGATGCTGTTGTTTGTATGTGCCTTTTCTGTTTATGACGTGTGTTTCTTCATACATTCAGAACCTTGAGATAGTTAATATAGTAGTGTGTTTTCACGAGCTTGTGTGTTTGTTTATGATCGTCCAATATTATTGATATATTATTAACTAGGTTACGTCTGTCACTGTATTTCCATATTTGCTATCCGCCTACCACAATTGTTATTGAAGTGTTGGATTATGATCATGTGATGCTGGTGGCGTTTACCCATACGACACAAATGACATTTTCTGATCGTCTAATATTATTGACAACTGGTTACGTATGTCACTGTGTTTTCTATTTGTGTTTTGGGCCTACTACAATCGATATTAAGAGCGATGAGTTGTGATTCTATGATGCTGGTGGTGGTAGAATGTACATCTAAAGAGTGGCACACAATAAACGCCATTATTATCTTTTACTTTTTCTGCATTTGTGCAATGTTTTGTCTCAATGTATTTTGTCGCTTTTACAATTATCGTGCTTGTTTATACCTCTGTCTACCTAGTGCTATTTAAAAGTTAAATCATGTTTTATTTCTCATACAAAATTGTCACATGCCTTGTGATCATACAGCTTTAAGGGTAGGTACCAACACATTAAAGTTTAGCATACCTGTATTTCTGAGATTGTGTGGGGTTAAGTTCTGTATCTGTGAGACTAGCAGCTTGTTGCCTCACTAGAATTTCAGGTTTAACGCATATTCTTGTCTTTAGTTCCATTTCTCAAATTGCTACATTGACAACCACAAAATACTGTATTTGATTTTCCATATACTTTTAAAATCATGGGGACTTTCGCTACACGAAGATGTCGAAAAATTGTGAAACTAAAATTCCTTTCTCAATGACAATTTTGTGACTGATTCAACTTAAGGCAGCATGTTTTCTATTCATACAAAAGATCAAAAGATCACACGCGTCACGTGCTGCACAGACGAAGTGGTCAATGCTATTTATCAGTATGAATAAGTTAACCAGTTGATAACGTTTTATGGCATACTGAAAGCTAATTGATAATGCAATCACACGTGTATCCATTTATAATTTCGGTCTTGTGTTAATATTATTTTAATGCACACTTGAGTTAATTGATAAATTAATACATGTTTGATTGACATGTTACAAATGAATCACGAATATGAGAGTGAATAACCCTGAAGTAATATTTCTACGTACACTTACATTTAAATATGAATTGAATAAAAGCAATTTCATCCAGAACGAAACTGTATTTGAGACTTCGAAATCATTCTGTCAACAACATAAAAGAAAAAATAGCACAAAAGTAATATTAGCTATTTCAACAGGGCGTGTCTTCCTTCTTTTTTTCTTTTTTGTTTGTTTTTATTTTGTCCTTGTCTGTTTTTTGTTTTGTTTTTGTTTGTTTTGTTTGTTTTTTTTTGTTTTTTGTTTGTTTTTTTATCGCACAGCACTGTAAAATATTTAGGCAGAGAGAGTTTTGCTAATCGTTTTTGCAACTAGATTAAATTTCAACCAGTGTAGTAGATTCAACTTTCATTGTTTGTATGTCATTGAACCAGGCCTATGAAGAATAGAATGCATGAATAAGGTATAACTTATCTCAGGTAAAGATCCACAAAAGGTGGGTAGAAAGTCCTCGATTTTTCCCGACATTGCTTTAAGTATAGTAGGTTGTTGAATGCAAGATCGAAATGTTTGCTTTACTTAATAGGTAACATATTTACTATAGGAAGGATTCACCGTATAGAAAAAAAGGGTATTTGGTGTTCAACCAAAGTATACGTACAATAAAAACGAATACGTTCCGCTGATTAGTTGGACGCGACCATTTCAAAAGTAACAGAAGCCCAATGATTAAACTTTGCAAATAAGAGTGTATGGGCATAGTAATGTTTATTAAAACCTTTGGAAATATCCCAAACGTACATACGCACTTTTGTATGTTTATATTTATTGCCCTTGCATAACCGTTAGTTGTCAAATCTTGTGCTAATGGTCTAATATATCCTTATAGAGGGGGCGCACGTGGTCGAGCGGTTAGAGTCACTGACTTGTAACTTTCCAACTACTCACCGCGTGGGTTCGTGTCCCGGTCGGGGCGAGAACTTTCATGTGGGGGTGTTTTCCAGATAACATGCGATGCGTCGGTGGTTCTACCCAGATATAAGTCTGGAGTCTTCATCCTCCAATAATTAGCTGGACGTCGCCAATATGACCATATTTGTATCAGTGCGACGTAACTATAACAAAACAATCATATGAACAATATAAACAATATTCTTGTAGCCTACATATTGTAATGGACAGTTCTTTAACTGTCTAGTTAGATTGTTTATTTTAATCGGTTTATCCAGACAGTGCAAGTGTATATCTTGTGGTGAATGGGTGATCTACATTACACACAATTACAATTCAGTTTTGTAAGCACATGACCCATGTAACGAACAGAATATGTCAAACTTTCAAAGGGGGTGTGGGGTGGAACTCCGCAATGGCCGGTCCCAAGCCCGGATGAGAAAGGAGGAGGGTTGTGCGTGAGGCTAGCACCCTCACCACGTTAAAACACCCTATCGCTACAGAAACAGAAACCACTAGAACGCGATTGAATCAACGGAATCGACCCCGGAGAGAGCGCATGACGTGGGCATGTCCACCGACAAAACTCCTCTCTCAACGAACTGTCTCAAGGATTGCGACTTGGAATGTTAGAACCATGTATGAAACAGGAAGAACAGCCCAAGTAGCAAGAGAATTTCAGCGATACAGACTGGACATCCTAGGTCTCGCAGAAGTCTGATGGACCAACTCAGGGAGAGTCACACTCGCTACTGGTGAAACACTGTAATACTCTGGACAGTCGGGCGACACAGCACATCATAGAAATGGAGTAGGTCTGATGATGAACAAGAAAGCATTCAGAAGCCTGCTAGAATGGGAACCTGTTAGTGACAGAATCATCACAGCTCGCTTTCAGTCCAGCTTCCAGAAGATGACCATCATACAATGCTATGCCCCCATAAATCAGGCAGACCCAGAAGACAAGGACATCTTCTACCAACAGCTACAGTCAGTTATCGACAGGACAGCTCGAAGAGACATCATACTTCTCATCGGAGATATGAATGCAAAAGTGGGCTCAGACAACACCGGCAGAGAATTCACAATGGGGAATGAAGGTCTTGGAGAAATGAATAAAAATGGTGAGATGTTTGCAAACTTCTGTGGCCAGAATGACCTTGTTATAGGTGGGACATTCTACAAACACAAGAACATACATAAGGCCACTTGGAAATCTCCAAATCTCAGCACAGAGAACCAGATCGACCATATCACGATCTCACGTCGATGGAGGGGGCAACTACTGGATGTGAAAGTACAGAGGGGTGCCGATGCTGGATCTGGCCATGAGCTTCTATTAGCGAAGGTAAAAGCAAGAATCTCCAGAAGAAACCAGACCAGACCACAACAATTGAGGCGCTACAACACTGGAAAACTCACATCAGCAGCTGCGAAAGAAGAATTTTCCATAACTCTAAGAAACAAGTTCCAAATACTCGCCGACATAGACACTGACTCCATAGAGTCCAAGTGGGAACGAGTAAAGACTGCTCTACAATCCACTTGCGAAGAGAAGCTGGGCTACAAGAAAAGAACATACAAGAGCTGGCTGAGGGATGACACGGTCACTAAGATAGAAGAGAGGTGCTCCACCAAGCTCAAGCTCGACTCTGCCAAGACCAGAACACAGAAAACACAAGCTCAGGCAGAATACAGAGAGATACAGAAGGAAGTAAAGAAGATGGCAAGAGAAGACAAAAGGGCATTCGTCGACAACATGGCCAGTAAAGCACAGGAAGCCGCTGAGAGACAAGACATGAAAACACTCTGTGACATCACCAAGAAGCTAGTTGGGCGCAAAACAGACACGGGAAAACCAGTGCAAACAAAGGATGGAAGAACACTCACCAAACCAGATCAACAGCTTGACAGATGGAAAGAGCTCTTCAGCGAAATACTGAATGGCCCAAAAGTACAAGATGCCCCAGACATTGAAGCTGGTGAAGATCTGAAAGTAAACATGAGCCCCATTACCATTGAGGAGATCCAGAGAGCCATCTCAAAGATCAAATCAGGTAAAGCACCTGGTGCAGACAAAGCTGACAGCAAAGCAACAGCCGAGGTGATGCATATGCTCCTTCAACAGATATGGGAAGAAGAAAGAATCCCAGACGAATGGAGGTCGGGCATCATTGTTAAACTTCCCAAGAAGGGAGATCTCAGTAACTGTAACAACTGGAGAGGGATACAACTACTATCATTGCCCTCAAAGATTCTATCCAGAATCCTACTAGAACGTCTGAAGACCAGTGTTGACAAACAACTGAGGGATGAACAAGCAGGGTTCAGGACCAGAAGATCATGCACCGACCAGATAGCATGTCTGCGTATAATTGTTGAACAATCAATTGAATGGCAGTCAACAACCTTATTAATTTCATAGACTTTCGCAAGGCGTTCGACATGATCGAACGGAGCACTATATGGAAGATAATGAAACATTATGACATACCAGACAAATTGGTCAACATCATACGCAGCTTCTATGAAGACTTGACCTGCCAAGTGGCCCACAACTCCGACCTCTCAACACCATTTGCTGTAACCACCGGCGTCAGACAAGGATGTTTACTGTCGCCCATGATCTTCCTCCTTGTAGTTGACTGGATCATGAAGACAACCACAGATACACCTCGTGGCCTCCAGTGGACCTTCACCAAGAGACTAGAAGACCTGGACTTTGCCGATGACATCTGCCTTCTGTCCCACAACTTCCAACAGATGCAAGAGAAAACTGACCGTCTTCACCAGATTGCCCAAAAAACAGGACTAACTATAAATGCCAAGAAAACAAAGTCCATGAGGATCAACACTGCAATCACTCGGCCATTTACCATTCAAAAAGAGCCTATAGAAGACGTCCGTACGTTCACCTATTTAGGAAGCATAACAAGCATATCAGGTGAAACCGAAGAGGACATCAGGTCAAGAATCGGGAAAGCCAGGCATGCCTTCACTACCCTAAGGCCAATCTGGAAGAACAAGAACATCCGTCTGCCCACCAAACTCAAGCTCTTCAACTCCAATATGATCTCCACCCTTCTCTACGGATCAGAGACTTGGAGACACACCAAAGCACTGGATGAGAAGCTGAAAGTGTTTGTAACCACATGTCTTCGACAGATCCTCCAAATCCGTTGGCCAGAGACAATCTCCAACCAAGACCTATGGAGAACAACAAGACAAGTCCCCATCACAGTAACCATCAAGAAAAGGAAGTGGCGATGGATAGGACACACTCTCCGTAAGGATCCGAATAGCATTGTCCGTCAATCTCTTGACTGGAAGCCACAAGGCAAGAGAAGACGAGGAAGACCTGTCCTGACATGGAGAAGAACTCTGGACAAAGAGCTCAAGACCATATCCTTGTCCTGGAACGAAGCAAAGGCAAGGGCTCAGGACCGGCCAAGGTGGCGAAAAGTGGTTGATGACCTATGCCCCACAGGGGGCGAAGAGGATTAAGTAAGTAAGTAAGTAAGTGGGGTGGAGTTGGGAGTTGGGAGGTTGTGGTAGTGCCCTCCAATAGTCATGTCTTCATAGCAGTTTAGCTGGAATTTGTATATAAAACTAAACTAACACCATTTAAAGGTATATAAAGAGAATAAATATAGTTTTTATTCCTTATATCTACATCAACTGGCAGTTTACTGGCATTGATGTTGTGGTAATAATAAACATTTCTTACTGGTTACGTCATATTCAGAGTATACATTTTACTAGAATAAAATTATCGCAGAAATGTTAACTAGGTCACTGAGAATGTAAATGATGCACATGCAAAACACCGTGTCGACTTAAAGATGGTATACGACCGTTTGGACCATTTCTATCTCTCATGCTACCAAATACATTATTGTTACCTGAACATATCGGCGAAATGCACTTTGTTGGTGCCCTACATCTGTGCGAAAAGAAAAGCATAACACCCACTCGTCATTACAATACTGAATTTCCTATCCGAGAAACGTTGTACAATTCGCTAATTGTTAACTAAAAAACAGGCGATAAATTCCTTTTGAGACAACGTTACATGGTCATTTGGGTAACCAGTTCAGACGTCGAGACATAGTTTTAGCTGAAATCCCCATCGTGATTATTTGATAAATTTGCAAATAATGGATATTTAAAGCGATATATTTCACGATTTGTACAGTCTTAACAAATTAGGTAATGTTATGATCAGCCTGTACTTCTACTAAAGTGTATGCGGGGTTTTAACATGAATTCCCAAGACCAGGAATGTTGTTATATGTAATAGATATAGGCAACTGTCGGATACCACATTTAAAGTGAGATTCCCTAAGTGTATATATTTTTGGCGCGCTTGCCTTCATTCAACATAAAGGTAATATTACAAAGCTTGTCAAAGCCTTCAGTCGTATGTTGTCTAAGGAAATGATCATCTCGTATTTTTCATCGTGTAGTCCGTATAAAAGTACAATGGCTGAAACTTAAAGCATAAAATGCTAAGTTAATATGAATTATATATGATTAAGTACTGATGTAGATAAGTTGATGTTCTTCTAAATTATTTATTTTTTCTCTACTCGGTTCGTTGCTGTCCCGTTTGTAGGTAGCTAATGACACACTTTCTAACGATTATGTGCTGACTAGTTACTACAGAAAAATATCTCACAGAAAATGGTGTATTGATTTATCTCACCTGGTACAATGTGATAACTTAGCAACAAAGAAACAATAAACATCAGCAACAGTGTGTAATTGAAACCATCCTGATAAATTAGTGGTTCAAGGTCATGACTTATCGCAATTCAACGGGCATTTTCATTCCAAATTAAGATGTTTGTATTACAATTTACGAATTATTAATTAGTTAATTGGTTAGATTAGGATTACGACCACTTATGCATTGTTTTATAATTTGATTTAAACCCTCTGATATCATATCTCATGTTAGTCAAGTAAGACTTTACATGACTTGATACACTATTGTAAAAATGGTGAGCCAGCTTAAACAAGATCTGTTCTGAGTAGCATTAGGTATTATGTAAACCCTCACGAATGTATGTTGCAAGATGGGGGGTTTTCTCAATTAAATCACGTCTATTTCATACAGTATAAATTTTTGTTCACAAATAGGCTTGTGGCGAGTCTTTATACACCAGAAGTGGTTTAGCACATCGTATCATAGCCTTATTACTTTAACTTCAGATATAATTGTTAGCGTGGCTTTATAACAATTATTTGTTAATCACACATGCACAGTCAGAAATATGAGACCTGGAATTTAGAAGGCTGCGTACACAGAACATAAACCATTGTGAACAAACGTACTTTTTCCAATTTTCATTCATAGGGTGTTACTGATATTCTGCATATGGTCGCAATAAGCATTGAGCCAGTATTTTTTAACTGTATTTTATGATCCCGAATACATAAACGGCATACAATAATTGCGCTGTCTGTCCGTCATTGTGTTCAGTCCGTCTATCCATGTGTACGTCCGTCTGCCCCATAAAATTATAATTTCCATATTTACAATACTTAAATCTAACTCTAGTATCTGACAGACATAACTTGAAGGTGTGTCGCGAATACCATTTACAACTGCAACTTATTAAGGTAAAGGAATAATAAAGGTCACATTAGTTTACTGTCATTCTTTATTAACGGCAACTCATGCTATATACTTGTGTCGCGCTCACCACTGTGCCTATTTTTACATGTATTCAATCAAACTCCGCCGTCGATGAGATATAAACTTGAAGGTTGGGCCCCGAAAAACACGTATATTTTACTAGCCTACTAAGGACTTTAATTTCTGTGGTGTTTCTAAATCACCTGTCAACTAAATAACTCGAAAGGCAAATATGTTGAACAAGCTCAGCACGTAAAAAGTTTTTTTTTTCTTCAGGTTAAAAACCGAGGAAAATTTCAATTTGCCAAGCTCATTACTTTTTATTTGCACGGTGTTGATTAATTGCGAATTGTGACACCTTTTGAATTAAACAGTCAGGTTAACAAACATGATTTGGATTCAGACTTGCTCAAACATGTAGGCGACCGATATGCATGGGTGGCCGTAATATTTAATGACCCAAAAGAGATATATCTATATAAAAGTGCATTTTAATGTCGATATTACTACCTCGTTTGTTGATTCCCCAACAACATACCTCAAGCTCAGTTAAAAATGAAGATAAAAGGAATTCAAGTTGAAATTGGAGTGCGCTCTTCTAGTTCATTCGTTTGTTCTTCTTACAGTTAATTGCACATTAATTATTCAGGTGCATTGTCGTATTTCTGTCCAGTTATATTAAATTATTGATCTGTTTTGTATTATTGTTTACTTGTGACACAGTTATGTGACGGCGCTTAAATTAATAGTTCTTTTTTTTACAAATGCCATTGTTTTTCTTGCTATAAACACTAGCTCGCTTCTTGTGTGCATATGTTAGTTGGCATCTTACCCCCATGTCGTGTGAGTGTTCTGAATAAAAAGTTTGTATGAGATAACGATGGCCACTTTGGTAGCTATATTTAGTGAGATAATAACAGCGACTTAAGCAAGATTATTTAATCAGATAGCAAAGGGTTTGAGTAGCCATTTTTTCATATAAGGATTACCAGCGATGCATTAATAGACAAACTTCACTTTGTAATCATATTTCTTTCCAGACAAAGATGGCCAGTTCCGAGCAAAAGGCGGGATACAAAGATGTGATCCCCAAGGCGCAAGAGTTTTGCGCCCTTGCAGGGTCAAAGGACAAGACCCTTATGACATCCAAAGCGTGTGGCAAAATGGTTGCTGATTGTCTAGAGAAAGACTATAAAAAGTTCGAAATAAAAAATGTCATCGATGCCAGCGTTTTCCCCAAGTGCAAGGAGAAGGGAAAGCCGTAAGTACAAACCTATCCGTTCAGTATTCGTGATGGCTGCTTGAGTACACATGTGTACCTGTCAATCCAATTTCTAAAACGATTGAACCCTCTTTGCTTCCTGGCTTCCTCAGATTGTTGACAATTTCAAAGTTGTCCACTTTCTCGAAACTATTTAACCGAAGTCGTACTCAGTACGAAGCTAAAAGGAATCTTATCGACTAGTTGAGCTTTACAATCAAAGAATGGAGGTTTCTTCAAATGTTATGACTTTTGTAAATACAATTGTATTATAACGAATCATTAACTATCATCCTGACCATTACGGAGAACTTAATTTTCACCTGTATCCTATATAGGGTCAGGACTATCAATCTGCACCTTTTATATGGTCTCACTAATCTGTAAGTAATGTTCTCTCAGGAGGAAGAAAAAGAGAAATTGAATCGATATTGGTTATGTTGCTATATTGACAGATTTTTAAAAAAAGGTCTGTGTAAAGCAAATGTTGGTGCATGTTACACATAATATTTGTTGTGATCTAAATATAAATTTGACAAATACATGCGTTATTGTTTGAATGCACATTTGTTTGACAAATTTGAATGTGATATGAACACCTTTTAAGCGTTACGCTCATTGTAGAATCTATATATTTAGGTATTTATGGTAGCCATTTCCCTGTATCATCATAACGCCTTGGCCCCAACACCATTGATAAATAGCAGTATTTATGAAATTGTGTTAAAGCTGAATATAATATTAACCGAGCCGCCAAGTCGCCGACTGTTTTCTTCTCGGTCCCTCAGTGCCCGCTAGTGTCGCCGACTGTTTAATTCTCAGTCCCTCAGTGCCCACTAGAGTCGTCGATTGTTTACTTCTCAGTCCCTTAATGCCCGCTAGAGTCGCCGACTGTTTACTTTTCAGTCCCTCAGTGCCCGCTAGAGTCGCCGACTGTTTACTTTTCAGTCTCTCAGTGCCCGCTAGAGTCGTCGATTGTTTACTTCCCTCAGTGCCCGCTAGAGTCGCCGACTGTTTACTTCTCTCAGTGCCCGTTAGAGTCGTCGATTGTTTACTTCTCAGTCCCTCAGTGCCCGCTAGAGTCGTCGATTGTTTACTTCTCAGTCCCTCAGTGCCCGCTAGAGTCGCCGACTGTTTACTTTTCAGTCCCTCAGTGCCCGCTAGAGTCGCCGACTGTTTATTTCTCAATCTCTCAGTGCCCGTTAGAGTCGTCGACTGATTACTACTCAGCCCCTCAGTACCCGCTAGAGTCGCCGATTGTTTACTTATAAGTCCCTCAGTGCCCGCTAAAGTCGCCGACTGTTTACTTCTCTCAGTCCCTTAGTGCCCGCTAGTGTCGTCGATTGTTTACTTATAAAACCCTCAGTGCCCGCTAAAGTCGCCGACTGTTTACTTCTCAGTCCCTAAGTGCCCGCTAGAGTCGCCGACTGTTTACTTCTCTCAGTGCCCGCTAGAGTCGACGACTGTTTACTTCGCAGCCTCTTAGTGCCCGCTAGAGTCGCCGACTGTTTACTTCCCTCAGTGCCCGCTAGAGTCGCCGACTGTTTACTTCACACAGTGCCCGCTAGAGTCGCCGACTGTTTACTTCTTAGTCTCTCAATGTCCGCTATAGTCGCCGACTGTTTACTTCTCAGACCCTCAGTGTCCGCTAGAGTCGCCGATTGTTTACTTCTCACAGTGCCCGCTAGAGTCGCCGACTGTTTACTTCCCAGTCTCACAGTGCCCGCTATAGTCGCCGACTGTTTACTTCTCAGACCCACAGTGTCTGCTAGAGTCGCCGACTGTTTACTTCTCAGACCCTCAGTGTCCGCTAGAGTCGCCGATTGTTTACTTCTCACAGTGCCCGCTAGAGTCGCCGACTGTTTACTTCTCAGACCCTCAGTGTCCGCTAGAGTCGCCGATTGTTTACTTCTCGCAGTGCCCGCTAGAGTCGCCGATTGTTTACTTCTCACAGTGCCCGCTAGAGTCGCCGACTGTTTACTTCTCAGACCCTCAGTGTCCGCTAGAGTCGCCGATTGTTTACTTCTCGCAGTGCCCGCTAGAGTCGCCGATTGTTTACTTCTCACAGTGCCCGCTAGAGTTGCCGACTGTTTACTTCTCAGACCCTCAGTGTCCGCTAGAGTCGCCGATTGTTTACTTCTCACAGTGTCCGCTAGAGTCGCCGATTGTTTACTTCTCACAGTGCCCGCTAGAGTCGCCGATTGTTTACTTCTCTCAGTGTCCGCTATAGTCGCCGACTGTTTACTTCTCAGACCCTCAGTGTACGCTAGAGTCGCCGATTGTTTACCTCTCACAGTGTCCGCTAGAGTCGCCGATTGTTTACTTCTCAGTCTCACAGTGCCCGCTAGAGTCGCCGACTGTTAACTTCTCACAGTGCCCGCTAGAGTCGCCGATTGTTTACTTCTCAGACCCTCAGTGTACGCTAGAGTCGCCGACTGTTTACTTCTCACAGTGTCCGCTAGAGTCGCAGATTGTTTACTTCTCACAGTGTCCGCTAGAGTCGCCGACTGTTTACTTCTCACAGTGCCCGCTAGAGTCGCCGACTGTTTACTTCTCACAGTGTCCGCTATAGTCGCCGACTGTTTACTTCTCAGACCCTCAGTGTACGCTAGAGTCGCCGACTGTTTACTTCTCACAGTGTCCGCTAGAGTCGCCGATTGTTTACTTCCCACAGTGCCCGCTAGAGTCGCCGATTGTTTACTTCTCAGTCTCTCAGTGTCCGCTATAGTCGCCGACTGTTTACTTCTCAGACCCTCAGTGTCCGCTAGAGTCGCCGACTGTTTACTTCTCACAGCGCCCGCTAGAGTCGCCGATTGTTTACTTCTCACAGTGCCCGCTAGAGTCGCCGATTGTTTACTTCTCAGTATCTCAGTGTCCGCTATAGTCGCCGACTGTTTACTTCTCAGACCCTCAGTGTCCGCTAGAGTCGCCGACTGTTTACTTCTCACAGTGCCCGCTAGAGTCGCCGATTGTTTACTTCTCACAGTGCCCGCTAGAGTCGCCGACTGTTTACTTCTCAGACCCTCAGTGTCCGCTAGAGTCGCCGACTGTTTACTTCTCACAGCGCCCGCTAGAGTCGCCGACTGTTTACTTCTCAGTCTCTCAGTGTCCGCTATAGTCGCCGACTGTTTACTTCTTAGTCTCTCAGTGTCCGCTGTAGTCGCCGACTGTTTACTTCTCAGACCCTCAGTGTCGCTAGAGTCGCCGACTGTTTATTTCTCTCAGTGCCCGCTAGAGTCATCGACTGTTTACTTCTCAGTCCCTCCGTGTCCGATGGATTCGCCGACTGTTTACTTCTCAGCCCCGCAGTGCGGAATATTGTGTCCCTGGATTTTGGTGTGAAAGTTGTTTGATGTTCTTAGCTGACCTTCGTCGTGTATTTGAGTCGACATATAGACATTCATCCGGAGTCTTAATACACGCATTGGTGTTAAAGTATATGGGCAACATCTGCTTTATTTGATATGAAATAAACAACATAAGCACGCAAAATGACTTTATTAGAAATCATACAGTCATAATATTCATCATCGGACATAGTTGTATTTAATGCTTTCTGCTGCTCTCCAGCCACATGGTCGTTAACAAGGCCAGTATGAAGATGTTCCTTGGCTGTGCATCACACGAGGTCGCCAAGAAGAAGACGAAGGACAATAAACTGGACCCCAAAGACCCTAAAGTCAAGGAAATCCGACAACATATGAAGAGATGTATTGCATTTGGGGGACCCCATGTCAAGAAAACGGTAAGTGATTCAGTAAACGATGTTTACTCCAAGTACTTCGTTACTTGTTTGCTTTTGGTGTAACTTCCATCAACATGCAAGTCATCTTAATACGGCGTTCGCATGCAGCCGTATCTAGTATTAACGTGCACTGTTATAGCATGAATCTAGGATACCTGGCATGATACCTATACACTGCCATATAAGGCTGAAGCATGGACAAGCATTGTCAGAAGTAGAACTACCAGTTTAGTACATGTAGCCTAACGAAAAGTAAGATTGTTTATAAAGCATATTATATTTATATAAAAGAACTAAAGCATGGAGAGGAAAATTAGTAATATTTAACAAATTTTAAATTATACATCTTTCCTTTATTTCTACTATAATTAGAACATTTTAAATTGAAACACTGTTTCCTATATTTCATGTATATGGGAAAATAGTAGGACAATTGAATCTTATTTAAAATATCATGTTGATTTTCTAATCCATATGTAAACTTTATTTGTTGGCCTATTAGAAGTATAGTACACTTATTATAAAAAAAAACATAGTTGAAAAATGAGAACTGTATCTAATACGTTCATAACTACAGGAAATCTCTAGCAAAGGAAATGTGAGTGGTCTGACTGACGCCAGCAAATACACGGGAGCACATAAGGAGCGTTTTGATTCCTCAGGCAAGGGCAAGGGCATTGAGGGTCGGGTGGATAAACAGGACTGACTCGGGCTACGTCGGAAACTACAAGGGAGCTGGTTCCTTTGACCAGAAGAAATAGACTACTCGCCCAAAGCTTTAAACTCTTTAGTAGTGATCTCCCTTAGGTATACCATCTGGCAGTACGCCAATAAACCTTTGGTAATTCCGTCATGCAATATTAACAACGCCATTTGAATCGCTTGCCATTAAAGAGGAAATGCGAAAATAACAACAGCAGTATACAGCAATCAGATCTCCTTTTAGGCATGTGGTCTTGAAAACTCAAGATCTGATCTTGGAGTATCTAATTCAGATAGTATACAACTTATTTGAGGCCTTTTGAAGCTTTTATAATCAGATTTGGATTAACTTGTTGCTAGACAGTAATTTCTGTCTCAGCAGAGTTTTGCTTACCGTATTCTCGCTCTCTGTTCAGTGCATCTACTCACGTGATTCTGTCCAGAAATGCGAATGACCGTAGACCTGAACTTCAATTTGATAGCCTTGGATGAATTGCCAACGGAATATAGACTGTGCCCGACAGGACATTGCAAAAGAGTTTGGTTTAATGCGTGTGTATGTCTGCACTGAAAGCGAAAACCCGACGTAGTTGGTTGCTGTTGTAGTATAATATACACACTGTATTTGTATTTATACTTTTATATCTATCATCCTGAATCTGTCGAAGGCAATAGCACAGTGTTACTAGGCAATAGAATGGTGTTTTCGCTACATATAAATGTAGTCCATGCTCTGTGTTTATGCATCTTATTTTTACAAATTTATATATTCTTAAGTAGTTGTTTGTACAAAGTTTATAGGATATTATAAATACTGCTGTTTATTCATTTATATATGAATTCATGTTTATCCATTCATTTTCTTTGTTTCCCATTGAATGTATGTATAAAGCCGATTAGTACTGCTAAGGTTAGAACAACACTTCAGTTGTGGGCTTGGGTTTTGCAACAATATGTTGGCTTTTCTTTTATTAAATTCCCAAGTAGAACCTCTTTGCAAAGATTATTCTGTGTAAAAAGTAAAATAAATAAATAAAATTAATAAATGAGTTTATACGGTAGAATAAAAGAAACAATACTGAATTAACTACATTTCATTTTTCTTGATACATAATTAACCAAATTACTTTTTAATGCTATATTTTAATTAATGTTTTGCTTTGTCCTTTGTAAACTTTTGTCATTTATTTATTAGGGCATTGTTAGATTTTGCTGTATGCATATCTTTTATAAAATTAAATGAGCCTGAAAATTTGTTTATTAAATACACAGACAATGGACTTAACTGCTCATTATCCTTTTAACTAAAAGAACTTTTGCAAAGTAATTTTTAGTACTTTTATACATTGCTTTTATCTACAGCAATGTGTGTGCCTTGCTTAAATGACTATCCTGGTGAGTTTTGTGATAGTTTATCAGTTATGTAACCTCAGTGTTTTACCCCTGCCTAAAGTTTCTTTATCAGTTATGTAACCTCAGTGTTATTACCCCTGCCTATAGTTTCTTCATCAGTTATGTAACATCAGTGTTATTACCCCTGCCTATAGTTTCATTATCAGTTATGTAACCTCAGTGTTATTACCCCTGCCTATAGTTTCTTTATCAGTTATGTAACCTCAGTGTTATTACCCCTGCCTATAGTTTCTTTATCAGTTATGTAACCTCAGTGTTATTACCCCTGCCTATAGTTTCTTTATCAGTTATGTAACCTCAGTGTTTTACCCCTGCCTAAAGTTTCTTTATCAGTTATGTAACCTCAGTGTTATTACCCCTGCCTATAGTTTCTTCATCAGTTATTTAACATCAGTGTTATTACCCCTGCCTATAGTTTCATTATCAGTTATGTAACCTCAGTGTTATTACCCCTGCCTATAGTTTCTTTATCAGTTATGTAACCTCAGTGTTATTACCCCTGCCTATAGTTTCTTGATCAGTTATGTAACCTCAGTGTTTTACCCCTGCCTATAGTTTCTTTATCAGTTATGTAACCTCAGTGTTATTACCCCTGCCTATAGTTTCTTTATCAGTTATGTAACCTCAGTGTTATTACCCCTGCCTATAGTTTCTTTATCAGTTATGTAACATCAGTGTTATTACCCCTGCCTATAGTTTCTTGATCAGTTATGTAACCTCAGTGTTATTACCCCTGCCTATAGTTTCTTTATCAGTTATGTAACCTCAGTGTTATTACCCCTGCCTATAGTTTCTTTATCAGTTATGTAACCTCAGTGTTATTACCCCTGCCTATAGTTTCTTTATCAGTTATGTAACCTCAGTGTTATTACCTCTGCCTATAGTTTCTTGATCAGTTATGTAACCTCAGTGTTATTACCCCTGCCTATAGTTTCATTATCAGTTATGTAACCTCAGTGTTATTATCCCTACCTATACAAGTGCCATTATTAGGACATGCTCCCTTGTTTATTTCACTGAGCTTTTCATGTAACATTAGCAATAAATGATTGCAAAAAAAGGTTGTTTCTTATTTTACATGCCATTTCAGTACAGTATATTAAATTAGAGGGTTGTATCATTCCTAAGCAACTGACAGGTTATATTTTTGTGTAACATGTAAAACTGGATCAATCAGACACACAGAAATGGTCTCAATCTCCACATAAATATCACTCACTCTAATTATTATTAAATATTTTTGACAATTGAAAGACGCCATGTGATGTCAACAAATATATCGATGATAGATTATTGAAATCCAGAACTTTGTTGAACCTCAATATATGACCAATATTTTTTTTGAAGGGAAGGGTCGGGGTTGAGCACACTAACACTTGATAGGTCATACAGCAGCGAATACACTGAAGTTTTACTTGAATAGAGTATAAGCAAGTCAAAATTGAAATACATGAATAGAAATATATAAAAATATCAGGTTAAAATAATGTGAATTGTAATTGAAAACATGTAAACGACAAAAAACAATGTATGATCACAAGATTATATGTGAACATGCTGCAGGATAGAAATGTGTTGTCTCCTGGGTTGGGAATGGCAAAAGCGTAACACATTTCAACTATTTTATACCTCTTAATAGCTTAACAACACAGTTTATTTATGATTTGTGCATGAGGTTATATTTATGGAATGGGTACACAACACTAAAAACCAATAAGCTAATTGGGTCAATAGTGAGACAATTATTTAAATAGATTCGAAGTGCGGATAATAAGAATCTATGTCCAGTATCACACAATCCTGTGACCCAGCCACTTTTATGTTGCTTGGCATAAACATGTATTCTAGGGATGTAAATTAACATGTTTCTTTGCGTGACATTAAATCAGGCAATATAATATACAACATTACCAGGTATATGTGCTTTAATGATTTATTTTTATGGACTTATCTACACAGATCTTTAAATGATCACAATGATGTACAATTTATACAGGAGCGCACTCTCACAACAATTCTAAATGGAGACAGAGCTAGGCAACATAACATGCTTACAATAAAGATTGGCAAATCAGAAAACGATACTGAGAACAGGGTTTAAAACATGTTAAAATTGTGAAATTAAGTGCTTTAAAGTGTGTTAGACCTATGTAAGACAATTAACAAAGAAGAGATGGTAAAAATAAAAACAGATTCTGTTTGAAGCTTGAAAAACCGTACAGTATATATTTTATGTGAAAATATTTTTGACAATAAAAGTTTTATAAAGATAGGGCTTTCTTTTTGTATTACATGTACGACCTTTTGGTATCAAGAATTGATATACATTTAATTGGCATACCATAAAAATAGCCTCCATAAATTTTAACACACAAAAATAAAGTAAAATGTTTGTATATTAACTTACTTTGATTTGTGTTACAACAAAATATTTATTTATAATACATGATTTTGTTTATTTACTGTCAACTGACTTATGTTGTAAGTTTGTTTTTTTAAATTTTTATTAACAAAATCTTGTACTAGTAAACAAATAAAATAAATAAAAATTACAACACTTTTTATGTGCAGTAGAGAATGTTTGGTGTTTTATATAAAAGATAGGAAAATTCATTAGTAGAGGCAACATAAATCAGTAATAACAACAATATGAAAATAAATATAAAAACATAAAAATCCAAAATGTAAATGTAATAACTACTATAACCACATTGAACACCATGCTTTATGTGCACTGTCTGCCCATAAAAGCTCATTTGAAACTGGGAAAATGGAGAAAAATAAGTCATCCAGCTATATGCTAAGTAACAACTATTTTCTTTAAAGTCTTTTACTTTATCAGTCCAGCCAGTTTATGGCCATTTGTTACATACATGTATGCATAAAGGTTAAATAAACTTTTACTTTCGGCCATTTGTTACATACAGGTATGCATAAAGGTTAAATAAACTTTATTTTCAACAATGTTGCTGAATGAAGTAACCATCAGTACTTAGGAACAGTACAAATCTCTAAACGTAATGAGCACTCTATTTCCTGTTTTTCCTTTTTTAAGAAAATGCAAAAAAGCTTTATTTTTACCATGACCTACTTTGCCCACTTCCTGGGTAGAAACAGTAATTAGTTTTACCACAGTATCATCATACAGAACCATAGTCATCAAGGAGTACCATGTACTACATCCTTGAATTATAACATGGCATGAGTTACTGTTAAATTTGAAGAAGAAAAAAACAACAACCATAACTAGATACACCTTTATGAAGCAAATGGTTTTGATCTTTTGGCAGAAAAAGAAAAAAAAAAAACTTCCAAGAATATTTACACAAATTTCGTTTCAGTACAAAAATCACATTTATAGCATATTTACACTTTACCATGTACAATCAAGTAGAAGCTTTTTATCTTATTTACAGATGACATACAAAAACAGACACACACATCTTATCTGTACCCTTCATACACTTTAATGATACAGACACAGAATGGTCAATCTTTCCTATTTACAGTTATCAAATAGACCTGATAGTTAAATAATACTTCTTTTATATACAGTTGTAGTATGACCATGATTTGTTTGTCAATTGTCAAGTAGTGCATGGGCCCAAGAGTAACAAAGTCTTATTTCATAATCATTATCTTGCTAGCAGCAAATTGATCAGCTATTGCAAACAGTGAAGATCAAGTTCAGTTGGCGTCAGCTGGAAGCTGTATGATCAGAATCTGAACTATTTCCTTCTCAATTTCACATAAATTTTCCATGCAAATTTGTATGATAATTTGTATGTCAATGCAAGAAAAGGGCTAAGAATATGGATTTTTAACAAAAAGTAGCACAAGTTAGCTTTCTTCATGCTGCATTACACCTCATAAAAAAAAGAGGGACCATACCATCATTTTAGCCAGTTATTTATTTCCAATTAGTAAAAAACTTTAAATGTTGTTTATTTTAATGTTGATTTGTCTCCAAGAAAGAACAACAAATTCCTTGTTGAAGAAACATACTCTAATATAGGAACATTTAAATACAATCATGTATCAGATGTCTGCATGGGAAAACTGGCAACTGAGTTTTATTTAATGAATTAATAGCACTTCTTCAGATATTGTTTTAGCCTGTGATAGTATTGGTTTAAAGGAAAAGAGACAACATGTTTATCTTTATTTGAAAAAAATAAATAAAATAGAAATAGATATAAGAGTTTTTCCATAGAAGCAGACAAAATTCAGAGCAGTGACATCTTGAATGCATTTGCTGTTAACAATCTAAAGAGGCAACATTCAATGTACACATTTTTATGAAACAATATTCAAATGTTATAACATTTAAAATTACAACCAAAATAACAAGATCGTTAAGAATGGTGAAAACAAAACTTTTACTACCCAGTATAATTATGGTAAGAGGACAACATCAAGCCAATCCGTTTAAACTTATCATAAAACTGACAAAACATATTTGCTGTTTTTTTCTAAATTACAAATAAAAATCAAATAAAAATTAAGTTTTAACCATCAACTCAATAAAAAAATGGACAAAGGAAGATTAATCAATGCAAACATTTTGATTTGTCCACAGAAGACAAATGTTTGTGACATACCATAGTTTAAAGGAGTAGAATATACAGTCAAACCTGTATTAAAAGACCACCTACGGAACAGGACTAAAATGTTTTCCTAAGACACATGGTTTTTTCATGCAACTGTAATTTCATTGTAGGAACAACAATAAAAATGGGTAAATTGTGTTTGTATAATTATTTCATTGACTTTAATAATAATGCAGACAGAAACTCATTTTAACTGACATGCATTAAAGTCTCGTGATTTTATTACAATCACAATCTACATTTTCATAAATAAATTTAAAAGAAATCAGCATGAAAAGAACAGTTAATTTCTAACAAAACAAACAGTTAAGGTGAACATCATCAGTTGTTAAACCATCATTCTGTGCTGTGGAATCCATGGTTATTCAAGTGCATTTGTGTTTATTTCGATGTCAACTACAAACACAAATATAGACATGATCTATTTTGCAATGCACATCTGATCTGACATTTTTGAATTCATTACCATGTTTTAGCCATAATCTTTATTTCTTCAGTGATTGCATTGTTTATGCATCGTATTGATTTTTGGCTGAATTTTCATCCTCATACCTTCTGTACTTTGAGTAAAATTTGATTTAAGCGACTAGTCATAAATAAGAGCAAATCTGGTTCAGTTCAAAGATGTCAACAAGAAATTGACACTTTATCTAGTTAAGTTTGTGGATTAGGTTGTCTTCAATGGTCGTCTATTGGGGTCTAATAAGGCAAGTTTGACATGTTTTTGTGGTCGCTGGGTGCAGATAACAGGTGGTCATTTATTATGTGTCAAATAATGAATTTGCGCGAGCAGCTTTGAAGCAGTTGTTTAGAGCAGGCATTCGCTGATTAGGCAGGTTACATTGTCAGGTTTGACTGTACTTTAATTCTTTGTTTTGAAGAAATAAATTTTGAGACACATACATCAATAAAACTATTGTTGGAATGATTCAATTACTTCCTGAATAGTTTAGAGGTACATGTAATAAGATTAACATGAAACTAGTATATTACTTAAATATAAATTTATGATTTTGTTACAAAATATTCATTAACCCACAACATACTTAAAATACTTCTAAACAAACAGTTTCTATTTTCCCCCAGTACAGGTGTAATCCACATGGAAAGATGTTTAACCTAACATTTATTTACAAATAGGGTAGAATATCAGGTGGTTTTAATAAGTTTCATCCTTAAGTTCTGGGTTTTCTATCTTATGAATGTACATGAGATATAGTATCCTTAAATTAAGGGGTCAGATCTCACACCCCCACAAAATTTCTTTTATAAAGAAAATCCTAATTGAGAGAAAGCAAAGACCTTCACTATAGATATGTCTAGAAGTCTATAGCCATCTCGCGCTACACATGGCATGGACCCTGCACTGACAATGTTGGCACATGATGATGGACAGTATCACAGTTCTCTGCAAGTGATCCTCACTTGCGGACGTGTCGAGAGGAGCCTGCACGGGCATTCCCGTCACCATCTTTGGATGCTGAACCCCGTCGTATTGCTTGATTGACACCAGGCATCATGCTGGACTGCATCTGTGCAGTTGAGACTCGAGTGCCGTCTCGAGCCAGTTCCTGTGCCGTGGTCGGTATACCTCGGTGGAGTCGTGTGCTGGTGCGACGTTCTCGCTCTCTAGACATGGGCCTTGGGGACGTGGCTACAATGAGATAAGTACCTTAGATAAGAAAGGGTCATCACACAAGTGGTCATACAGCAATGCTTCCAGATTATGAATATTGGTGTGTGCTATTTGGTAAAATGATACATATCATTAGGTCTTCCTGAAATTCAACTGAAACTGTAAGCCAAGAGCTAACAAAGTGTTGAATACCCTCTCCCTGATTCCTGTTTGAAATGGTCTTATATAAACCTTTGGAATGTTGTTAAAAGGGAAAATAACTCCCAACATTTTTATTTCGAAATTACAAAAATAGCAAGTGCAATGGTTGCCATGTACTAAAGAAAAATAAAGTTTCATCTAAAGTAATATAAAAATGAAGATGCTTGACAAACTTGTGTTAATGAATGGACAAACAGACAATAGATTCCAATAGACCCCCCACAACATAGAATAATAGCAAACTTCCTTGTTGTGATGAAACAAGTAAGACAGGAAGCACATTAGATTGTGTCTGCTCTAGATAAAGAAGTTGAAAAGGGCAGTGATAAATTCAAATATATATGCCCCATAAAGACGCAATGACCTTATATATGATTGTTTTGTTTTTGAAATTCATCGCAGCAACAAATAATGATCATTAAAGCAATGTCCAGCTATTTGATGGAGGAAGACCACAGACAAATATCTGGCCATTGCCCTGATCTGGACTCGAACCCACGTGGTGAGAGAGCAAAGTCAGAAGAGTTACAAATCAACGACTCTACCACTACGCCAAGGGTGCCCTCACACTTACACATGACATTGACCTTAATATGGTGAAGTGTGTGGTTAATGAACTGTAATTTATATATGGCAGTTACTACTAATACATGGCACAGAGATGGATGTAAAAATGGGCCCGTTATATGCTGCTCTTTGGGGGCATCATAAATCCTACTAATAATTCAACAAAAACGGTAAACCTCATTAATTATTGGTAACTTAGAAGCAACAATTTAGTTTTGTCCTACGAAATGTATATTGATGTTAGACAAGTAAAAGTTTAAGCTGAATGCACCAGGTATAAGAGATGAACTATATGGATAATATGCGAAATCAGATAATCAAACTGTCTTATTTGTAAAATCTTGTAAAACATAAAAACAAGAAAACATCTCATTATGAAAATAGAGTAGTTGCAATATAAATTCTTTATTCAAACAATAATAAACAGTATTTTAAGTTTAAAATAAGATCTTACTGACTTTTGGTTAATAAATTGAAACGTTCTAGTTTCGCTTATATTAAATTATTGATATCTGTCCCAACTCCTATTGCTGCCAGTGGAAAGTAAGATAACACTTACACGACAAATTGTAAACAAAAGGTACAAAAAAAACAGAAAAAAAACAGATTATATTGTTTTTAGCTTTTATTGTACTATTATTTGTATTTACAACATTCATATAATGGCACTTACTATAAACTAGCATTCATACATCTCGCATAAAATATTAATGTATGCTACGACGTAATTATATACAATTTGTGACTATGTGTATTGCTTTTTTTAATGCAGGCTACAGGGGACTTTAAAGTCTTCGTGCTAAGCACAAATTGATTAGGATTAGGCAAATAGTTCAGAACCAGATCAGGTAAGCTGTCTTAATCAGGACCTTTACTGTTTGCAGGGTCTGGCATAATGAATAGTTTGTGTGTGAAAAAAAAAAAAAAATACACAATCCAACCAGTTGTGTTTGCATTGGTCTGTAAATATGTCATTTATAAATAACCAAGCCATAAACTTGATAGTGGTGTAGCACTTGAAACTAATGATGGTTTGCCCAGGGCCAGACATTTTCTTGCATAACATAATTGTACACATTGGTAGTATGTATAAACAAATTACTTTTTTATTGCAATGGTCAATTACTGTCAAATTATGAATTTAGGATTAGGTAGATAGTATTGTAACAATTTAATTATAATCACTGATTTATTAATTAAATATTGAAAAGATAAATTTTGTGACAAACTCATTACAAAGTGCCCTGAGAAAAATAATATAGGTCAATGGGCTAGTAGGGTCAATGGGCTAGTAGACTACTGAGCACCCCAACATAGAATTTAGGCAACCAAGCTTTTTGAGCAAGTTTCCAGATGCATATGGTTTATGCACATTAACAGTATTTCCACAATTCATGGCTGTATATAGGGTGGAACAGTGTAGACCTATATCAGCCAACCTGTTTGATCAGGATATCTGCTATCCTGTAACTGGGTCTACAGCAATACGTTTATAGCTTTGAATAAAGTTTTTAGGAAATAAGTTTTGTAGAAAATTTAAGATAATGGGGTTGAATCATTAAAGATCTTTGTGAGAATTGTAAGGACTGTTAAATGCCAAAGGTTCACCTTTGTGTAAGGTGATCTCAGTGCTTGAAGCTACTGTCCGTCTTTAACAGTCAAGAAAATTAAAAAATGAACAAGGTAATGTCTGGTAAAGGCGAATAAATTCAAATCTATTTAACAAATATTTGTTTTAACTATAATTCATATTACTGTAACTGCTATATGAACCTGGCCACAAATACTATAGCTAAGCAAGCGACCACTGGGTCATACAGGCAGATGCTATGTTGATAGCAGCTTATACATATTGTTGATTGGACTACTTTGACCATTTTTTTTAAAGTTTCTTTCCAATGTGAGAGACAGAAGTTTTTTAAATCTTAACAAATGTAAAAAAAAAAAAATATATATATATGTGAAGAGCGGGTTTTGGGTATTTCCAACAACAAACTTATCATAAAATTTCATTTAACTTTCCTGCTTCAATTACTGTGACACAAGAAATAATTTTTATGTATTTTCGCCATTTGACAAAGAGGACTTTCTAAAGAATGCAGCATAGTCAATGATCTACATACACCCATGATGGCAAGAAGACAAAGTTCAAGAACTACAACTTTATAACAATGGAAGTACATTTACAGAATTATACAGGACCAATAGAGACTCCTACAGTGATCACTGTTTACAAAGTATGAACAAACAACTCTCTTACAGGCTTAACAACAATTTGTAAGTATATTGCTACAAAATATACATTTTCATACATTTAATTTTATATCAAAACATTAAAATAAATTACAATATTAAATAAACTGTAAGAATATTTAACATATCAACAAAATATTGCAATTAAATATATTATATAAATAATGGTACATATACAGCGAATGCAATGCAGCAAATATAATGAAACAAAAATACATGTTTTTTGTACTTTATACATATTGGCAGTGTGCTTCAGTAGAGGATAATGTTGAAGTTTATTTCTTATTGGATTTATCGTCCCACCAACAGTATTTCAGTTATCTGGAGACGGTGTCCACATGAAGCAGATATAGTGCTGCCTTCACTGTGTAAAGCGTGCAATGAACACCTGGCATGATACCCCACCTAGCCACATTATCATGACACCGGGCCAATCAGTCATGATAAGTACCCTTATACTTGCTTGAGCATTAACAAGGGAGATATACCACTTCCATTTTAAATGACATTGGTATGTCGCGCCCCCAGGGAATCAACCTGGGGTCTCCCAAGTCTGGTCGTTCTATTTTAAATTTATATTTAGTTTTGTGTGTCAAACTTTCATGCAAACGCGGCAGAAAACGAAAGCTTACTTGCCTAAGCCTTAGAAAGTTTTTAACCTAGCTCCTAGCCACCAATCATTTAATTTTTTCTCCACAAATTATGTATGTATTTGTAGAAGATTAATTTAGTTTTAAACAACTTGCAAACATCAAACCCAACAGCCTAAACCACATGGAATTAAATCAAGAAAAATATATCTATGGTCTGTTTCAATTGACCATTTCAAAGAAAAGCACAGATTAAACACATTACATCTCAAAACTTAAACACCCAAAAAAAGTTCTTTCTTATTTTTCAGACTTTTTCCATGTTGCAATTAAGTATTAGATCTCAACATTCTAAGATTTATCAGAAAAGATATATTCATTGTTATTTATTTCATCAGAAGAATCTACAATTTGGATAGACATATTAATTCAGCCTTTATTACAAACAGAGGAGACAGACTTGATCAGCTTCCAAATTCCAATAGGAATTCCCAAATTTGAATCATAAACATCTTCACTTATGCATGACACAGACATTTCTTCTTATAAACAACAGCAATGAGATAATAAATCAATAACAATACAAATATAAATCTTTAATAAAAATGTACACAAAACAGACAAGCCATTGTATTATGAAAGTTAGAAATAATACAAAATTTAAATAAAAAGAGTTACACATTATTAAAAGAGATGTATGCGTATGATAAAAAAATGACTGAAAAAAATATATAACAACAAAAAATAACAAATAACAAAACAACATTTGCAATGTTTAAGATATATAAAGCTTGTTGCTAGAGATGTATTTTGTAGGCAGTGCTGAAGAAAAAAATCAAGATAGATTTGGCTCTAAAAACAAACAAAACAAAACATACTGAAGTCAGTTACAGTCTGTGGTGACTGATAACCTTTGTAATCAAGTGGTCTGAGGTAAGATAGATGGGAAAACTAACATGCATGCTTTCCAGCTGTATAACTTGGTTTATTTTAATTTAAGCACTGTTACATATTTTTAGTTGTGAACTAAGATAACACATTAAGTCAGTTTGTGGAATCAATAAGCAAAGTAATCAGTGTTCAGAATTGTAGATGTATAGTTCTCTAAAATTAATCATATTTTAAGAATCCATTGATTTACAGAGCACTAGAAACTTAAAATATTGTGAGGTTGTTGCAAATACATCAGTAGGGGTAACACTTCCAAAACAATCCAAACAGTCCACTTGACAGATGCTTCAGCTGTGACTTCAAATGTACAAGTCCATCTCGACCATAAGGAATGTGTCTTCAGTGATATATTTAAAACAACTTTGTACTGGGAAAAATGCTTTAAATGTTTAATTATACATAACTTCTTGTATATGTGATAAACACTACTTCTAGAAAATAATATTGCTTCTGTATGTTATTAACTGAAAAAAAAAGATGGAAAAAAAAAACAACAACAAAAGACAAACAAGGCACACACAACCGATTACACATCTCTTAACCAAGGAGCAAGGAGCGAGATGACTATATGCAGTTGTCTTTATGGACGGATGTGAGACAATTTAAATGCTATGTCATGCAAAATTAATCTTTGTTGACTAAGAAAATAAAATCATAACTGGGTATGATGCAAAACGTAGATTTAAGTCATTGTTCTTTTAAATAAACTGCAGCATGTTTTCGTTCAATGTTTCTGGGAATCGAACCTTAGCTTTGATAAAATGTTAATTTATAATTCATAATTTTTATATCAGACCTATCGATGCAAAATTACCCCATCATAGGAATGCATGAACCCTACTAATAAACCATGGATATTTTATTTTAATTTACTGATCAACTGGTTAAGGCATTCTCAATACACCATCAAATAAAAATTATCTTACAATGTTAAATGAACTTTAAAGTGACCTTTTTCATCTGGAGAAGCAAAAAGATCAAAGGTGGGTGCCTTAAGCAATGGTACAGAAATACAGGTAAAGATTTATACATAATATGCTCAAAATGGAACAATTCTATAACATTCAGCTTCAAATTGAGGTATTAAGGGTGTGATTAAGACCTATGAAAATACATTATATATTATGCTTATGGCTAATACACAGAATAAAAAATCAATGCTGTTAACATGTTGGCAACTGATGGCAGTGTCATTGAATAATCATAAAACCAGTTCTTTTTTTCTTCTTCAAAAATTATTAAAAATTTAGATCTATCTATGAATTTTAAGTTTCTATTAAAAAAAATCTTACAATAATTAAATCAGTTGGATACAAGCCACCAAAACAGCTATTCTTTCCGCTAGCCAATATTCCCTTTGTCTTTTCAACCATAAATTGATTATACATACAAAAAAGTTATAAAAAATGCATGAAAAGTTGCCATCCTAAAGTTGCCATCACTTTTTTATGCCGCATGTATTGTTCGCAACAATAATTGTACTTGTATCTGCATCTGTTGATCCCTAACAACACTTTATGAACTCTTGTATAGTTTAACAAAAATACAATAAATGTCATTTCTTTGTGAAGGTGGATTTTGAACTTTTAGGAATCACATAACCATTATATACCACTTTCTCATACCCACAAAAAACACTGACAGGACTTTGCTGACCTAGTCAACTTGGCTTAAATATAACACGATTTCAGTGTAAACATAACATAATCTCTGCTTACCGTAAGCTATTTAGTAAGGTTAGTTTCTTATATGATGCAACTCTCATGTGCCTTATGTAAGTCATAAATAAATGGACAAAGCTGATACAAACTTTCTCCAATAGTCGTTTGTCAGCTCAAACTGAAAGCTCACCAGCATTATGCATTTTTTTTTTTTGTACATTTTATCTGTAGAAGTTGCAAGTACTAACAATCTGACATTCAAGAAAATGGTTGAATTCTCCCACCACTTCAGGTCAGCTTGCGGGTAATTCTGATATGTATATTTCTCTCCACTTTCACCAGTCATGTATAGTCTGCTCTAACCTATCACTTAAGACGCCCTTTGCCATCCTGCATGAGGCGTCGTAGTTTGGCATTGTCGTTAGAGCTGCTAGACACAGGAACTGGAATGCCAGAGCCTTTAAAACTCATTCTGCCACCAGAGGACGGTGTTGGTAGTCGTCCATCGGCGATTTTACTATCTGTACTGGCATCGGGTGGGCCACCCTCGGCACCCCTCATGGTCAGAGAAAGTTTGTTAGGGGCTCGCTCCTTGCCTCTGGCTCCACCGCTTCGTGTCACATCTGTAGAGGGAAGTCACATAAATGTAGATAAACAACAACAAGGAATGATAAGCTCAACTATTTAACTTACAACAAATTTAATTATTTTATTAAAATCTTAAATGCTTTCCATTTGAAAATGGCAAAAGTGAGACAGTACAAGGCCAAACTTTCTAAAGTTTATGCTTGATCATGCAAAATAACTCAAGTCTCCCAATGGCATACATCACAACGCATTGTAATGTCGGAATCAAAAGTGGCACATGCATTCCAAACATCAAACATGCAGGAAATGCTTAAAAAAGAAGTGTCAAACAGAAACAATATCTACCAAAAGCATGCAGAATTGAAGAATTTATAGTATAAGCATTCAAAAACATATATGATCAATGCATGATAGATAATGTTTATGACATTTATGTTCTGGATTATAATTATGTGACATTATGACTATGAGAATAATATGGTAAGCCTCGAGTTAAACAGATCATGTTTGAAAAGTTTGAAACAACACCAATAGCTGACTGAAGATAAAGGCAGTATTACTGAAGCAGAAGGCAGCAGAAGAGGCAATAAAACTTGGTTACCATGGTAAACAGGGGAGGTCACCCAGGGATGCTGATGCTTCTTCTTCTTCTCACAGGAATAAAAATCACCGTGCTTAAAATAACTTTTCTGTCAACTTCAAGTATTCTTCACGCGGACATTGCTTACAAGTTCTTGTGTCCAAAATTGTTGATCAAAACCTATCTCTCTACAGATTATTTATCATTTGACATGGAAATTTATATTTATAAGTACAGCTTCCACATCTTTTTTTTTGTTATAATGCACCTGCATAATTATGGTCATACTGGCAGCATCCAGCTAATAATTGGAGGCAAAGACCCCAGACATATGTCTGCATAGAAACAGCACACTGCAGGTTAGCCGGAAAACCTCCCATGTAAAAGTTCTCTTCCCACCATGCACCAGCACAAGTTTCAGTTTAATTCGAACAGATCACTGGCTATGCCAAAAATTGTTATTCTCAAATAACTCAACCAAACAGAGGGTGATTGTCATAATGCACCACTGTCCACTTGTTCACATCGGACAACTTCGACAAATTAAAATAGTAAAAGAGCTTTTATGAACATTTTTTAACACATCATTTTAAGGTATTTATGCTTGGGAATAGTGTTAAAAACAGTTCAAACAATCCTTTGTTAAATAGTTAAATCCTGGGTGTACTGTGGATCAAAAACAATGAAGACCATCAAGGTGAGGAAATGAGTAGTGGGGAGTTTTGAGTGATATGTAAGCATATATTATGTTGCTTTTCTTATAACCTATTAATATGCCGCATATCCTCAAAAATGTAGGTTATTATCATATACCATACATTCTGACAGTTCACTGCCTTTACCAAACTGAGTGTGTGTTTAAACAGAGGATTGGTCAATTATCAAGGAAAAATTATCAGCTGATTATGTTGTTTCCATTTTATATTTTCTCTACCTTTTCTTTAATCGTGACTTCAGAGTCTACACTACACTATTTCTTCAATGAACACCCGCGAATGCATAACAGTCTGCAGTGATCTGTTTAAATTAGCAGTGTGACAGTCTCAAAACACAGTCACTGTTAATACAGACATTCACAAGTGTATGCTTAAGCAACAAAGTTAAAGCATACGAAATCTTGTAGCCTAATAGTTATACCTATACTGGCAAATAGACGTTCCAAAAACTGAAATGTAAGCATTTCCAAAACCCGTTACATCGCATTGATTAGGTTGAGGAAAGCCATTACATACCAGAAAATTACATTTTTTCAAATAATGTGCATTTTTTTTTTTTTAAGAAACTCAAACTAAGAGATGAACGTGCACATACAAAATATCTGTAACAATGTTAGTTTTAAAATATTATCTTTTGTAATAAACTGATCAATTTATCTTATATAATACTTTCAATGAAACAATTATGATAAAACATGTTGCAAAAAGCAAAAAGGTTATTTGTTTCGAAGCATTTTACATTCTCTTTAATAATAATTTTATAAGAATACAAAATTACAAAAAAAAATCCCAATATAAAAGACCAACATATTGAGTGTTACCGTGGATACAAAGTGAGCATATAATACCTGTCCATTAGTGCTAGCCCTGATGGTTATAAAGCATCGCCGTGACAACCAGTCAAATTGTAATCATACAGATTTGTTATTTACCAGTTTGTGGTACTAGTGATTATCAACACAGTTAAACACTGTAAATATGTTACAGACCTGATGCCATTATTTGTTAAGGATGTATTAATATTAATGGCTAGGCTTTATTTTAAGCAGTTAATATGCAAATCAGGAAATAAAAGATTGGTATATTTGAACAATAAAATCTACTGTATTATGATTTATATTCAGCTCATATTGCAGGATATTTTTTTTTATTATCTATCAAACTTTCTATGGTAGAATTTTTGCATTGTGAGAATTTATAATTCAACCTTTATTTAAATGGAATATGCAAAAACTACAATGATCAACACTTGCAATGACAAACATTTTGAATAATATTTAAGTTGATTACATATCAACTTTCTGTTTAAACAATCATTTAACAGAGTACATACAAAAATAATTATGAATCAACTTCATGTGTTCATTTGTTACCAACTTTACCTGATAACAAACCAATAACAAATCTGTACAATTTACAAACTGACCAGCAACCACTGCAATTACTATAAATTGCCTTAATCTATATATGGATATATGTACAGGTTACATACTGGCTGCTGGTCTGTACCTACCGTTAGAACCGTTAACACCTGAACAATTGAAACATACATGGGACTTAGAATAGTATGCACATTACTTGTAAGTATTCTGATAAAGAAAAAAAAAGAAATGTATAGAAAAATAAAATAAAAATATAAAGCAAAGGCAAAATAAGAAAAAATGAAAAATGAAATAAATCACTTCTTTTTTCAGCATAAAATTGTTTTATTGAAAACGAAAAACCACAAAAAAAAAAAAAAAGTAATTAGGCTATTTTACTTTTATTATATTACTATAATATTATAATTTGTTGTTGTTTTTTTACCCCAGTATCAATTTTAATCTTTCGGACTGGTGCCTCAATAAAACACTGACAATATAAAAGCAGTGTGGTTCTCATCTCTTTATTGAATGAAAATGACACAAACGAGTTCAGACAAAATTTGTTTTTATAGGAACACAGACCTGGCCCAATGAAAGGAATTTGTACACTACATTTAAACACAGTGAAAGCATGTAGCTGTGAAAGCCAGCACAAAATAATTGGTGAAGAAAAATAGATATTAGTTGCATCTGTTGGTCATTATAACAATATGCATTTGTTGTTCATTTTAACAATTATAACACAAAACTTAAGTTTGCTAAAAATATTCATTGTTCTGACACTTTTGGATGTATGTTGTCATAGGCAACTGAAAAGTTTAAACCAACGAATATCGAGAATATATAATGGGGGAGAAAACAAATGTCTGAGAAAAACAAATGTTCAACAGATGTCCCAACATCTACTGTAATTTTTATGTTTGTTTTGTTTTTCAAAAATACATTATAGTGACCAATTATGATCATTATAGCAATGTCCAGCTAATTTGGGGGAGAAATACACCAAACAAATGTTTAGGAAGGACCACAGGCGCATCACAGGAAATCTGAAGACGTTCCAACATTGAGTCACTCGCCCCAAATGGAACTTAAACCCACGTGATGGGAAACTAAGTGGTTAGGTGAGTTACTAGTCGGCGACTCTAACACTACGCCATAGGCACGCTGCTTTTACTCCTTATGGGACACTTTAATCTTAGCTTGCCACAATTTGTTAAAAACCCATGCTAAATTCTTAAGGTTTTTTGCTTTAATGTTATTTTTGTTAAGCACCAGAGTTGATATACTTATAAACAGGGACTGAGCAGCAAATAGTGTATATCCTAATCAGAAGCAGCTGGCTGCTATGGATCTACACAATTTGACAGTCGTATAAATATGCAAATAGCAGACTTAGAGTTAAAGCAAACCATGATGGGAATTAGGTGTTTATCACAAGGAATTGTTGACAGAACTATTAAGATCTTAATATCCAGCTGAAACCCTGTCTTTGCAAGTTAAGATATAGAAACAGTGAAAAATAAAAAGGGGAATACGTTCCTAAGGCCGGAGTTACAAACTACACCAAAGTGGAGTACGACACATGAAAATAATGGTGAAGTATTCCAGTGAAACATTTCGTAATAATGGTGGTGGTGATGATTTAGTTACATTGATGTAAAAGTTTATAAAGATGATGTCGACGATAGAAGAGATGTTTGAAAATGTTGAAAATGAATATTAAAATGATATTTTTAATACGCTACACGAAGGGAACATCACCAGTCACCACCATGCAAACAGTACACTGCTCGAACAAGATAGTTATCTACTACACACAGTCTTAACAACACTCTCTAGTCAGTATATAACACATGGGGAGATGCATACAAAACTGGCTTAACTGGCATAAACTGGACATGTTTGGCATACACATGTGGTAAAACACAGTAACAAAACACACTGTGTTATGTGATCATTGATGCAGATATATGGACATATCAAACTTGTCAATCAACTTTACTGGCATTCAAAATTATAGTTAACATATATAACTTCAGTTGAAAATATGAGTAAAATAATTTAATTTGTTTTATTCACCATCATTACCCCTTTATAGTAAGACAATTATGCAGGAAATATTAGTCTTTGGTACTCAATTTTATTAGCACTACCAGATTCATCAAAAGTACATTAATAATCTCTAGGTAACAAAGTTTATACGTATCAACAGATTAACAAGCAAATTTCAAATAATAGCTTGTTTGTTTCATGTGGATATATGGGAAATATTTAATGTTGCTAGGTACATAAATATATATTCAATAAATGTTTACAGTGATACATGATGAAAAGAAACCTAGCAAGGCTTTTGCAAAAGAATTGGGTATGGGATTTAGAAGAGTAAAAATAATAATTTAGAGAGTAACAGTATGCATAAAACTGGCTGCTGTCTACCATTTTACAAATTTACAATGCAAAAGTTAAGAAAAATAGAAAGTCCTGCATAGAACAGTGTAGACCACTTACTTCCATACTCTCCAGGTGGCGTGGCTGAAGGGATCTGTTCAGGTCGTCCCCGGGGCTGGGCTGTTCCGTGGACTGGTCGTGCAGAGGAGGACACCTTACCGCGATCAGAATCATCACTGTTTCTACCACCCTACACAAAACAAACTAGCATTATGGCTTCCATTTTATTCCAAAATGTTATGGGATGGGATTAGCCAGCATTTTTGCTGATAAAGTGCAGCGATATTTCTATCATTATAGCACATTATAACACTTATGAGGTGCCCAGGGACTGAGCCTGGTAGGTCCATTATGCTGACAGTCAGTCGTAATGCTGTCCCCTTAACCCAGAGCATTAGGGAAGAAGACACTGACCTGGCCGGGTTTGATCCCGCGACCTCCTGATCCGCAAGCTGACGCTCTACCACTTGAGCTATTGAGGCCGGATCAAAATGCTATGTATTTAAACTTTCAACCAGATATTAAAATTTTTCTCAATCCAGATGCACAGGATTGAAGTCTCACTTAATTGTTACTTATTAACAATATGTAATTTGTGTAAATACAATATAATTTATGTGTTAGTAATTTAACAAGTTTTATCATATTTGCTATGAGGATATTTGCTAAGAAAACCAAGAGTAAGTTCTTATTTCCAATTGTAATCATTTCAATCCACTGCCTAAGTAGAACCAGTAATCAGGTACTAATATCCTGGAGTAAGGCATAGGACATACATGTAGCCATGCCACTGGATTCACATCTTGTATTGTGTTAGGGGATAAAACAAGAACCCTCCAATCTCAAGTACAAAGCTTTCATCACTCCACCAATTATATAATTAATTTTGCCTCACAAGTATGCATTGTCTGCCAGTTTTAAAGTTGATTGTTTAAATACATGTATAAACAACTAAAACATTTATTCAGGTAAATCAACAGTTTTAAAATTGGGACTAAAATGTTATGTTTTAAATTCATGCATAAAAGAGATATAAGTGCTGTTTCATTCAGCAAAACAACTTTACTTGAATGCATATTTATAATTTAACTTTTTTTCTTCATTGTACAACTAAATCATGTGCGATTGCAAGTTGTTAACTTCACTTTTGAAGAACATGGCCAAAACTGAAAAATTTAGGGTTCAGTAGACAACTACTAAAGCAGTCACAAGTTGCTTGATCAGGCTGCATAAAGTAATGCTTAAATTTGTTAAAACAGATATTATGAAGAAAAAAAGTACTTACAAATTTGAGCATGTTCCAATCAAAGACATAGTCATAGGTGAAAACCCTGTCGATGGAACAGGTTTCTGAACAACTGTCGCAGGTAGGAGTAGTCTGGCTTGTCGTCAAAGCGTAAAGACCGGCAGAAGTTCAGGTAGGTAGCAAACTCAGCTTAAAAGTTATGAAAATAATCATAAAAATACACTAAACTGAGCAGATTATCAGATTATATTTTCCTTGTGCAGATTGCATTTAGTCTTTTGGAGTTAAGGAAGTGTCTTCACATAACAGTAAAATTAACTGCAGCTTTAAGGGTAATTTATAATATAAAAATCTTAAGTAAGAACCAGCAGTGCACTGCAGGTCAGAAGGAAGAGCACAGATAGGAGTTTGAACAAAATGGGACGTTTAATTAAGATGGTGATAGGCTGAGAAGAGCCAACAATTTGTAAACAACTAGACCATAAAGACCACCATTTTAAAATTAAGTATGCACAGCATCCAGCAAATATACTAAAAATCATATACCTGTCCTGAAAATGTACCAGACTATCATGTTTAAGATAAGTAAATATCTGAGTATACTCACAGGGGAAACCTTTACAAAGTTCCTCGATTGGTGTTGACATCTTTTTCTCACTGATTCGCTCATATTTCTGTCGTTTTGTGGCAGCCTTCAGTCCTTGCCAGGGCAGACTTCCTCTAAGGAAGTACATGAATATATAGCCTAAGGACTCCATGTCATCTCGCCGACTTTGTTCTGAAATGGCATTATGGCATACTGTAGTCATTTTTTCCTCAATCATCAAAAATACAATAGAAAATCAATAACCGGCTTAAATATAAAAATTGTCATATAGGTACAAACTTGTAATGCAGAATTCATAAAGAATTAGTCATTTACATTACTCAAACAGAGAAAGTTTCCAAAACTAATGTATTTTTGTAGATAAGAGAGTTTCTTTAGTTTAAATCCATAATAACTCTAGCAAAGACATTGTGCGATATTTTCCATAACAGTAGATAATGGTTTGAGGTTTAAAAATAATACTAATAATTAACTTCTTGAAAAAAAAATCAGAAACTGCTCATATTTAAAGAAGCACGACAAAAATGTAATAAAACAGGAAATAAAAAATGCTTAGGTTTTGTTATTGTCATTAATACCAACACAATGTTAAAATTTAAATTTCAACAAAACTAATGTTATAGTTCTGGCAGATTTCAGTAAGGCCTTACCAGTTTACAGTGAATTAAAGTCCCACCAAGTAGAGTCAAAGTATAATGTTTTGGCAAGTCTTATATACATGTTTTTATTAACTGCTTGGTACCAATTACATTGTTTATCCCAATATATTACAGCTTAAAGTGAGAAATAATATATAAGATTCTCCATGGGTACGGCTTCAGTCATTCTGCATGAAGCTGGATTTTTCAAACAGCAATTTTTACAATCTATTCAGCTCATCTTAGCAGCGAAACAAAAGATGTAAATGGCTTACTTAACACACAATTTTTCTAATCTTCTAAAAAGCACATGCCACTTTCAATAATTGCCTGTTGCAAAATGTAATAATTTGATGAAAAACCAACAAACCCTATCTGAACAAGACTTTTAGCAAAATGGTCTATCAAAACAGGTGAACAAAAAAATATTCACACAAAATAGAGTTGATGACTTGAACATTTTCCCTATCTTAGTGTTGTAACTTGCTTAGTGAAAAAAATACAAATATAACTTGCAAAAAAGTAAACTAATAAATACATATAATAATGCCAACAAAAATCAATTTTTATAAATTGATTCTCAGACAATGTTGTTGTTTTTTTCAATGTGGCATAAAGAGTTTTTCGTAATGCATTAACAGCCTGTGTACAAACCAGCAAATGTTGGTTTTATTTATGAGTAAATACTGAAATAACGAACCCTCTTCATTGTATCAATTAACAATTTGTATTATGATCAGTGTTACTCATAACCAATTAAACAGACTATTGACACATTAGCGGTCCCCACTGTACATTGCTGCTGAAGAACCCACCTATTCCTAGATGTGTGTTTATACTGGCGTATCGGGCTGTTCCAGTGAGATTCTTGTTTTCTCTGTACGGTATGTGTTGATGTGTCCGTGCATCACGATATTTTTTGGCAAGGCCAAAGTCTATTATATACACAAGATTTCCTTTCTTTCCAAGTCCCATTAAAAAGTTATCAGGTTTCACATCACGATGAATGAAGTTTTTTGAATGAATATATTCAATCCGGCTGATCTGAAACAAAAGGGAAATAAAAACTCTTACACAACTGTGTCACAAAGATAAAATATCTTGTATGTTAGTACATTAACATACAAACACATCAATTCAAATGCAGTTACTAATCAACTTCTGTGTTTGTGTGTTGTGTTTACTGTCACACCATTACATCATTAATCATTCAGTTACATAAAGATTGAGTCATTTTGAAGCAGTTCTGCTTTCACTATGTAAACCATGTCCATAAACACCTGGAATAAAATCATCCCCAGTCACATTATTCTTACAATGGGCTGACCAGTTGTGAAATTACCCCTATGTAGTCTGAGCATCAAGTTAGCCAGTAATAACACCGCCTTTATTAACAACGATATGTTATGGCCCATATTAAAACCAGGGCCTTCTGTACTAGAAGCTGGTCTTCTACTGCTAGTGCTTCCAGGTTTGGTCATCTGCTGTTTGGTAGTATTGATGTAATTTACATAGTAATGGTCATACTGTCACAGTCGGCTATCAAAAGATAATCACTCCAGTCTGAGTATAAGCACAAATCAGGTCATTAGCTGCGAGATCTCCTCATTAAAGTTTGACTAACCTCCCAAAACTAGTTATAACCATTAACGCAGGTCACATGTCAGCTGAAGATGCCCTCATAAATTTTTTTATCTGGACGTAAAAATCACTTGAAAGAACAAAATGCTCAAAGAACAAAAATATGAGATTAACAGAGATCAAGAGAGCCAACAGTAACAGATCTTAACAAGTAAACACTTGTAGGACTAGTGATCACTTATCAAATCTTCTCACCAACTGGTCTGCTAGAAGTAGCACTGTTTTAAGACTGAACTTTCTGGAGCAGAAGTTGAAGAGATCTTCCAGACTTGGTCCCAAAAGCTCCATCACCATCACATTGTAGTCCCCTTCAGCACCACACCACTTGATTGTGGGGATACCAACTGAGAATGAACAATAAATAGGTTAGGTTAATTGAAGTTCTTTCTTCATCATGTTTAAACTGTAGCTATCACTTAAAATGCCCCCATAACCTATATATTTTGCAATGACCATGTCCACATGAAGCAGATATAGTGCTGACTTCACCGTAGCTGGCCAGTGAACACCTGGCATGATACCACACCCAATCACATTATCTTGACACCAGGCCAACCAGTCAGTGGAACTACCCTTATATTTGCTTAAGCGTTAGCAAGGAAGCTATGCCACTACCATTTTTAATGACTTTGGTATGTCGCGGCCCGGGAATCAAACCTGGGGCCTTCTTTACCTGGAGAGGATGCTCTACCGATTGGGCTACCAGGTCCGGTCAAAGAGAAGCCAATGAGTTATTAGTAGGCTTCTAACTGCTTGGCTATGGGTGCACTCAAGTTGATATGCTGTTTTTCTTGAAATATATTCATCACTCACACGACTAGTTCTAATTCCTATTACATACACAGACGAGCCTTTACTAGATCAGTCTGTTCTTCAATTTTAAGAAAGTTGCCAATATTACTTGTTTCAAATCAAAACACTTTGGGCTAAGGCTTATTTCTTAGTTATATACGGCTTAAATAAGTAGATCACCAAAACATTTAACACAATAATCATTTAAATGATCTAAAAAAGTCAGATGACATTACATATTGTACCAACACAGTTACAGCAATGTTAAGCTTATACTGGGGAGAAATACATCAGCTAAATATCTGGACAAAACCTCCCCACAAAAGGTACTTTAGAAATTATCAACTCAATCTAAGACAAACCCCAAGCTTGAAGGTGTTGAGCGGCCTAAGGAAACCTACCTCCACCCTGCATCATGCGGTAGATCTTGCTCTCGATGTGCAGTTGGGGGTGTTTTGTCTTCACACATTCTAACTTGATAGCCACCTCCTCTCCGTTGGATATATCAGTTCCTGAAATACCATTATGTGATTTCATTTGTTAATAACCCTGATTTTTAATCATCTTCTTACAATTATATGCACAGGTGCCTATACACATATTGCTAGAGATTCGGTAGCAAAAAGTGCAGATCCTGATCAGACAGCTTCCAGCAGCTAGCATAGTGCCTTACATAAAATGCATTCAAATGCCTTAAATAAAATTCATCCAAACTGGGAATTGGAAATTAGTATAATTGGAAATTAGTATACACGATGAGACAGTAAATATTTCCATAACAAAATAAAAAAGGAAGAGAAACTTTCAGGAACATCCTAACAGTGAGTGTTACTGATACAGATATGGTTATCTATAGTATGAATACCATACACTGTCACATTATCCAGTGTTAAGTTCTTAAAGGTCACATAAAGCAATTTCAGTTTTGGCTGTATAGTTCCCACTGGGTTAAAAAAAGATGAGAAAATATATACTGACTACATTATAATCTCTAATTATCATAAAACACACACCCATTTGTTATAAAAAAAGTGCAGGTTATTTTTAAAGCAGACATGGTTATCTGCCCCTTATTTTGTGTCAACTGATTAACACTGCTTGAGTGTCTTCAGCACACCTGTCAAAAATCGAAGTCAGCCATATTTACTATCTTTTCTGCCAATTGTCAGTGTTAATTTAAGTTATAAACTTGCCTCTTTGCAACGATGTGAAAAACCAATGCATTCTGAAGGGTAATTTTTTATGCCTATTATTACTGTTCATCTTGAAATAAAAAATTCCAAAAAAAAAATCTGATAATTATGTTTAAACAAGGTAGGATTTTCTCAAAATACAGTAAAACCTTGCTTAGAGTGACACCTGTGGCTCTTTTTTTGAAGTGTCCAACTTAACGAGGTGGTTCTCTTATAATTTTTACAAGGAAGTAATTAAACATAAAAATCTAGTAGAATTTCAGTATTTACAATTTGGTATAAAAGAAATATAACAACTTAAAAAGAAAAGAATGTTTATTTAAAATTTTATGCACCCTAAAAAAATCAAGAAATGAAAATATCCACAATGAAGTTATTATTGAAGATTCTTAACTCTTCTTACTCAACAACTTAGGATCCAGTATCAGTTTGTAAACATCAAACGAATCGCTGACTTCTTTGCAATTACTGTAAATGAATGGGCTATATCATAATTCTAAGTCATTAAGTGTGCAAACACTCTTGTTCACTTGAGCAGTGTTTGCAGGTGTGATAAACTGACTAATGACAATTGGATAACTAGACTACCTGGTGCTGTCACGCTTAGTGAGGATTTAGAAATGTGTGAATTTGTTATTTGGTTCAGAAAAAAATGTCTTGGGTCTTAGGGTGACCCACATTCCCAGGTTGTGGGCCATTAAAATAAAGAAGATAAAAACAGTTACGGAAAAGTGTCCTGCTTAGCCGGCTGCTTGTTATGTTTTTTTCTGATATCAAATAAATTTTGACTTGGTTTGAATGTTGACTGCAAATGGATATTCTATACTATAAATAATTGTGTTTAGTATTTACTTAATAGAGCCAACAGTGAGCAAGGAGCAGTATATATGTCCAAGCGAAAAGGTTTTATTTTAAATATATTTATTTTGAGTTTAACATTGGGCACTGTCATACACATGAACTCTCTTGCTTTCTGAGGGAGACACCCTCTGTCAAGGTTCAAAATTATTTGAAACAGTGAGGTTTTTTACACATTTTCACAAATCTCCTTACTTGGTAAAGTTAATCTGAGAGGAGAAAATAATCCTGTCCCTAACATGGGACCTTCAGATCAGTAGGCTGACAGTCAACAAAGTTGCTAAAGTGTTAACCCAACAGCAAGGCTGTTGGAAGTGCCTATATGCACTACATTGGAAACAGATAACTTCCTTCTTTGTTTATGTAAAAATAACAAATCTCCTACTTTGCAAGTGAAAATCTCCCACTTTGGCCTCAGAAAAAGTTCACCTGTATGCAGTGTAAACACTAGCAATCATATCCTTATTAATAATGTGTACCAGTAATATGCAGTTTGTGATGGAATCTAGTGTTTCACTATTTTACTCTTTTTTTTCACTTAACAGAATGGATCACCATGATGGATATCATTTCAGGAACTGTCCTCTTAATCATTTACAAGACTCAATTATCCATATATAAGTGTGACTGTTACATATTCTGAGTGATTGATTTGATTTTATTGTGTAATTCATAGTGTGGTGATCTACAGTGATTCATTTATTACTCACTGACCTGGGATTGACCGAGAAAATTATGATCATTACAAAAGAATATTCTCAGTGTCGTTCAGCTTAAATATAATTAACTCTAATTAACAACACAAGACAATGCATTATAAGATTTAACTCAGTAGTATTAAACTCTGCCAGTAGGTCAAGTTCTTGAGAAAATTTACTTCCGACAACACAAAAGTTACCTAGATATATGTCTCCAAAAGATCCGCTTCCGATCTTTCGTCCGAGCCGATATTTATTCCCAACTCGGAGTTCCATCTTGTTTACTGAAACATAAAGCATAAGGTGTCAGAGTAACAACTGTGTTGGAAACACAACGAAAATAAAACCCAAACAAAGAAAAAATACTGATATCGTCCAACTTCAGGGACCAAATTCATACTTACGTGATCCGAAATCTTCTCTAATGAACACTTAGGCAGCAGAGAAGGAACATTAAACAGTCACAAAATTGTGTAATGAACAAGGAAAATAGGACACAAGGTGCTCGATGCAACCGATTGCCCAGATAGTCGAATAGTTATTCGTCCGCCATTATTTACTATTTTTGACAGCCGTTGTCGACGTCTCTACGCAGTCGCAAACATTCACTTCCTGTTGGAAATACCCGGATGAATCTAGGAGTGACTTATGGCGGGAACTACTGTCAAACTGATTTTTGCATTCTACAGTTTGACAAAAAATAGGATCAAGAGTTACTCTGTCACATTTGCTTCATTTTTGAGTAATCAAATAAGTGACGCATATTTACAACGTCATGTAGGAAACAAAATTTCTTTGAATATTACATATAAAGATTATTAATAGCGACTGAATTTTGGCTGAAAGCTGCTAGGAAATAGCTAACATTATGGAAAAAAAATAAAAATAAATAAAATTAAGAAATTACAATAATAATAATAAGCACGAGTTTATGTATGTAAAATAATTTTTAAAAATCAAACATAAGGTGTAGGTAGTGTTATTACGTTTCATAGGAGTTGTCTCTCTTTTAGTTAAATGCCGCATTCATCCAATCAACATACAAAATTTGGGGGTAACATGTTTTCGTAGGCATGGTAAATCAGACACAGTTATCATCGAATTTGAGCAGACGAAAAAAGGAAATAAGAAAACAAGTTTAGTATGCCCCATTTGACAAGTAAGTGTTAAACAAAATTCATGTGCAATATCATGTTTGCATAAGTCATACTGTAAAAGTATTAAAGCAAACTAGCACATACACAAGTATACACAAAAGAAAAAAAGGGAAAAAAGTTGATTACAATGTTGTTGATGATTTTGGTTGTAGAGATTACGATCAGGATAACAATGATGATGATGATGATGATGATGATGATGATGATGATGATGATGATGATGATGATGATGATGATAATAATAATAATAATAATAATAATAATAATAATAATAATAATAATAATAATAATAATAATAACAATATTAATAAAAACTATTGTCGGTTTTCCTCAGTGTAGACTTGCGGTGTATTATTACATATATTGCCACCGTCCCACGCCACCGTCCCACGGTACATATTTTACAAAAGGCCAAGCGTATGGAAGCCGACGATATGCTATCCAAATATTCAAAAAGAAGACCGTTTAAATGCAGTGCATTAATTACGACATAAATAAGATCACCATCCGAAACTTTAAGATTTTTTCTTATCTTTTAAATAAATTATTACTTTATCATTTGGTTACAGTGAAATGGCATTTATGATTAATCGTATGATTCCGTATACAGTTTATTGGAACAAATAGACCACAGCTTTAACGATTCGGACAAATAGTGTCCATCATAGTGAATTATGAACCAGAGTCACAATAGTCTAGGAACTATAGTTGCCTCCCGGCTAAGTCATTTGGTCACTTGATGAATTGCTACCAAGATCTATGCAAATAATACAGTAATTATCCAGCAGTGATCATATAGACATTCTGTTAATTGGTTATTGTAGACTAGCTTTAGATAAAAATTTCAAACTACATGTATATTGTGAGTGAAATTAAAAGTAAATAGTGGACTGTTTCTGTCAGACCATTCCTAAATTTGTTTTCCATTCTTTTCGTGGTAATTTTATATGCTGCCTAAAACATATGTTAAACCTATATGTTCTTAGGACAATATGCTTGTGTTTAATTATTCTTAGGTCATGTCAGGAACATACGATACAGATTTACATATATTGAGCTATGATGTCAAAATCCACGGGAAAATACAGAAAGATGAAAATGGAATGCAATAAAATGTTACTCCAGTAGGATTCAAACCAATGGTCTTCTCTATATAAGGCATCCATTGCATCCACTTGACCTCAATATTCTTCGTCGCTAGTCGGTCACATTGTCAAAAATGAATGAGTGACAGTTCAATGTTGCATTGCTATATGTTGAGATAAGATTTTTCGATATAGTCAAATGTTGATCTCATAGCATCTACGACATTGTTGGCGGAATATCGCTGGCTTTGCTTGTGATTATTTTGATTTTTATAGAAGTTACGACCGACCGCAATAGCTCAAGTGGTAGAGCGTTGGCTTCCGGATCGGAAGGTCGCGGCTTAAAAATCCCGACCGGGTAAAACCAAAGACTTTAAAGTTGGTAGTAGTGGATTCCCTCCTAACGCTCGGGGCTAATGGGAGAGCATTACGCCTAACACGTCGGTGTCAGTATAATGGACCTACCGGGTTCAGTCCCTGTGCTATAATGTTAGAAATGTCGCTGCACAATATCGGTCAAAATGCCAGGCAAATCTCATCCCATTGTAGAAGTTACAACAAAATTAGACTAGTTACACTTTGAAAAAGTACGACTAAAACGCTAGTATTATATTTGAATAATATTTTAACAAACATCAAAGTGATTTCTAACCATTAAACACAGATACAGTATATTTGTGCACTTACGTAAGTGTAAAATTCTTTGTCACTTATAAACGTTTTTCCCCCCCACGCTTTCCGGTTTGATTAAAAAAAAATCTTTTTCGCAAAAGTCAGCTTAGAGTAAAACTATTGCGCATAAAGTTTGCAATAATTAATTCAGATCTAGGTGACTATGATTCATTATTTTGTGTTTGCTTTTGAAATATTCTTACTCTTTTTTCTTTCTTGTACTCAAGACCGTATTTGGCGTTTATTTGTGGCTAAATCACAACCTGACTTGTTTTTTGTCTTTGCTAAGTTTTATGATGATTTGATGTATGCTTGATTTGGCTGAAATAATAAATAATCATAGAAAATAACAACAACCACACAGAACACACGTTTATTTAATTGCTGTTTTCTAGCAAATTCATCTGCAGCCATTGATGCAACTGCTGTTGCTGTAGAAACTCCTCGGAGAGATTCACGTGGGTTAAATGCTAGCGGAATGGAGACCACGCCTGACAGTTTGGCCGGCTGGGTCCCCGCACCACGTGCCGGTGGAACAGGAGATGAGGCTGAATATACACATATGCAGTTCAGGAATCTCTGCAAACTTCTGTCGACAAAACTCTGCAAGAAATACAACAACAATCAGAACAATCAAATACACACCGAAATAAATAATTGCAACTGTTTAGTGAATAAATACAAAATAAATTAGTAGCGGTTTTGTTACTTATATTCATACAAAATAATGGGACCTACTAGTTGGACAATCGTTTATATGGTAAAGTTATCAACCTTAATTACGTAAATGATCGAATACCTTAATACTGAGCAAATGACAAATAGCAGGAAAAATAACAAAGATATGCAAAACCAATATAAAACAGCAAACACCAAGTCTAAATTGACATTTTGACAACATTTTATTTTCTGATTAATACCAAAAATAAACAAATATTTTTACGTTCAAAAGCTGTAAGCGCGTTGGCTGCCAGTGTGCCTGTCCTGTCGTTGGCTGCCACTATTTCAGACGGTGTAGTTGGGGGAGGTAGTGCCGGGGAGATGCCCTGTGTGTACGATCTGTTGGTATGTATGCCCAGCCATGGGAATGTCGCAATATGAGATGGTGGTTGCCGCGTCTCATAGAGCCATGCAACTGTGGGTTGAATGAATGGGTGGTGAGATGGCAAAGGTCCTTTTCGATTTGTTGGTAGCCAAGAGAGGATTTCATGATTTCTTTGTAGCCCAGAGGGGATTTCAGCATTTGCTGGTAGCCCAGATGGGATTTCAGGATTTGCTGTAGTATACTGGGGTTTTAAAATAGGTGGTTGATTGATAAATATTTGGTCGGAAATGCTTGGGCTCCGCGTTGTATAGTGCCAATTTAAGTTCGTGTTTTCTGGAAATTGTTGATTTGACATTAAAGAGTCTTGGATCATAGATGGTTGCTTAGGTACAGGGAACGTTGTCTTTGTGGGGGTTTCTTTTAATTTCGACAGCTGATCATTGTCAGTATGCTGCCAATTCGACTTCATGTCTACGACAGAAAATGGCCCACCATTTGGGGGTTGGTTGTTATTATTTGTGTGTGGTGAGTTTTCATATTTTAGAGAAGACTCCTTTCTTGGGACAATTGCGTGAAATTGGGCTGAAAAACGCCAAGTAAACCAAGGAAGCGGACTTTGGGCAGCTATGTCTGAGAAACCTCGAGTAAAGCTGTATTTGTTTTCTGACTTCATTGCTGCCGTAGTCGTCGCGGTCGTTGTTGTTGATCCTGTAGGAGTCACGTGAGTGTATGGTATAGCTGGTGTTCCAGCCATAGTTGGAGTCACAGACGAACCCTCTGCGACTGCTGGTTGCTAAGTTTGCTTCGGAGTGTTTTCGAATATTGAGTCGCAGAAGCTCATCGGGTGGTAATGGCGGCGGTGGGAAGAAGTTCTCAATGTTCAAAAGAATGTCTGTGTTAATAAATATAAAAGACAATTAAATAATAATAAATTAAATCATAATGCACATTCGACTGTCCCTATAATTCACTTAATATATATAAGTTTTAATACAAAACACTGGAAGTGTATAAAGAAAGTATCTAAAGGACCTGTCAACGGTACACACAATTGCCCAAAAGACACCATTCTTGATTATTACATCAATCATTTGCAAAATATCAACATGATATTCATAAAATTTTCTCATAAAATCTCAAATATAAAACTGTACTTTTACATTCCTCAATATTTATATTTTGTAAAAAAAAACTGTTCTATTTATAATTCGGCATAAAATCTGTGTCACGAATTCTGTTTGTAAGGGTTGTAAGGCGTAGCAAATGTTACCGAGGATAGTGGAACTATTCTTTACATTTTAGGTCAAACAAAAATTCTTCACAAATGATGCACGTGTTAATTTGTTGTAAATACATGCTGCAAATTAGCGGAGGCAATCGATTTTAATTTCATTAGTGTTGTTAAAAATATTTTTTATACATTTCCATACGTAAAGTGTCCAATGTCGTATCTTTAAGGGGCTTTTTTTATTGAAAGTGATCCATATAAGACCGCTTACAAAACAACAAATAAATACATGTACCTGCACATTACAAATAACAAAATGGCATTATTCCACTTAAGAACTTTTAATTGGAATTTCATATCATCTTTGAATAAACATAAGCATATTCTTAAATAAAGTAGTGCAAGTGCGTAATTCTTTAAAGAATATGCTACGTTCATTCACATATGATATAAAGTAAAACAAGTTCATGCAACACATGTTTCCGTTCGGATAGGTACCTGGATATCTGCGAATTTCTTGGAGCAACACATTAACACGCAAGGATTCACTCTTCCCAAGTGTTTAAATTAGTACCTTTGAGGGTTATTCGGGCCATGCACGTGGCTGCCCATAGCATCGGGTGTTTGGATACTTACACCAGATATACATATACACTAAATAAATTTAATGAACATGACGTACAACTGTATAATTCGGCAGAGTAAATATGATCGGCTTAATTTCTGACTATAAATACAGACATTTACATTTCTAGTGTAAAGGTAGGAAATTTCACACATGACGTAATCATGTCGTTATTTTATAGACGTAATATCTTTTATATAACAAACACATTACTTAATGCGGCTCGTATGTATTTCAACGTTCCTGTTAACAATATGCACCATGTTTCTTTGAGAGATTGACAGCCTGAACGCGTCCATAACTGGACATTTGTCTGCTGTGCAATGTTGTGGGGATGGATCATTGACAAGACAAGTGCAGCAATTGTCACGGGACGTGTGTATGTTACGACGCACCATGCGATGGCCGACATGCGTTGTATAATTTGATGACATTAATGGCCAGAAATCTGTTACAAAGACAAGTGTGACCATGCATGTGCGATCATTTAATTATTTGGGACATCCAGTAAGTAGACCAATGTCAATGCATTAACGGATACAGTACAACAGCTTTGTCCGACTTCCTCGGACATCATAATGTTTATCGTTTCTATAGCACAATGTACGGTGGATTACAACATGTAGATTTGTACGAGAGCTTTCTAGTAATACACGTATGTTTTATTATGAAGGATTATGGATAAACAGGGGAAATGCATTCTCATACATACATTAAATTACATTACATTACATTACATTACATTACCTTACCTTACATTACCTTACATTACATTACATTAAATTACATTACATTACATTACCTTACATTACATTACATTACATTACATTACATTACATTACACCACCCCATATCAAATCCAATGAAAACTTATTTAGAATTAAGCGCATAAATCCACAGGAAATGTACAACGCTACGCGTTCCTGAAAATGTTTGCACAATATCAGAGTATACATAAATGTCACATGATTGGTCAAAAATTGAGCCAGTTACCTTTGACAGTTTCCTTTCCTCTTTTGATTTTGGAACAATTAAGGTTGCCGCCGAATGGTGGTATGAAAGGACAGACTTCATTACACATGACTGAAAACAATGAAAATGTGCCTAATATTAAAATTCAATACAAGGTGTTGTTGCTTTTTAATTAAGGAAATGAAATTAATAAAATACATTGCTGTAAATGGTTTATAATACGTAGCATACATGTTAGAAGTATTAGCAATGTGACGCTTCTATTTCCCAAGGATGTAAACTTGTGGTATCCGACAGTTGGGACCAATCCGCAAGCCGACGCTTCTACCAATTGAGCTATTGCAGTCGGTATTTTTAGCAGATACTAACTATCGTGTTTGTTAGACTTAGGTCTTGTTTTTGTTGTAGTTGTTAATACTGTTTAAAAGTATAGTAAGTGTTCAAAATCGTCTTTACTGAGAATTAACTATGACTTAATGCAGAAATTATATCTAAATTTTCCCCAAACATTAAAAAATATGGTTTCATGCACATCTTCTTAAAATAGATGTTGCTGTTACGACCCGCATGAGGATATAACTTGATCTCAAAAGTAAGTTGTCACGTGGTGTTCTTAGTTTAAAAATAATTATCTCTGCAGCGTAGCTCAGATAGGAAAAACTGTTTGCAGTGACTGAGTGGGGATTTATGATTCAATGTTCAATTGTTCACACAGATGTAGTTCATAAAAGAAAAACATTGCAGCACCTTTCGAGGTAACACTGATTTATTTGGTTATTTGAGAAACAAATATTCCAAACTGTCGGATACACATGTATATTAACTACGACTTATTAGTGCTATTACACTGGATCCATATGGCCAGAAAACATTCTAAAAATAAAATCAGCTCGCTAATTCAACTTAATTAATCATACATGTTAACACACGAATATTAACGCTATTCACGACATATCATTCCACATTACGATCATCTTTCCACGGACGTAATATTGATCAAAGAGTGTTATAATACATAACGGGCTTCATTTTGTTTATAGTCCATCCTTTTTGTCAGGTGCGGATCCAGGAGTTTTTGTTTGAGGGGGGTGGGGGTGGTCCTAATAAACCGAGATATAAATGCGCTATCCGTGCAAGGGGGTGGGTCTTAGGGTATGCTCCCCAGAAAACGTTTGAAATGTAGCTGCAAAATAGAACAATTTCCTGCATTTCAGAAGCTGCTAGAAACTTTTCCGTGAGTCCAAACTGTCTGTATTCTCAGCGACTAAAAACATCTATAATCATATCTTTTCACGGGATGAGAGGAGACGCTAAACTGATAAGAACCAAAATAATGGGTGATACTACTTGACAATTTCAGGACGCGTGGGTCCGGATCCCACGTTCCCAAACCCGCTGGATCCGTTCATGTTATTCTCATTTATCTTCTTACCTCAACATGAAACGATAAGCTAACTGATATGTATATTCACTCTATACATATATTATACACTATATACGAAACTGGCTTCACAGGTTCAGAGGGAAAGGTGCTATCCGACTGTTTGCTTATATCTTGTAACAGAATCTTACCCCTGTTCTCGGGAATTTCGGCATATTTCTGCATAAACTCATACATGTGTTTCAGAACAAGCTATTTTTAACACCGCCTTAATTGTAAGACAATACCTTTCGTGGAAAAAATCGCGTTCAATGTCACTTCTTCCAAATCTATAAATTAGCACGAAGGGGTTACACTTAAAAAACATCGACTTCAGATCTGATTATGATGTAACGAGATTTCAAAAGGAAATGGACACGTGGTTATCATAATCTAACAACGGCAAACATTGCAGCGTGGCTCGGATAGGAAATATATTTTTATAATGACATGCTTTACTTTTCGCATGGATGTAGGGCACAATCAAACAGCATTTCGCATGATCTTTTCAGTCACCAACAATTTATTTGGTTGCACGAGAGAAAACAAATTGGTTCAAACTCTCCGACACTACCTTGAATAATGGACATTTATCTCTAGGTTGCTCCCGCTCTTTGCTGAATCGACCAGCCTATAATGAGGTTAATGCTTGTCAAGAGGTTATGATTTACATTTCCAGTAATGAAACCTTGCTGTTCGAATGCACATTATCTCAATAATTGCGACACCTGCTGTGCAAATGTCCACTACATGACCGCTATTAACGGCTACCACATATATGTATTTGTACGTGGCTACATTCCGCACGTCACAACGACTGCATACATTATACATACAAAACACAAACACATATTCAACATACCTGTCTGTGTGATGACTAGCAAAAGGATAAACACGTTCCACGAATCCATTGAGTTTACATTTAGCAATTTGTTATCCAATGTTATACTTACAAATAATTTAATATTACTATATATGCGTATTACCCTCTGGAACTTTCTATATATACTATATATATCTTTGCCTTTTTACAACCTGTATACAGTCATTTTAATTATCGCCCTTGTCTTATGATGACAAACGAAGAGCGCGCGACAGTAAACTCTGCTAATGGGGTCAGGGGTCGGCATAACCCCAGGCTTAACATGTATGCAATCACAAAACGGACGTTGTAAAAAGCCTAGATAGGTTGTTGTAAATTCTATTTCGAAATGTATCAAGGACTCTGTGGCCGAGTGGTATCGGCTCATAACTCCGGTAACTGTTTATCGTGTGGGTTCGAGTCCCGGTCTGGGCAAAAACCTAAGTGGGAAGGTTTTCAGCTGACCTATACTACGGTGGTTCTATCCAGACATTTGACAGGTTCATTTATCCACCAAACTACATGTAGCTGGACGTCGCTTGACTGATCTGTGTCACTGAAGATGTGTCATCAAGAGTTATTAAAAAAACAAAAACAAAGCGTAAACAACACGCCTGTCTGCCTACAAGAAAAATATCAATTATACAAAACCTCTACTGATCGTTTGTTCTACAATAATGGGAATGTAAAATCATTTGAATAATGCATTATTATTTTACTGTACAAAAATATTCGCTCATATTTGAATTTAATAAATCTGACCATAAAATGCCCTACAAAAGGTGCTAATAAAACCCGCACTATCTGTTGGAAGAAAAGTGTAACTTTCTGTTCGATTGTTGTATCTATGTTTCTTCTTACAGAGTCACTTTTAAAGGTATTTTCAAATGAGTATTGTTTTGTAATATGTTGAAATTTGTATCATTTTCTCAAATGTCGGAACCAAAAATAAGTCTCCAATGAAAATCTACATTATACTTGTTCTCATAATTATCAGCTTCATTAATTAAATGATTTTCTAACTAGAACGACAAACGCTTCCCACCACACCACACCTTCGACTAAAGCAATTTTTAAGTCAGTGTTGGTGGGACTGCTTCAGTTCTGGACCATAATTGTGGTCGACCCTTTGTATTATCTTTGGAAATAAAAGGAAAACAATATCTACGCTGTATAGTCTTTTTAATGGGGTTTGAAGGTTGAACCCAAGTAGGACAGCTTTTATCCGTTTCTTTGGCTTCGTAATTATCTACCGACCTGCATCATTTTTCAATCAAGCACACACAGCAGAGAATTTGTAACCTCATATTTTAGGTGTATAAGAAATGTTAATAAATTACTTATTTTGAGTATTTTAAATAAAAACTATAAAGTAAAATGTTTGTTTGATTATCAAATCCTTTTGTCTATGTCAAAATGATACTTACAAGTATAAGCCTTTTCATGTCGAAATTTTAGAATGAATTTTTTGTCATTACAGAACCGAATTGTAAATAAAGTTTAAAACGTTCACTCAAGAGCTCTTAAATGAGCATACATAACCCTTAGAGTTGACTTTGAGTTCCTTTACAGTGTTCATAAAGCCTGATCTACCTTTGCTCCACTCATGTTCCGATATATGCTTGGCTTTGTATCAACCCGTAGCCACCAGAACTACTCGTCCCGTACTGGATTGACCATTGTTAGTCAGTATACGCTAATGGGACTAGACAGCAGATAGCGGAGATAGCAGAGAAAAATATGAACACAAACGTGTCAGTGTTTTACGGTGAATTACACAACAGTTGCAGTAAACCCGGACAGCTGACATTTACTTAGAACTGCTGTGGAAAAAAAATTAAATGCGCTGTCATCTCGAGGTCTGGGTGACAAATGTCATAACCTGCATTTGAAAATTACAGCTGTCAACACTGTTTCTCGCAACGCACTTATATATTATACAGTGGACTAACCTCTGGCAGCTTTTAAAAGAGCTGGATCCCAGTGCAATTTCTGACATAGAACCGAGAAGGGCATGAATACAGCTAATAATATGGCAAGGTGGTAAATGTTGGGTTCGCTCATCACCGTTTTGTTGAGCCTTTTACATTTGATTGTTATATGAATACCTTTGTCCTGTGCCTTTTTCACATTGTAATATATGTTGCAATACCCATAGGACTTAGTCATACTTAATTATGCTTGTACCTGTTGGCATTGGAGCCCACGGGACAATAGTTGGGATTGGGATGCCTACATCTGGTCACTATTGGTCAATGGGCACTCCATCTAGAGAGAAACACACCTGTTAAACCAGAGACAATCCTGACGTCAGTCCCGATGACGCTACTCCGTTTACTGTGATATATTTAGCACATATATGATTTATTAATTTCATTAAGTGTCATTAAGTAATTGTTCATGTGGAGTTTTCACTCTCATTCGTGACATTGACAGTCTAGTCATGCTGTTTAGCCGTCTGCGATGGCCAAACTGTGTCGGATGTATGAAACTATGCAAGGGTCATATAAACACTAACCCGCCAATGTGCGCCTTGTTTATTTTACTAAAACCCCTATCTAGCTTGGAGGCACGTTGTATCACCTTGTCATTGATTGTTTGAAATGGTGTATAGTTAAATATTAATACAGCATACAACTCTTCGATTTAAATTTAGAAGTTGTTAAAATGAAAGAAAAAAAGTCAAAAATACTTAAAATAAAAGACAGATTGGTTTTGGTTTCGAATTCTCGGCCGTTTGTGCCACCGAGGGCTCATGCCTGCTCGTGTCGTTTAATTATAAACAAAGAACCGAAACAATGATTACATTCAAATTTGACTTATCCATCGTTATGATTATGAAGGGTTTCATCCCGCTTTTATCAGTTCATTTTGGTTTAAAAATGGATCGAACGAGTTGTCAATCGTTATTGTTTGTCCAGTCCTTCTGTGTCATATTTGCCTGTTTAAATTTGATTTACCAATGATATTGTCTTTTCCCGAGAGTTATTATGATTTTAAATAAGAGCACACATGAAAAAAATGAATAATTTAAAATAACATCAGCACAGCCACCGACACCACCTCTATCGCCATCACTTCCACCCCCAAACCACCACTACCTTACCATCACCATCATTATAACCAACACCAACTCACAAGCACCACCGACACCACCACCTTTGCCACCACTACCACCACCACTACCAACATCACCCCACCTAACCAGTACCATCACCGCACAAGCACCACCATCACCACCAAAACCATCACAACCACTACCACCATCATAACCACTACCACTTTACCATCAATCCCACTACCACCATCACAATCACCACCAGAACCACGAACACCCCGCCTGCACCAGCACCATCGCCACCGCCTCCTCACCATTACCACAATCAGCAGCAGCCGCAGCAGCAGCACATCTCACTAGCGCCAGCACTACCAGACCACCACAAATACCACCACCTCACTACCACCAACACCACCATCTTACCACCACCAACACCACCACCTCACCACCAACAACACCACCACCTCAGCACCGCCAACACCACCACCTCATCATCAGCAGCAGCACCACTACCACCCGTTGCTAACTCCTCCCCTGCCGCTTCATTAACCTTAATGCACTAACTGCAAGATTTGGATGTATGACTGACCACGCCGTTTTTATGTTAACGAATACGGACATGTGTCTTGTAAGTAACTATTCATTATACAATGTATACTACTGTATTTTTTCTTTAGTGAGCGATATTGTGTATAATTAATCTAATGGCAATAATAATAAATTAATAAATCATCAACAACTGGCATTCTTATTGTACGCTTAACAGCTATATAATATATAACTGTACATGAACTTGGTTTTAAAAACACACGAAACGTATAATGCCAGCTGTATATGAAATAAACAGCTGGTATTGGATGAAATACGATACCCTTTCTCATATTCACGAATTAATAAATAAAACAATATAAAATCAAAATAAACAAAGATCAGTGTATTAAATTTAATTATCTAATTCCTGTTAAGAGTGTTATCTTTGCGTAGTTGGAAATTATATATTTTTTTTTAAGTTAGAATGTGGAGTTAAAGTATACTTAGGACATTCTGTCACTTAATTTTACATTTTTTAAAAATTGATATTACATATTTTATAAACATTTCTAAAAGTACGCTAATACTCTTGTGTGTTCATAAACAAATTCAAATTTAGGATTTTCTTTTACATGTGGCGAGACTTTTGTTTGAAATGCTAGTTATCCGCCAGGAGAATATTTAACGACCTTGCGATAGAAGACTTGCATTTAAAACCCGTAAATAGCATTTAGTATATATATATATATATATATATATATATATATATATATATATATATATATATATATATATATATATATATATATATATATATATAAGAATATAAAAGATTATCGTTTAATCTTTCTTTAATTTTTAATTTTATTTATATGCATTACATGCTTGGGCCTATCGAGGTCGGTGTCAATGTAAACTTGTAAACGATGTTAATTTGACAAAATCAAAACAATGATTGTTTTAAATGTAAACATTCTTCAGACGTTATCGTTTTAATAAAACAATCGTGGTGTAATATTTTTTCACAAAACAATATCAAAATATTATAATCTCGTATTATCTCGTTTGTCAATCCCTCTGGTCTTTTTTCTTCTCGCTGGCAGACCAACAGCGATTTGAAAGGCACGTGACCTCTGACAGGGAGATTGAAATTCACTATGACCACAAGTGACAACCCAGAGCCTCCCATTGATTACGTCAAGACATGGGGGACGACGCCAGGTTTTATTGTCTTTATCAGAGTGCGTGGTTGTGTCCGAAAGATTGAATAATGAGACATACTAACAAGTTGCAAGTTATCACTGTAATACATTATACTTATGACTTCGCACTTGTACTCATTCGCAAAACTCATTTATAAAACATGTAGACACCAGTAAGTTGATGTACAGTTGTCAACGACATATGTTATTTAGGTCTTGAACTGATTACTGCGCTACCCAAAACGCAGCACATTTTGCGTGCATTAACAATAAAGTGGGAAGTCAGTTTCATATTGCATGTACTAGTTTAATATCCTGCAAGTTATGCAAATGATTAATCCAGCTTTTGTACTTATCTGATTTAAAATAACAATGTGGCAACAGAAAAACACGTTAAAGATTCCTCTAACTTCCAAGTGGTATTTATAATTAAAGTAATAGATAAACTGATTTGATATTTTTCGGCGGAGTTTAAATCTTTTTAGCTTAATATGAAATATGCGGCGTGAGACTGGCCTGAGTAAACATCAGATTGATTTCCATTAGTATTGATTTCAGATTAAAACAAACAACACCGCTGTATCATAAACAACACAAACAAACAAACAAACAAGCAAACATTAGTTAGTTTTTAAGAACAAGCCACCAGATGGTTGGAGCTACTTGGCCACAAACAAAGATAAAAACACTATTTAATTGTTTTTCATACATGTATAAATATAGGTAATACTCGATAAATTGATAGTTGTATACAAACACTGACCTGCTAAAATACACATTGAATTAACAAGCAAGGTTATGTCATACTGGAATATATTTCATTGCTAAAGAATACACAAATCTACAGTCGAATGTTGGACCCTATTTTTATTGTCTGTCCTTGTGACATTCTTTTGCAGTTCGAATCTCCATCAAAACTGTTTTAATTTAACAGTGTAGAAGTTCAAGACTAATAATAATTATCTATTTCTACAGCACGTTTCTAGCACACATGTTCCTCATAATAAATTAGAAGCCTTTAAAGAAATAATGGGATTGGAGCTTACAATAAAACAAATTAAAATTAAAAGTATGCGACGAACTTCTCAAGCTTCATTTTACACATCGGAAACAGCCGGGTATAACGGCGAAAAACGAGGGAAACTTATGAGTGGCGGGTAAACCTTGCTTACCAATATTCCAAATTTGTTTGTTTCGGGTTTCAATGCTTACATATTGTACCAGGCCATATGTTTCTATATTTATGTATACAATGTATGTTAGCCCACCAGACTCCGCACATTAACCATAACAAGACGAATTTTTCATGCTTTGCTGTTATATTTGCCTCGTTATCCATGCCAACGATGTCAGATGTTACACATAAACGGCTGCTGGATTTTACGACAACAATAAGACCTCTCCAAACTGTCAGAAATCCCAAACCTAGATGTCAGTCAGCTTTATAACAACCGCCGCATGTCAATAACGACAACATCTGAGCTACACCTTTCGTTTTTTTTTCCCGCCCAATCGCGTCGGACATATAACTATGTGGTAACCAGCAACAACCGGCAACGCGCGCTGTTATATCGGAAACCAGTTGCGTGGGGCGGGGTAGAGTTTTGCATTCCGGAAGTGAGGATTTGAGGTGAATCGTAAAGACATCGCCGATGACCAGTGGTCAGATGGTAAATAGACAATGGTGGAATACCACGCCTTGACCATCCGTCGCTGGGAGGGACTATTTATTCGCTAAAACAAGGAGTTGTCTTTTGTGGAAGACCAAACGAAAATTGAACGGTTTCTATTAAAATATTCACTGTAATAATGTCGATCAAAAGTGCCTTTGGATTATCTTTCGTGATATTTTGCGGTCTAATTTTATTGGGTAAGCTAAAAGCTGAGCATTTTTTCTGTTTATCACAAAAATAATTTTAGGCTATGTTTTTGTACATTCTGTGTTTCTATTGCTTTTTTTGTATAGCATGTACATGTTTACTTATGCAACTAAAACTTAAAGAATTTACATTGATGCAAAATATATCTGTTATTTTACAACTTTTATTCCTGGTTAAGATTGGTATTTTTAAATAATGATTTTTTTCACGAAGTTTGGTAAATAACTTAAATAAATAAATATTTATGTGTTTTCATAAAATATTTAAAATGCATTCTATATTTTATCAGTATTAGAAACTGATCGCAGATGATAGAAATTTGTCATATAGACAAAAAAAAAAAAAAAAAAAACACACACACACAGAGAAACAACAGCAAAACAAATTAATATAAAAACTTATAAAATATTTTAAATGTTTATACAGTCATTTACTGCAACTAAAATATAGTATAAGTTAATGCGATAAACATCAATAACCATTCAAAAGTCATTCGACGAACATATGTCAACATAACTGTACATATAAGAGTACCATTTAAATACTACTGCATTACATGTGCGTGTCTTAATCTTAAATGATAACGCACATTCAAGTGTTTGCGTTTGTCTTGTGACTTTCTGATATTTTAACTACACGGGTTACTTACCGAATGAAAGTTATCCAATGCTTTATGTGTATTTATCACGTACATTGATTCTATGTTTGTTGTTTCATGTCTCCATTGATGAAAGTTATGACACTAGAGAGTCATCTTTTCAGTTTGTATGTAATATATTTTATTAGCAACATATCTTTGATTTATTTTAGTTTTGCCGAGTTATAACATATTTTGGTAAAGACATCGGATGCTCTGTTTGTCTTAAAATACCATGGTCTGCTCCGATCTCATTGGAATTAAATAAGAAACTGGCGACATATATACATGTCCATTGGCCAGACCTAGTGGCGCAATAATAGATCGTCGGCTCAAGCTTCAAACACTGACCACGACATACCTAAAGTATTATTATTGTTGTAACTTTTCAGAAGGATAATTCTTACTGCAATTCAGCCCAATACCAGGTTAATGTGAGAATTATTAACGGCATGCTGTGCATGGTGAAGGCAGGAATTTATTTGTTCCGTGTGACAAAGATCTCAGAATAACTGAACATTTGTTTGCGGAACAATTATGACCACAAATATGTACATTGATAGGGGCTTAGCTTGGTAAAAAAAGTGTATTCACACTTTGCTAGTTGCCCGGGACCCCACACCACCAGAAAAAAAAAACGGTACGTCTGTATGTGAGTTTTGACAAGATCAATGGATTTGTTAACAGAAAATCAATGCATCTTAATTATTCAGCATAACAATCAAATATAAGGTGCAACTAACAGGTAGCAAATAATGTTTAAAATTATAAGCAGTTATATGAGAGCGTCGATTTAGAGTCTCCATTACGAAAAATGTAAAACAGCAGCAGCAGCACAACAACACCAACAACACCAACAACGCAATAAAATATGACCTTCATTAAACTGAATACGATGTGAACTCGAAATATCTTATTTGAATAGTTTCTGTTAAAAAAGGACACAGGAAACTAATCTGTAAGCAAACGTTAGCCTAGATACATACTGAAAACTTCTTTGTTGTAATACAACACTGAAAAACTCACTAAAAAGGAAACGAGGGACAACGAAGATAAGTTTTCGTAAAGAAGCTGCACTCGTTCTTAGAAACCTTACATTATGTATCCGACGGACACTTCACACAATTTGCGAATATTCGATGTATTTGTTATTCGACGTTTTCGATATTTTGAAACTTATCACAGAAGGACATTTTTTGCACTTACTGTTAATTTCGGTTCACATACGTGCATATGTGCATATCTTTTATGTATCCCACATTCCATTTACAGTTCTATTCCATGTTTGGCGTTATAATTTTTGTCGCCTTATATGACAAATGTACAGGCAGCTGCCCACAGTGACGATAGGAAACTTCGCCAGTGATTGAATTTGTCACTTGCACATTGTCAATTTCATTTGACATTCCCCTCTGTTATGATGAAACTACCGTCATGCAACTGTAAAGTTATTAATTGAATTGCATTTGTCGTAGGTATTATTATTCATCTGAATTCAATCGAGTGTTTGGAGTTATATGTCAACGCGCACAAAAACTAGAGTATACATGAAAAGTCGTTAACAGTCAATTTAACCTTAATGCATTTCTTTGGGAAATCAGTTTTGTTGGCCACCGTTAAGGCATCAATAGATTTATTGTAAATTGTGTCATTGTGTTTTAGCTAATGTACGAAAGAAATGTTATGGCAACATCTTATGAAGTAAGAAAAACAAAAACAAACGTCTGTGATAAAATATTGACTAAAATAACTTGATATAATGTATACCACACGATCTTAAGTTTCCTTTTCAACCTATTGAAATATTCATTGTTTACGACAAAATTAAGACTCATATTGTTAAGACTTTATATGTTAAATTATGTTCATTTAAGTGAACACCTCATTAAGACATATGGTTACGATTATATCGTTTTTTATAACAAAAAATAACAACAATAATATATTCACAGACGCATATAAAACACTTGAATTAGAATGTGTTTGTATATTTCTCACATTTGCCTATAAAGCATTTCTCATGTTTTCTGTATCTTTAATGATCTACATATCCCTCAAGACATGGTAATGTTGTTATCTTGTCTTAACTGATCGTGACATCAGACGTGTACCAGCACAACATGATATATCCAGTTTGGATGTATGGTCATTTGCGGACCTGCGGATAGCATCAACTATGGTTAACGATTCTGAATGGTGACAACATATGTCACGGAAAAAACATTCTGTCTTCGATCACATTAAACAAACAACAATAACATATCCGATGCAGTTTCTTAGCAAAAAAAGCAATTGAAAATATAATCATTTTCCCACTTGAATATCCATTTATTTCCGAATTTTAAGCTAGGATATCTAGATTGATATATACACATGAAAGTTAGGATAAAAATATATTAATAGGATATATAGGTTATTTATCTCTAGGTTCACCTGTAAGGAAGGGCATTCCAAACGGCATGAACACAGTATATTGTATATGTTAGGACATATATCTTCAAATATTTATCAAATTTGTGTTCCATTGACCTCATATGACGGGCGTGTACACATAGCGTGTATTCGCGATTGCGCATGTTTAGAGATAACAAAATACGCCGAAGTACATGTTCTTGGAGGTGAATATTTTATCGTGGTAAATTAGAGAGTTTTAGCATAAAATGCTATTCAGACAAACTGAGTTCATATCGTTTTCAAGAAATAACCAAGTATTTACAAATGACTTTATTGAAATAGCTGCTTAAAGTTACCTTAATCCGATCACCAAACCATCGAGAAGAAATATCCAGCACCTGGTTCTCTAACAATAATAAGCAACATATTTTTATTTCTGGTATTTCTTAGTTCTTTATAGCATAAGGACACTTCACATTAATGGAAAAAAAATAAGGCGCATGTAAGAAATGTTAACTGAAGAACTATTTTTATCCATTCTTATCAATTATGTAAACAAGTTTAGTTTTTCTATTTTCAACACTTATATCAAATGTTTGAATAAAATATTGAATTACGTTTCTAGTTTTTATTTTCAGCTGCATCCCAGCCGGTGAAGGAATGTTGTATAAACGAGCTGTGTCCCATCTCGTGTATGCGTTGTGATGGCACCCCACAATGTTTTGATTTGTCGGACGAACTGGGTTGTGGCGGTATGTGCTAAATTTTGAAACGAAGATACAAAATAAATACTGCTTAATAAAAAGCTTCAGTAATGCGATTTATGTACTCGTGTCTGTGAAATTTTAAAGTCATTATCCAAGGATATGCTATTCAGACAAATGTACATATAGTTCAATATTTGCCGTTAGTTAGATAAAATCATTACAGGTAAGATATAAACTTAAATAAAGATCGGCAAATTTGAAGTTTTTCTTTTGTCAAATGTAATTTTACTAGATCACTTCCTTCTCTTACTTGCTTTAAAGAATACATAAAGCAATCAGTTTGTTTTAACCTTTATAAAACAAATTATAAGCTATTATTGTTTGTAATTAAAGGAAAGCAAAAAAATTGAACTGTCTGTAAATTCAGATAACATCAGTGAGTGTGAAGGACAAATAAAACTTCTCTAACTAAAGACAGTATATCATTTGTTTTGATGAGTGCGAGTATGTTAATGTTATATTAATGCGCATAAGAAGTTACGACACGGAACTTGTGTCGCACACCAGGCTATGGCGTGTGACCGGTCAATGAATGCCAAATCAGCGAAAGCGTCTGAACAAGAACACGTTTATTGCCAATCATCGATGCATCAAACCATTTGGCCAACGATCATTGACTGACGGAAATATTCGTGCTTTAGAACCCTTTTTGGACAACTACTTAACTTCAACTAGAGTATATAATACAGATAATGGTTGATAACGCGGTGTAAGTTATAAGGAATAAACTACTTTCAAATCAAACTTTTTAATTAAAAAACGTCTCTAAAAGTCAATTTTAAGTCGCTGTTCAACCTTTACTATTACTTAGAAGGGGAAACTAGTTAATAACAATTCGGAAATCAACATGAAAAGTTAACCGCCGAAACATGAAATCGAACCGTGTGTATCTTGATCAACGCTTTGCTGTAATAGTAACTTGCTTGCTATATAACCAAGAGGCTGGCGCTTTGTTTCCTGGCTGCGACACTTATTTTGTTCAAGTTGATTTTCGATTTACTTTCAGATTAAAGCATGAAAACAAACCGATGTAATAGAAGTTTAAGTTAAACAAAATTAAAGACAATGGTATTAGTTGTACATTATCATATTACAACATTACATTTAAGTTTAATGTAACTAATTGTCTATGTTCTACTTTTGAGTTTTTATACTGATATTTTTATTAATGTATATATATATATATATATATATATATATATATATATATATATATATATATATATATATATATATATATATATATATATATATATATATATATATATATATATATATATATATATATATATATCCACACATCACTAAGTATGAGCTTAATCATGTCATATTTAAAATTGCAGGACCAGATCATGACCGACGACTGTTAGCATACGAAAAGCCACCCGTTTTCATTGAGCCCATCATGAGGTTGATTAAAGAACAGTTGAGACGAGAGAAGATTGAAAATGCGAGCATGTACCCTGACAAGGTATGCTTTCCAACAAAAACAACAACAACAACGACGACGACGACGACACCTAAAACAACAGAGAAACCGGTATGGCAGGTACTACTAGAGCGATTGCTTGAGGAACAAGCGAGAGCAGCTAAGATGACGACGACCACCACCACGACTCTCCGTCCTCCTACCACGACAGAAAAACCGCTCTGGCAGAAACTCATTGAAGCTCTGAAGTCAAGTCAAACCACCACAACCCCTTTATCAACAATTCCCCCAGACGTCCCCCTGTGGAAGATTATTGCTGACAAACTAGACGGGATGACAACAACACCATCTGTCCACACAACAGTTCCTGCTCATGCTTTTAGATGGCCAGCTACAACATCATTCTCTTGGTTTGGCCCAGGCACCCACAGCTTCTTTAACGACTGGGTAACAACTACACTTCCTACACCACCGACTACTACAGAAGCAACAAATTACGATCATCTGTCAGTTCTGTATGAGCTCTTGATTAGCTTAACTACTCCGGCTACAGATAACATGAATAGAACACATGCACCACAAGTAACAACAACAGACACTCATATAGAAACCACAAGTAGTTCCTCGATAGAGACAACTACACAAGGATCAGTTATCTCTACTGCCGACTCTTTGCCAGCCCGAACAACTATTGCTACAACGCCGTCAGTAAAGATTTCTACAGATTTTACAACGGTTTCGAAGAAAGACGCGACCAAGATTGATAACCATCTGGATTTTGTGGTCGACAATATCACAGTTTATCATGAGTCAAATACTTCTAGAAGTGAAACATGGATTCAAAACGAATCAAAGAACAATACGGACTTTTCCGCTGGCAGAGTGTTGGTTGTAGATCTGTCAAAAACTAACATTGACATGACAACTCCTACTGATCTTACAACTACAAACAAACAGACAACAAATATGGTTACATCAGATGTTCCAAATCCAACACAAAAGCAAACGATGACAGAAACAATGCCTAATAATAGCACAAACAACAGTGTTGTAACAACACCATATACACAACTAAAAGTCATCAGCAATGAAACAGTTTTCCAAAATAACGAAACCGCGCCATCTGCTGCACTTGTTCAAAAATTGAACAACACGCAAATTGACAAACAAGATTTATTGTGGTATGCAAACGATTCTATTGAAAATAGTTCTTTAAATGCTGCTGATGCGATGAATTATACTGATACTGTCTGGGACTTCAACAGCACGACACGTGAGAATAATACTTACCCAAAGATACAACAAACAATAGTGAGCCCAACCACAAATGACGCCACATTTAACTTGGCAATGAAACACACAACTGAATCGCCAATATCTGCAGTCAGTACAACTGCGACGAACTTGGTATATTTAACTAACGAAATCAGGGGAACGAACATTACTACAGATAAAGGTACTATTACTGAAATAAAACTGAACAACACCAATATGCTAGAGGTTTTAAGGAAGATAATGTCGACAGCGACAGTAATTGAGAATACAACTCCTTCAGTCAAAGAATATGATTATCACACCGGCTTGAAAGAGCAGAATGGCACGAGAAACGGACCTTCGTTCAAGTCGTATGAGCTTGTTAATGAGGTAAATATAATTCCATCAGACTCGTCGGCAACAACAACGCCTATGCCATCCATAACACCACCCCCGGCAATGGAGGCAGTACAGAATAGTGTAACGGCAATCCCTTGGGTGGAACAAAACTCGTTTGGCGGTTTACTTGGAGGTTTGTGGGACAATCCGGCCACAACATCTAACTGGTTGTTCGGAGAAAGTACAACTCCATACCACTGGAACAATTTCTTTGGCTCCACAGTTTCATCAGCTACATCGTTCATGAGTGACTTGTTCGGGTTTCCGTATCAAAACACCCAAGCTCCTCTAATCTACCGCCGTTCTCCGTCAACATCAAACCCCTTGACATTGCAACAAGGTTTTGCCACAGCGGTTACCGACAAACTGTCCACAACAACGGTCGTGGCAAAGAAAAGGGAAGTCAGTACTCACCCCCCTATTACACCATCGATACACCAAGATATAAATACCAAGCCAACCCTTAGCGAATTCTCTGAAATCGTACCTGCAACAACGGAAGTACACTTAAACAACAAAACAGACCTTGTTGCAGAAACAAATAGTACATTGATCATTGAAAAAGAAAATCCCAAACAACTGTATGTTACTCTAACCGCCGAAGATACACTTTTTGACCTTGCCACGCCGATCAGTAGCAACGAGTTGCGAGGAAACATTGCCAAAAATATTACTGAAACAAACGTAACTGCTATACCAACTGAATCAATGCTACCAGAGGGGGGTACGACCAGCGTTGCACCAAGGCCTGAATCACCAGCGACTTATACCACTAACTTAACTTCTGAAGCATCGTCATATTCAACTTCACAAGTACCTATGGTGGCCAACATCACGGAACCAATTTCCACAAACGAAACAACAACTCAATCAACAACTTCAACTGACGTCACATCTTCGACTTCTCCTACGTCCACTAGTACCACGTCCATAACGACGACTCCTTCCATTACATCTACGCTATCAACTTCTACAACAACACCATCGCCAATGACTTCGTTTGCCGTTCCGCTGTTTTCCAAACCCTGGCTAACAATGGACGATCATCTGGTAGATAGAGGTGTCCTGCACAACAAGGCGATCATGTCGTGGTGGAACAAGGTACATCAACCGACACTTCACACCCAAGCTACAGCAACACCGCCACCATCAACACCATCACCAGAAACTACAACTGGCACAGCACCAACAACAATTTCCAACGAAGCCTTCAGTCAATGTTCAGAAATCATCGATGATATTGGTACGAATTATACGTTTTTTTCTCCTTTTACCCTTAAAATTTAAATTAAGGAAATAATGTACATTTCTTTTTTTGTGATATCTATTGATATTTGAATATTTATTGTGTTCTAGTTTAATGTTCTAGTTTAATGTTGATCAAAGCTGTCACCTATCGCAACTTTGGATTGCTGTACAATATATTATACCTACATTGTCGTACGAGATAGATTTCTGAAGTTGTTGATAACCCAAAATAGTATTAGTCAAAGCATACTTTGTTCTGTTTTATCATTTGAAATGCATATACATTACAGAAAATGACTTTAGGGAAACGTTTCTTGGAATGATATTAAGTATCGGTCGTATAAATGTGTGGATAATGTTTTATATATTTTTCTAACATAAATAAGATGAATTTCTTATAAAAACTTATTAAAAGTATTATGGAATATACATATTCAGGATGGTTATCTTATTCACTGGTGCATTCTCTTTTGTGTTTTTAGGATTCTGCTTGATACGATCCGGACAATACAAGAACCCGGCAGATTGTAGGAGCTACTTCGTCTGTGACTGGGGATCTCTGTTCAGATGTTACTGCCCAAGAAACACCATGTTTGATGATAAACTGAATGTCTGCAACTGGGATTATGCCGTCACTTGCTGATCCACGATAAAACGTCAATAGAAAAAAATATTTCTTGTTTTCAAATCTGGCTTTGTGACTAGATCTATAGTCGGTCAAACAAAATGCCAGAAAATAAGTTTTGGATTGTCTGCGTTAAAGTCATGGACTTAAAGACCTAAATAAACACGTTGGATTGGTTGAAAATCTTCACGAAAGTTGCAAAAAATAAGCAATTGTCTCATGGACAATTTTAATGTTTACCAATATTAATTAACACATCTCTAATCTAGTACACTTGTTCTTTTCATGATTATCAGCCTATAACATTGACGGGATTGTCGTATTGTTTTAATCACAACATTAGTGCTAAACGCATCCACGAGTGATCATTATTGTTGAACTTGTCTCTAACTTGTCTTCTACGATACACGTCCGTTCGGTTAAATGTTTAGCATAAAACATCAACTAACCAGCGAAATTATTAGCGGCTTTTATCGCAATCCTATTCAACAAACTGCAATGCATTTTACTGGTAGAATTTAAGTATTTATTGAAAAAAAACTGTATTCTGTTACGGTTGCGCGATTTGATTGGCGGAGGAAGCGGATGAACAAAACCGAAACATTCCAATGGAATGCTATGTGTATATTTTCTTGTTTTCGTCTTTGTATATATTCTTTGACTTTAATCTAAGCCTTGGTTGGTTTTGTTTATTGGGTTTATCGTCCCATTAACAACTTTCTGTTATCTGGAGACGGTGTCCACTTGAAGCAGATGTTGTGCTGCCTTCACTGTGTAAAGCATGCCGTGAACTCCTGGCATGATACCACACCCAGTCACATTATCCTGACACCGGGCCAACAAGTCGTGGAACTACCCTTATATTTGCTTGAGCGTTAGCAAGGGAGCTATACCACTACCATTTTTACGACTTTGGTATGTCGCGGCCCGGCATCGAACCCGGGGCCTCCCGTACCTGGAGCCGACGCTGGTTGGTTTTGTACTAATATAACAAAAACACCAACGTGTATTTAAATAAGATAGATCCTTACATTTAAATTCTTTAATAAATGCTTAATGAGATCAAAGAATATTCTGTTTACATCTCAGTTATATTTATTTAATCTTTGCAATAAATAATCTTTTCAGAATTTCTACTATATGAAAAATATTGTTTAACTGTATTTATGTTTATTATCTGTATCTGTTAAATAGTGTTCAGTACGCATATTAAGTACGTTATTTTGTACGTTATAAAAAAGGTGTTCTTATTTTATGTAATAGAACAATAGTATGGTGCAAAATACCTAATACATATTGAATATTTTACTTGCTTTTTATCCTTTAAGGTTGCTGTGTATCCATCCCTTACGGAATATCTGAAGTTAAAATTCAGTCAACTTAAATCTTTGGATTTGATTAAATGGACATTGGTATATCTAAATACTGGGGTATAAAAGTACTTACGCATTACGCAAATAATAAACTGCCTTATAAACAGTCATGATAAATTTCAATTTCTCGACAGTAAAATATGGAGAAAAAGTCAAGATAATATATTATAATTTAGTATTGTATTATATTATATTATAAGTGTGTTTTATTATATTATATTATATTATATTATATTATATTATATTATATTATATGTGTGTTTTATTACAATAATATACTTACAAGGCAAATTGGAAGTATAAAATTGTGTTCACAGTTACACATAAATTAGGTATATAAGCGATGTTATGCTGTGCAAATATTAAACCTAAATGATTGTATCGAAACTGAGTCTTAGTTGTGTTTTTGTCCTCACTAAAACTTATAAAAACTATACATGGTAAAAGACTTGCCCAGATACAAAAAACAACAGTTTTAATCTTCATTCGTGAAAGATTTAATAATTTGACCTAAGACAACATCTTTTGACGTAACACTTTCTTCATAGTTTAGGGAAATATATTGGTTGAAGTTATAAAAATATCTAATAGCTTTTATGGATATATTTATTTCTAAATTCTTCGTGAATATTAGCAGCAGGCATTGAAAAGATACAAAATAAGCAATATGTCTAATGATTGATATTGTACAAAACTACAATAATTGTAATCATGCGTTTTAGAGAAACGTGCAGTAGTGATATGATAAATGTTGTCTTTCCCTTTCTGTTTGTAAAATGAATGGTCGGAATGTTCATTAATTATTAAAATATTAATATGTTCATTAATTATTAAAATATTAATATTAACTATTTTACTGTTATCTGTTCTAATCAGAAATTAAACTACTGTACTGCCTTTGCTTAAATCCACATGAGCCTTGTGGGCTATTTTTTTCAGACATGGTTCTAAATATATATTAAGAAAATCCTATCGTCAACGCTCTATCAACAGGGAAATCAATAATGTAAACACAGGTCATAATGAAAATGTTTACGTTGTCTCCCTTTGCATAAGAAGAAATTTCAAGTCAGTATGTCATCAACACAACATATAGCAAAGGAATCGTATGTCATGTACGTATTTCATGTCAGTATTTTCGGCGGTTTAGCCAAGCGCATACATATTAAAGTGATACTAATTTGAAATAAAACATTGGGAAAAAAAGCTATATTGTAATCTACAATGTGTGAATTGAACCAAAGCAGCGAAGAAAATACACACTGCAGTCTGTAACTTCATTTAAGCTTATTTTATTTACAAAATACAGTTTAAAATTAAGTTTCTTAATATAAAACATGAAGATTGAATAAATATTTTATTGCAAACTATGTTAATAAAGATTGTCTTATTTTAATGCATTAGAATACAGATATAAAGAGACTACCATCTGTTTAATAATTTTTTTCCGTGCGTTTGTCGATTTTCTATTATCGATTTTTATCCATGAAGTATTTACCTTATTTCAGTATATTATTAATTATATATAACTCAAAAGACAAAATAGTTTATAACATTATATTTATGGATCTATTCTTTCGTGAAAGATCGATTTTTATTTCAGCGCGTGCTCAGCAAAATGCATTTTCAATCTTGACAGTGAAATAAAGATCTTACTCGTACTAAAGAGAATAAACAACAACAAAAAACAACAACAGCAGCACTATGTATTGTGACTAAAGTTTAAATTTTAAATTAAAATCTACATACCAACTGTTATTACTTTTTATTACCATTAAGGTATAAACCTTTTAACACAAACATTTAAGACAGAAACTGTTATTTTCTAACGTAATTTCATATTAAATGTACAGAGTAACAGTAATTACCGTTATGATATTAATTAAAAATTTAAAATATTGAACCTGTTAAAATAATGAGGATTCGTTTAAAAGGGGGTTGTCGAACAGTAATTAAGTAAATATTGCATTATAAACTGTAAATTCAAATTACATTTACTGATTAAATCTGCATTTCACCGCAACTCATTATATACACTGTTTCATACAGACTACTTCGAATTTCTTCAAGTAAAGGTGCATACATCAAAACACATTTGGAAAATACATGTTAACACATAACATTAAATTATACCATCTATAGTCATCTACCTAGATTGTAAAAATGTCCATCAATGCACAATACCTGACTTTAAGTCTGGATATTGGCTCAGCAATTCAATAAAGGTTACTGTCGGAACGGTTAAAGGTTATTGTAGTTGCATAAAATGTACGTGTAATACATGTATGTCCATTTTTGTCACTGAAATATCGAATGTCTTTTTCACCTAGATCATTTAATTAATATGTATGTCTAAAATTTGACTTTTTAAGCACAAACACAGACAATGAAAGTTAATAGTGTTACCTATGATGGTCTTTAACTTTAATATGTTTGTTCGCTTTACCAAATAGTCTCATAGATCAAATAGACATAGGATTCTGAATTATCAATGTACACATTTTAAATGGGACGTTAATCCGATTACCTTGACGAACACACCAATAAAAAAGACGATCATATGGATTCGATAAAAGCGTTAGATCAATAATAAACTGGTTTCTAGTTGTGTCAAGTTGCATCCTGACTACAGACTATATAACTACTAAAGGAACGAGCGCTAGAGACACGCAACCAACACATCAAACAGATACTCTCGTCGTTACGTCAATATTGACATTTAGTATTCGCAGTAATGAGCCCAATAGACCGGCTTATCCTTCCTTAACAAGCCTAACCCGTTAACGATTCCTCTGGGATGTGTCCTAACATTGTTCTACATTCGTCCTGGATAGATTCTGATCAAGTATATGGAGTTACCTTTTCACACTTACACCTGATTCTCTGCTGGCCATTCAGTCATCCTTCCATAACAGGAGTGAGTTTAAGAATCTCTGAGAGATTGATACTAATTTATATTTTGTTAATAAACACAATTTCATGGCCTGTATCTTTAGTGCCAGGTGGCAGTGCGTTCCAACCGACTGGTTTTGTTTAATGTTTATAGATAAAATGTCAAGCAAATGGTAAATGAGCTATATTATTTAAACGACAAAGAAGCCGTATTATGGTAATATTAATTGACGTATAAAAACAAGATATAAGTAACACTGTCAGGACTGTTTATATACATATTTATTTACATCAGAATATTTCGTTGTCATGGTAATGAGACGTCACCTCATGTGATAAAGTTTAATCAGAAATATTTGCTTAAACATATTCCTTTTTTTTGAATATTTAGACTTCATATATGTTAAATGATATCAATAATGCAAATGTTGTCAGTTACATCTACATTTTAAAAGAAAGACTCGCTGATTTACAGCTTTCTCAACATACGTGATGTGAATCATACCTATATATTGAAGAAAGAAAACAACAACACACACCATATCTCACTTGCATCTTTACATTCCACAAAAAAGACAATAAACATGAACTTTTTGTTTAGAAAAGAAAATCACACCGTTATATCGAAATCACTTTCATTCCTTTACTCGACACAATTAAACAAAAGTTTTGTTGTAACAAAGGAAATGGTGTAACTTAATGCATAGATAAGACCAATAAAATGTAAGTCAGCGAACTAAAGAACTACAAACGACGCTTGAACAAATGGAACGTACATTTTTGTAACATGCACTCTTAGAAAATTGGGTATTCGTAAAATAATACCATACATCGCCAAACTAGGCTTTCATGCCAGCAAATACAGATGTGAAAAAAAATGATAAAATTAATTAAAAAACAGCCGACGAACAAAACAGAAATATTCCTTTACTGTAAAAAATATCTCATTCCGATCAACTTGTCCTTCACCAAACAAGTGAGAGTACCAGCATTACCTAGAATGGCTTCTATTGACGATAGCCGCATTCTTAAAACTCAATTATGACAACATACACTGAGTTTTGAAAAAAATAAAACAAGACAAAAACAAACGGTATACACATGCTAGTTCAGTGACAAAGTGACAAAACACTGAGACAAGACCCTACATCAAAGATGATATATATTCTAACTGTTTTTATAATCAGCAGTTATTAGCAGTTCACATCAAACTCAAAGCTTTTCATGAAATATATTTTTGTGTTTTTGTAGTCAAAGTTAAAGCTTTTCAGAATGACATTACTTCCAGACCAACCTTTCATAGTAAGAATGGACTTGTCAGAACTGGTAATATTAAGGATTGTATCATACAGTTCATAAATGTATATAAGACAAGTGAAGGTGTACTCGTTTTCAGACCATATAGTCAGAAATCTGGGGAAAACATTCTCAGGCGTGTGGACTGATTTTCTGAAGGCACTTGGTTCTAGGTAAATGATTCAAAGTTCTGGACAAAACATATGACATAAATGGATTATATTACGACGCAACTATGAATTCTTCAAGGAATACCGTCGTGTTAAAGAAAAGGTATAATACTCACAGTATTTACATGACATTAAGGCAAGCGAGGAAAAAACTTATGACTGTTGTTCACATGCAAGGTAAGAGCTGCTGTGTGTTTATATAATTGGGTGTTGTGTAATTAAGTAATATCTTTTATCACATAACCTACCGCGCGAGCGTGAGGTAACACTCATGAATGCGTTATTTTTGGTAACTCACTAGTTAGTTATCGTAGTGTGACGTCATTGTCGTAGTAGGACGTCATTAAGTATGTGTGGTGTATATGCCATTTCCCGATCACTTTGTTGTCGCCGTTTTATGCATTTTGTCCGACAATTTCATTTTAATTAATAAATAGATAACATTTTAGTCATGATATAAACGAATCTGTTCCCTTTGTGTGGAAAATGGTCGAGTAAAGACTGGAACTTTTTTTTGTCCGGAATCTTCCAAACCGAATTGCACATATCAAGGCCGACTGTTCATACTTTAAAAAGATTATGACTTGTAAACAAACACAGCTGGTGTTTTGGTTATGTGATAAATAGAATCTAATATTCGTGGTCATTAGGCAGAGCCTCGTTTCGTATCGTTTCAGACAACGAGTTTAATATTTTCAGTACCTAATGACCACTCATATCAGATCATCTATTTATATACCAGTCTAACAATCTGCTTTAGTGTATGACTAAAATGAGCACTTCTGCCTTAAACGCACGCGCCCGCGCCCGCACACACACAATTATTGTATACATAGTTATTATGTCGAAAGACAACATGACCTTAGAATAAACAAAAAGTCCCGCCATTCAAATTAAAATCATTTTAGCAGTTTGCAATAAGAAAATATGACAAAGACCTATGAGTACTGCAACATAAATTAAATTTAAAAAATAATCACGGAACAAAGGCATTCAAATTCCAGTCAAAATGTTAATAAAGACATATGACGATTCATAGGCACAAATTGTGTTTCCGCTTCGATTCTCGTAACATAACTACAGTTTTACTTGGAGTAGACTAAGCTACTAACAAAATATATATAAATATTAGTTAATAATTTCAGTTTATTCTGCTTATAGCTTCAGATAACTACATGTATACTTGTCTAGTTAGGAAACTTGATAAAAATGTCATCATTTGTTTCTTGGTTGTCTAATTGTTTTAAAGTTAAACTCCGCATTGATATCGGGCAACATCCTATATCAAATATTCAAAGTAGGTATGTTAATCTAATTTGTTTCTTGTCTTGAATTTCCAACTTTGAAAACAAATCGAGATTAAACTATAAAATTAACTGGTATCTCGAACAAACACTTTAAGCTTATATATGCCATCAAAATCTTTGTTAAACAAAATATGCATTCAAAAAGCTTCGTTAAACAAAGTATGCCCTCAAAAAGATTTGTTAAACAAAATATGCCTTCAAAAAGCTTTGTTAAACAAAATATGCATTCAAAAAGCTTTATTCACAAAAACCTAATAACTTAACAGTATGACAGCATCGTTAAATTGGCCGTCGTTACTAAACTGTTTATTTGGTCGCAGAGTAGAGAGTGTCATTCACACTTACCATTTAATCAGTTAACAACATATCATTTTGAAAATTTGTTTTTATTTAAAAAGCAGATGAAGTAGGGCTAAATGCTACTATGCTGAATATTATGTCTTGCGACTTTGATGCTCTGCGTCAAATGTATCTTGTAGCTCAAATTAAAACAATAATGTTTGTACTTGCTGGGGCGCCGACTTGAAACTCCTCAGCCCCTTATCGCGTGGGTCCGACTCCAAGTCTGAGCGAAAACATTTACGTCAAGAGGTGTTCCAACTAACCTGCGGTGCTCCGGTGGTTCTATCGAGACTTTTATCTGTGGTCTTCCTCCATCAATAATTATCTAGGCATCGCCAATATTATTTTAAATGTGTCGGTGCGATCTGTTGCAGTGCTCTTTTATCCATAGTTTAAATAAAATTTACCATACGTTTCCGTTTAGAGGAGGTTACTTGTCAAACATTTTATTTTGAACGCAAATGTACTATATTGTGTGATAAATGGTTTAATAATTTCATTTAAATCCATCACAAGCATTTGTCGAACTGATAAATATCGTTGGTCGTATATTTTCCTCTCCTAGAAAAGTAAAATTTGAAATGAGTTTTCACATCATAGCTGTAAGGAACACTCAAAGGTGGTATCCGACATTTTACCTATATCAAATGCATGTACCAATATTTTCACGGTTTCTGAGAATAAATGCATAATTTCTTCATAAACTCATACTTTAGTTAAGCCGACTTTGAACACTACATATATTGTAAGACAGTATAAACAGCGGAAAAAATCACCCTAAATGTTCATTCTCTACAAATCTATTAATAAGTACGCTAGCGATGTCTGCTATAATATATACAAACGTCAGTACGAACTATGATGATGATATAACGATATATGAAAAGCAAGTTGTTTTTAGTTTATAAATAGCTAACTCTGCAGCCTGGCTTAGGTAGCAAATACTTGGTTGCAATGAAAAGTGTGGATTTATGCTTTTCGCATATCAAGAGCATCAATGAACAGCATTTTGCAGGACCTGCTCAGATAACAATTACTGAATTCGTTATTTGAGAAAAATGTCTTATTCAAACTGCCGGATACCCCGCCGTGTAGTTATCGAGACTACCAAACACTAACAAATATCATACTACGTAACCTGAAACTGATAGCACAGTTTGTCAAGTTGTGCTTTGTGCAATTAAGAAAAAATATCCGCAGAATGTACCAAAGCCTCACATGCTCTAACTGTCATTTATTTCTCTAGTCTTTAACCTTTATCAAATCGTTTACAGGTTCAAGGACATGTAGATACACGAACAGCGGATGTACTGAAAACCATTGTTGTTATTGTTTATCAAAGGTCTGGATGCTTTTAGCAAGTCTGGCTCTTATTAGCGCATAAGCAATCTAAATTCCATTAAACAGCTCCGCTCTATGTTTGCTATGGTTAAGAATAAAGTACACCCAACACTTTTAAATATAAGAAAGATTATGACGACCTCATTTTACGAAAGAAATTAGAACAAAAAAGTTAGTTTTTGCGCATCAAATGAGAGAATTATGAGATGTATTTTACGCAGTAGCTGCTTATCTAAATCTGTCACCTATACCTTACCAGACAGTATTCCGATATTTTTAATGTTGATACTCTCAGTAGGTTTAACCAAAAATTTTATAAAATTGATATTGCTATTTATTTTCTATGATGCGGTATTGAGGCCAACAACGTTGGTATGATAGACACCGTTTAATATACAGTGGCAATGGCATAACATAGTCATGATTGAAGAAAACAACGTTTTCTTATATGCTACATTATTCTTTTACAACATGGGGTGTTACAGTCTTCTTTTTAACGGATATGAATAAAAATATCTTTATGTTATACGTGTAAACTATTATAAAGCAATTGCTTATTGAAAAAGTCGTATTTGCTTGTTCTCACATCAAAACGCATAAAATGTAAACTGCATACTTCAAACATGTTATAATCGAAGCAATCGTCTAGACATTTAAGGGTCTGTACAATAAAATATAACAAAAACATGATTAAACTTTTATAAGTCAATTAAATGGGTCTTTGTTTTTAAACAATATTGTTAGTGATACGAGCAAGAAATTTCAACTTCTCTTTAGTCTCCATCTGTACTGTTGATTAAAACATCTCTTGATAAAATGGTATAATGGAATACATGGTTATATTCCTTTAACAGTAATTATACAAAGACGTAATGCTTTCTTCTTTTAGCTGAAAGTCAGGATTGAAAAGTGAGCTAGATAATATTCTGGATAATTCTTTATTTTGTTTGGACAGTATGCCCAGTTTTATTTAATAAAAATGACTTTGTACGCAACTTAGTAAGCAAAATTTCTAGCCAATCCCGTGATTGATAGAGCCTTTGCTAACTGTGAACAAGTTTTAGCAACTTGCCATGCGCTTTAAACGTTCTCTCACCCGAGGTATACAAGGGACTATTTATGAATTAAACTTACAAAACATTGCTACAAGTATTTCTTAAGCCAAAACACAGATTTCCTATGTTTCAAAGAATTGCGATTTTCGTATCAAAAATAAAAACATTTAGGACTGATATTTTTATATTCATACAAATGTTTTACTAGAACCTAATAATACCGGTGATGTCACTATCTACTGCAATGTGCCGTATTAGTATCCAAAATCGCGTAATATTGGTTGCAATTTAATAGTTTAATGGAGTACATATAACCCACAAATGTGTTAGTAAAATAAACTTGTATCAGAAAAAATGCTCTGAAGTACAATACAATCAATTCTGACACAGCGTATATATTTATTTATCTATTTCATAGTATACAATGCTTTTACATGTCAAATACTTAAATATGAATTCGTAACTATTATTTCACTTTGTACCCATATCAGGTATTTACTGGATGGTTGTTTAATAGATATATAAATACAACACGTACTGTTAGTCCTTAGGATTAGATGTCGGCATACTAAATGCTTTAGGTCCCTTCGCTACAGAAGATTTACCATTCATAGACATTTTCTTTGTTTAGACTGTAGTATTATGTTGTATTATATACACTATAACCATTAATGTTTGAAGTTTTTGATAAAGCAAAATTATTCGTTTTGGTTCACGTGGCATGTTTATTATCTATATGTATACATGTTGTAAAGATGATGTACACCATTATATGTACAAATCTTTAATAAAATTTCTGTTCTGTTCTGTATAATTACCGTTAGAGCAGTAGCACACAGATGATGACTGTTACTTTTGTCACTTAAACGGAACAATGATGTGTTTAGCCAGATTTTGTTTTGTGAGTGCATTCCACCTCATTTCAAATTTGGTCATAGTTTCTGAGGGTATATTTGCTTACACCTCCATTACATCTCCATTATACTGAGATGTTACAACACCATAGAGATCTGTTCGATAAGTTGTGTAACCACTTTGTTATAGAATCACCAAGAATAGTACAAATGTTTTTTTTTTCTTCTATCGGGACTTAAAACATTAACGCCATTAATGTCGATGAACATTTTAATATCCAGTCGAGCATACTTGTCTGGTAAATTAAATAAGCTAATATTTGGATAAGAGACATGAAAATTTTACTTTTATTTACCGGAATTTACCCTACAAGTTTGAAAAGTACTATTTATTTGTGATTAACAGATTAGACCAGATAAATTTTATTTAAGTCCAGTAATTATAATTTTTATGAAAACAACGACAACAACAACAACAACAACACAACAATTAGATGTATATGATACTGATTGCTTATTGCTTTTACAGAGATGGTACATGCGTACGTTGTAGGCGATCGTAGATTTTTTTCGACTTTATATATTTGTATTTATAGTACATGTTAATCATAGTAAAGAGATATTCAGATTTTGTAGTTTGCACTACCAGATTATTTCAGTCACTACTTTAATCACTTCAGACTAATATAAGGCTGTCAAATCTTTGATTGTTCCGTTTTATAAAATAGACCAAATCCAATGAAACATTTTTCTAGTGCATTAATATTATTAATCAGAAGTCAATGATGAACATTTACTTATTTAATCGTTTAAATGAACGACATTAACGACGTATTGAATTACCTTATGTCCTCGTGTATACGTAAATAAAAACAACAACATTTAGTAAAAACAAGTTTGCTCTATTATCAACAGACATTCTCTGAGAGAGTTTCTGCTTTCAGCACAGGTGGCATCGTTCCTACATTTGAATTGTCGATTTATAGTTACGAATTACACTTACTAAACATCAGCCAATCTTTCACCGCAAACCTTTTGCCGACTGACCGTTTCTAGACGTTCTCTGTCGTCCCCCCCCCCCATAAGTGTACTGTCACTGTTTCCCGTGTTCCTTTGCTTTTTGAAATTTTATTAACAGCATCTGTGTATTTAATTCAATTGCTAATAGAAATTCCCCAAATTCGTTGGGTCTTGTCTCATTTTTCGTAATGCGACTAATTCTTATAATTTGAGAATATATATGGTGAAATGAATAGTACATAAAGTATGATAATTGGTAAAAACTTCTATCTTGCTTTGATGATCAAGACGATACCCGATAATATAATTTGCGAGTTTCAGATAAACTTTCCATGAAAGCAAATGTATAGCCAAAGCTGCTAATATATAGAACGATGTAATGAAAATATCCATGAATAAACTAGTAGAAGTCACTTGAAGAAACCAGTTTTCCAGAAAATAATATAAGTGTTCAGGTGACAATAGTCACAAAGCTCTTAATATTCCATGTCGTTTGTGAACACAGCGGAATAAAACCGATCTATCATAAAAAACTGGTTTAAAGGATTATTTGACAATGAGAATAAAACACCATCTCCATTTCCACAACGAACATTTGAATGTGAATTCTGACTTTTTATCTTGTCACTGCAATTCAGGAACAGACAACAACAACAACAACAGCAACAACAACAACAACAACAACAACACAACAGCAAGAACAGCAAACAATCAAGATAATGCTGGATACCATTACAAAACAATTCGTAATTCTTAATGGGATATCGTCGTGTCAACAGTTTAAGACAACGAATTACACTCCTAAAATGATGAGGACATTCAGCCAGCGAGGAAAAATATTCTCCCAACTCATGACCGCGGTTCACAAACAAGGTAATTGAAACGTTCATTCCAATCATTGTGCTTTTTACACCTGTTATTCCACAAATATATGAAATGTTGTCTAACATTTTAAAACAAAAAATAAAATTTCACCGTATGTTGTAAATGGCGATATGACCAGGATAAATGTATAAATGTGTAGTCAAACTGACATGCTTTAGAGGCAGCGAACAGTTGTATATAGCCATCGGAGTTGTTCTAAAAATAAACGAATCCCATATTCTTGTCTCCAGTAACGCTACAATCGCTTTAAATGTTTTGTTTCAATTTAATCTTGTTTGTTTACACTGTCAGCTGTTAATCGGTTTCTCCACTTCAGTCATCCTTTTGCCGACTGAATGTTCCTAGACAGTTAATAACGAATTTTCTTTATTTGTTAAATGTTTCGGTGTTGTTGTCATGTCAACATTTACATTACATGTTTTGTATGTGTTTACTGCTATTCCAGTCGTACGCCACATTTTATTTCTCCTAGGACATTGTCTTATTTAATAATTAAGATATAATATTTAACACTAGATATAAAATTACATGTATTCAGTTGCTATCGATATAGATATACTATTTAACAGGACCATCAAGTTGTTGATGCGTTTCTTAAATATTCGCTACGTAAGGAAATTTCGTAATGGCGACATGTCGCCTAAGGACATCATTAAATACCATAGCTATGCGACATAACGGTTTTCTATACAAGAAGTATGATTTAATATTGCAAACGGGTCCATTTTTGCACCGTCTATTTTAGGCAACTAATGGTGCTGAGTTGTTCCATTTTTCCCTTACAAACAATTTACCTAAGGTTTCCATCAGGAAAACATGCAAGTCCCACTTACTCAGCACTAGTTTCTGGCCTTCTTCTGTCTTTAAAAAATGATCACAGTTAAACAAAGGAACATAGCGTTCATTTCCGCAGCGGAACCCAGCTCGAACTTACTTCAATATATTCCATTATATATTTAACATTTTATTTCATTAGTTAAAAGTGTAATAAATGTTTATAAGAAAATGAATAATAACTGTCTTTCTAATTGGCTCGGATAGATAGTATAAACTGAATTCAATTGTGTCAGCTACCAAATATACAAAACAACATAGCGGTCCCATAGGCATTCGGTGGAAATGGATACATTTAGACTTAATGTGAACATGCTGCGAAAATAAAACAAACAAACAACCAACCAAACAAACAAACAAACAAACAACGCTAAAACGGAGATATAAAGCATAAAAAATAATCAATTATATTTTGGGACTGCTTGTTTTTTACCATAAATATCTAAAAACTAATTTATCGTATAAATTTTAAATAATTAAGAACCTACATCTTCTCACGGAAAACATACTTTTCTTATTCCTACTTACTTTCACTAAATCAGCAATATTTGAAGCCGTTTGAATACTACTAATTCAATCATTTTTGTTGTCTTGATGAGCAATGTCTGGTTAGAACTGTCTTCTCAACGCAGGTCTCCGCTATTTTAAACAAAAGACAAATGCCATGTACAGCTTCAGCGCCTTTCATCGGTTATGTTATAGATCCACTCACCACAGTCCTGGGTGAAATATTCTTAATCTACCCTGTATGTGATTGAATTTAAATATTGTATAAAATATTCAAAAATGAAGAAAATATAATTTCTAGTATTTCAATTTAATTCATTTCAAATTATTTTTCCACATAACCAATATATTTTGTATTCGATAAACGCATGCTATTCATTATTTGTTTAAGTTATATATATATTGGAATAATATATGTCTTTATAAAAACATTTTTCTCTGCAAATAATTCAATTGTGTAATATATGTAATATTTTGTGATATATTAATTCTATGCTGGTGTTGTTGTGATGTTTATTATCTCAATATTTTGTATTTTCGTGGTATTTTGTGTCAAAACAAGCTAGACTAGAATGTACGCCCTTTCCCTGTAAGGCTTCTATCTTCCTCATTAAGGTGTCATTAGCAATAATCCCACATCACAGATCTAGTATCATTGATAAATTAAACTTATTAGTAAAATGTCAGACCAAATATATTCTGCAGGTCTGCACAACATTTGTTACTTGAATTTGTAGTAGAAATAAATTGATTTTATTTGATAAAATGGAGAGCTACATGTACTAGACATTTCGGTGATTACAGTCAATATCTATTCCAGAAATTGAATTAACGGAGAAAGAGGCCGGATTTCCTCTAGTTGATGACTGTCGTACATTGGCAAAGTCAAATTTCTTTGCCCTGCTTTGATTAATGGCATCTTTTAACCTAATTTGACAATTCAGTAAACTATTTATATATTAACACAATTGAAAGCAAGGTTTGTATCTTAGGTCTTATATTGGTTAATCTTAGACAATTTTTCCTTACAAAAAGTGTCAGCTGTTTTTGATAGAATTATACTATGTTGCTGCTATGAGAGAGAAATATGTGAATTGCAGTTGATTTTTTTTAGTTCCAACACTTAAAAGTCCTACATCCATTGACCAAATTAAAACATTTTAATACGATTATTACGATGTCTTGTCATATCGTGCCAGTTACTTTTGAATGTAAGTGAGAAAGATGCGTCATAATATATATTTGAAATAAGAAGTACCTGTTAAGAAACATGAGAATGTTTTCTTTCACAAAAATATACGGCAGTTAACCTTCACCTGTTCTAACTCTCTCAAAATGTTGCTGCTTTTTCGAAGCAATGAACACCACAGGCCTTGCAGTGCTTTCATTTATCTAAGGCATACGATTGCAAATGAAGTAGCTTAAAGAGCACACATAAGATAAAACAACAGTGATGGCTGCGTAAATATTTACTACTTACATAAAAGTTGTAACTAATCCAGCCGACTAGATGCCATGGGCGGATCCAGAGGGTTTCAGGGGTAGGGGTCCGCACCCATCATCCCCTGAAATTGTCCACGAAGTTATTTTTTAACATTTTAGGATGTGTGACATCTTTCTGAAATCTCAATAAAGTCAGATCTTACAAAATGTCAGATCTGATGAAGGCCCGCAAATACCATCTCTAAACAAGAATGGTTTTCCCAGATTACTATTTTTATAACAGCCAATCAGAGAGCGTAATTTTACGCTTTCGGTAAAAGTCGCAAAATAATCACTATCGATGATGCAGTAGAAAAGCGTTTGACAAAATTAGGAATTCGTTCGTTAGTTAAATTTCGACACGAAGATGACCGAAGTTGAAACAAATGGAATACGGCATACAACGCACCTATCTTCAGTGACACAAGTCTTGCGCGGAGTGCCCATGTTTACATTTCTTTGTAAATGGTCGCAGCCATTAAAATGATACGCTCGAAACGCTCCGGATCATCATTTACTTTTGCGATTTTGTACATGGCAGACTGATTGGTTGGGAGGGTTTAATTGACTCGTCGTCCTGATAGCGGAGCAGTTTTCAGGATATAATTTCATTTAGATTGCCTCTTTATGGCAGTAGTCCTATTATTGTCCTATATGTGTACAGTACAACAGATAAGACGTGTAAGCACGTATTTACGTCTAAATATTATGGAAAACACACATTGAAATTAAACAATTTGTGTTAAAACATTTTTTTCTATAAAGGTTTATCAAGCATTTGAAAGGCAGGAAATGGCACTGTTTGGCTTCTAGATATCAACACTCTCTTGTGGGAGCATGCCCCGAGACCATCTAACACTTCTCGAACCTATAATTCTCGCTCACCTACACCTCTCCCACATTCAGGTGGCGTCTGAAATGCAAGAAGAGGTTCGATTTGGCTGCTAAATTTCAAAAGTTTTCTTAAGGATCATGCCCCTTGAACTCGCCCCAACACCTAGCACAGCTATCACCTTTGGTATACCCTCAATTGCAATCTTCTCTTGACCGCCCCTGGATGCGTTTTGACAAATATAACCCATTAACTACACACGGGAGTCCTCAAAATTCTTCAACCAGCCTCAATATTTTGTTTATTCGAACATTTGACAAGGTTCAAGTCCTCTGGGTATTGCACATGCCTGTCAAATGTAAAAATCTTACTAGGTGATACATTACAAACCCAGCATATACCACCTTGAAAGAGCCAGTTATCAAAAGGGCCTCTCACTTTCTTTGATATTAAATAGAATTAGTTCTGTTATCTGGCTTTTCAACGCCTGTTAATGTCATTATATCTATAAATAAAGTGATAAATATAATTATTTTTTAGATGGGTGATTCTTCCAATCGCACACAGTATTAATGTATTATTTTCTACACACAGGTATCAAGATCACATTTTATTCTCCCCCACCCTAAGAAGTCTCGTTACTTTAAAAAAGGTTGTGCAACACGGAGGCAGTATCCTTTCTTGGTTAATCCACACTGGTCACGATGCGAAGAAGATTTTGCATAAGCATAGCGTACCCTTCTCGATGTTAATTAAACAGAGTCACGCAATTCAAACATATGCAGAAATCTTTCTTCTGGTTTTAATGGTTTGTTATTAGTCAGTATGAATATTTTATTTGACACATATTATATGTGTTCTTCATGAATATGAAATACTGGCATTATATTCTGCGTGTCAAAATGCGTTCTGAAAAGTTCTTTTTTCTTGAAGAAATAACAACTTACCGTTTCAACTAGGGGAATGGCTAGGCTAATGCAAATATAAAAGGTTAAAAGATATGATGTATGTATTTAATATTATGCGTTGTCGATTTGTTTGATTTCTTAATGGTAAATATCTCTATATTATTTATACAAATAAAATGTGCTTCCTATAAAAACACTCCCACAATAGCCTAAAAGCTTTTATTTGTGACTGAAAAGTAGTATAAGACTTGTAAAATATAAACAGCGTATATTAAAAAAATAAGGATGACTTTACAAAATAAAATAAAATAAGTTGTTACGAAAATGCATACGCTTTGATTATTTTTGTAATAAGCCAAAGTCGACGTTCGAGCTTTTGATTTTGATAACCGGTCTAGCAACAAAGTCATATATTTATATGATTAATTTATCGTTTCTATGTGTTGGCCATATTCTCACCAGGTTGTCTGTTCAAACATGTTGTAGTTGTCAGAGGATATCGTCATGTTTTTTATTGATCGTTTAACTTAGTGTAAAAATATTTTAAGTTTCTTAGAGAAGAAAACAAATACAGGAAACTGTATAACTACGTGAGATCACGTGACTTCAGGTGAGCGTGCTTTATTAAACACCTTCTTTCACCCTTGACTCCCGTTTTAGATTGATATCCTAAATCGCCAGTCACGTCAAACAAACATTCACTGTTGATAAACCAATTATACTTCTACGATCGAAACTAAACCCGTAAATATAATCTGCGTGTCGCAGACCCAGTTACCGTCTAGTCAATTGGATATATCCTATCATTTTAGGACTATACAAAACATTTATATTATATACGGAAATTGATGAAGCTGTATTGCTTGAAATTAAAACCAAGATACTGTCAAGAGATCATAAAATGTTGCAACGTCGGTTTTGCTTGAAAAGCACATCTTACCAAAGGAAGATTCAACGCAAATTCACTTTAATTCTCTTAGGCTCTCTCCTTTGAGAACGTCAAAGAATTGTGCGTCGAATCCGATCTTTTAGCTCTTAGCTAGACGATAAAAGATCTCACAAGGAAATAGAAGATAAAACAAAGGACTATTAATGAATTCTGCATGGAGCCCGTGTAAACATTTGAAGGCAATGTGTGACAATCATGCCATAAGTTGGAAATTAGGGAGGCATGGAAAAATCTTCTCGAAACTCTGGACCGTCGTCCACTGGCAAGGTAATTATATTTAATTATTATCAAATATTATAGATGTTTCAATGAAAGTTATGAACTGTTTCTTGAAACAATGCTTTCATTCTTCCGTTAATTTTGGTCAATGATGCAAATTTATGTTTTGAGGTTAAAATAGATATTTTTCCTTCATTCCTTCATTTATAATTCTCGGTAAGTAAGTTGAGCAGGACACTGTAACTAGTTGATACAATGATAACACTGCTTACGCGTTGGCTTACGTTTATGTATTTAAGGTTCTCTCAAATTCGAACTGCATCATTTTAATTGAACATTATAAAGAAAAAACAAAACAAAACAAATAACAAAACAAAACAACAACAATAAACAATAAAACAAACAAACAAAGTAGAGCTTCTTTTAATGCCTGCAGAATACGACATATAGGGCATGTACACTCTGCAAAATATATTGTTACGTAAAGGTTTATGATCCAGTTTAGCAGCATTTACTTGTTTATATTTAATGTTTGTTTGTTTACAAATAGCTGATATGTAAGCCGTTTGCTACACACATGTGTATATTCAACCCTATTTAGGATTTCTAAACACTTATATTTTTATATTTTTATACCAGATATAATCCGGTCAATATGAAGGCACCTTGCTAGACACATGTGTCTGTTTGCAAGCGTTATTTTTGTTTAGTTTAAAAATTGAACTTGTTAGTCTATGTAATTGTTAATTTACTGCTTAGGTTTTGCTCGAAATATATTCGTTATTGTTTACCCATATAATTATTGGGCTATGATTACAAAACCGTTTAAATGCTTCTGCATGTTCTACCCGTCTACAGCAGCCGAACATTTCAATAACCTTTAAAAGATTCTTTAAAAGAGAAAATGACCTGCATCTTTTTTCATATGAAACTGTTTTTTATTTTATTTTAGTGCCTTTGGTTGTGTTTCATTTTGATGCAGTGCCGCAATCTTAATGTCAATTAATTTAGCTGAGCTTTGATGCACGTTGCTTTGATACAACTCCCAAAATTGTCATCAAAGAACTCCCTGGGAATAATAAGCTTGTTCGAGTAAAGGATGCTATAACTGGGGTATTAAATAAAAATATGACATGAAATTAATTGATTTCTGAGAATATGAATGAAGTTGGATGAAAGGATTAGAAACGAGGCTTTGTTATTGTAATGTTTTCAGAACTGAATGACTACGAATGTTGGAGTCAGGTTATCATATATGTTATATAAATGCAACTATTGAAACAAATTTGATTTTAATCCTTCCAGTTGCTTTTCTCTTGCGCTTTACATTTAAAGCAGTGACGAGGAGTTCGAATAGGAAGTGAGATTATGCAAATGTACCAGTAATGTTCGAGACGATGCAAAATCGATAAAAACGCGTTTACTTTTCATTTTGGTAAAAATATATACTTATGTTTCAATAGCTTTACATGCAAGATGGTTAGAAAAAACAAAGAAATAATAATCGACGCTACAAGAGCATATTGGTAACATGTTTTTTTCAGTTCTGTTATTCCTTTAAATTCCTCATAGAGAAGTCTCCCGAGACACACGTATAATGCAGATTTACAATGCTACAGTGGTTAATATAAAACGCTACGAGTTATCGTAGTATGCATTTTGATCAGTGTTCTAAAACGAACTCAAACTGTCTGTCGTTCACTGAAGCCGGCAACAATTCTTAAGCCTTAGGCTTATGCCACATTTTCATACCAACTGAACAAAGCGTTCTTGGTTTTTGAATTTAAAAAAGATCAGAAAATTTATCAGTTAAAGCTTCTTGAAACATTTCCGATATGTATATTTATTCTTGATAAAAGTCAAAAGCGATTATGTTCACATTATATTTAAGGATACAATGACGAAAGGCACACAGAAATTTTGTCCTAATAATTGCAAAATTTCCTTTTGAGCTTGTCAATATGTTCAATTAAATAAAAAAGGAAAACATATACCAACTTATCATTTCCAGAAATATAATGAATTCAGTTATTAACACCGTGTCTCAACATAAAGGAGTCCCCTTAGCTTTCGATAAGAACCGAAGTTACAGAAAGCTTGTTGTATGGTTTGATTTAAAAAATGTGCCATAACACATAATAATACACAAGCCCCAACAGTAAATTTGGACAAATGCTTATAAACAAATAATGGTTAGGAACATAATAATAGGTACTGTGAGAATTAGCAAAAAAATAAAGTTTGAACTACCACTAGACAAAAGCATACAGAGTAGAATTTTAATATAAAAGTGACAAACAGATGAGACAGACAGACAGACAGACAGACAGACAGACAGACAGACAGACAGACAGACAGACAGACAGACAGACACACACACACACACACAAACACACACGACATCTTCATGACTGATTGTCTTTGAACTAACAATTACATTTTCCTCAGAATGGAAAACGTGTTGTCGCACTACAAAATGAATGCCGTAGTCACTTACAGAAATATGAAAATTCTACACAATTTTAATCCATTGTTCTTATTTTAAATCTGGTAGTTGCTGTCATAACCACAAAGGGGAAGCAGAATTTTACATTTCACTTAGAAATCGTACAGTCCTGGTGTATTTGGAAAAAATCCCGAACAAAACGTTGGCCTTGGATGAAAACAAAGGGAACAGCTCTGTAAAAGGTGCTCATATTAATCACTTTAAAGCTAGTAAACATTAAATTCACATTTTATAGAAAAGATAAATGCGAATATTTGTCGATTTAAAATGGCCTCATGCATTACGGCTAAAGCTGCATAATCTAACTTCGTACTGGAAATGAAACCAAAATGCATCGGCTCGATTATTTAAGGCTCGTATTCCCTCAAAAACGAATTTCTAACTGTAACAGTTGTTTTGTATCTGAATATTTTATTATCTTGTTTATGCGTCCAGCCATTTTACTTTGATTGTAAATAATGCAAATAACATAAAGCGGGACTTTGTTTTTGATTGTATATTCGCTGAATAGGATATAAGCTTTCAGGAAGTGCGAGATTGAAGAGCTTCATTAAGCAGGTTTATGCACCCAAGTCGGTCTTTTTGCTGATTGAATGTTCAAACCAACGTGGTAACTGTTGTTGTTTTGTGTGTATATCTGTGTGCGTGCGGGTGTTGTGCGCGTGCCTATGTCTAGTGGCAGTCCAATTATACTACATGTGGTAAATATCATAGGACCTTTTCATATTTTCATTACAAGACAAAGAATCAAAAGACAAAACAGAAGTATCGTTTATGTTGCTTTAGAGAACATGAACAATTTTAACAGAACATATACTTCGTGCATTAACAAGAATATATTAAAACGTATTGTGATTGGTTTGTATGTTTAAAGCAAAATAAAGCTTGGTAAATGCTTATAAGTCTTTAAATTAGCGTTGTTTGTACATTTATTCGAAATAACCACGAATCGAACTAAATGTGCGCCAAATTTTAGATGCTACAATGCGAAAAACGGAGAGTCAATAACCTTGGACTTGAGAAATAAGCGAATCGGTTAATGTTCCATGGGGATAATGGCTTCTAATACACTGAGGACGACATTCCATACACAATTTGTGTTTAGAAGGTCTAAAAGCTATTAGTTAATATGGCTTCGTTTTAATAAGTGCATTGCCATTGTCCAGTACTAAGAAAGTCATTCAATATGTTCTGCTGTTGTTTGAAATAGACTGCTTGGAACAGCCAGTGTCTGACACCTTGCACTAAATTAAGCCAGTTTGGTATGCAATGACCTTTTTTAATCACTGGATCAGTATAAGACACTCTAATCTGGTGGTTTATACTACCAATGATTCTACCAATAAATAAAATTAACAACTGACTTTTTAGCACGTGTCGTATAAAAACAGTCGTTCTATTGCCAAAGTCAAGAACACTGAGCACATGTATAGAAACTGTCGACTTATTTCGACTGATTGGTTTGTTTTGTTATATATCGCAACGACAATATTATCGTCATATTTGAGGAGGAAGACCTCATTCATATGTCCGGATAGAACTGGATAGGTGAGCTGGAAAACTTATTTACACTAAAATTAAAAGTGCAGTAAACGTACATGAACAAGAAACTAATTTCTTATTAAATGCGATTAATCTTATATCAAGTTAAAGTATGATTTTGCCGGCTCCTAAACGAACGGAATATTCAATAATCACGTATAAGTTTTTTAGGAAATTCCAGCAGAAATTGTTTATTGACTAGACGAGACGTTATTCCTTTAATGTTCAAAATTATTATTTGCGAGTTTCTGCCAGACTGACAATCGAAGAAATCAGCTATTAAAACTATTAAGAACTATTACAGGCAACATTAAAACAATTTATTAGGATATATTTCAATAGATAAAAAATCATCGTTATCGGACAATACTGAAAGCAAGCAGACGATGAAAAAATAACTTTTGCTGAAGTCTCAATGTCGGTTTCTTGCTGTGATGGAAAGTGCTGTTATCAAATGGGTTCTAAAGCTAATTTCTTTGATTTGCGTTACAGTGAGAAAGATTTCTTGGAGCTTCCGATAATGCCGGCTTATTGTACAGCATGATCGAGAATCTATTATCTCTAACCTATGATTAAAATAACGACATGTTTAGTGCTGAAAAACATTACGAGAAAATTAACATTCTAAATGCGACGCAGTCATGTCAATACTTAAAACAGATGAGCCGAGTAGCAGTCGCAAGAAAAGTTTCGTTTCTTTCAACTACTGATCAACGTGTGTACAATCAAGTTATAAAAGGTGAGATCAAAACTGACCAGATGTATTCAAATGCTCGTATATTTCTATACAAGTTTTAAAAGAATTCCCCAAAAGTAAGGAGTGAACTAATATTCTTCAAACAGCAACAGCTCCTTGTTCTCTTTACTACTATTTAAGGAAAAGCAAATGTAATGCTTCAAATGAGTATCCAAATTAGGGCACGCATGGTCAACTTTTTATCTTCTTACTTTTCCAGTTTGACATTTATTTCTGCATCATTCTACCAGATTATGTGTAGTTTTTAATGTTTATTTTGGAAATGAATTACAATTCTATTTGTGCTAAATTTGTTTTTTAAAAATCCTTACCTGGTATACTCAAAGTCTAAACAAAATCAAAACCAAGTGTACCAAGGGTTAGTTTACATCTCCCGATGCAAAGTAGTTTGTTGTGATACTATTGAAATGTTTTAAATAGTCTCGTCCATGGTCTCATCCATGATCGGAGTGTTCCGGGTTCGAATCCCGACCACGCGATAGTAATCCTTTGGCAAGTCTATTTAGTGCACATTGCTTTAGATACTAACAACATGAGCACTGGTTCTACATAGTAACTGGTCGGTCGAGAGGGATAAAATAAATTTAAAGAACTTATGTCCAATTACACTCTAAATAAATATGTTTATTTCACAGTATCATATCAAATCGGACGGATACCCCAAAACGGTCATGTACACATGGTTAAGAGAAAAAACATATTCAAAATATGTGTTCAAAATCAGTGTTTCGACATGTTTTTTGTCTTTGTCTAGTTGTTGCTCAAAACATAAATAAATGTTATCATCTTCACAGGACCTTTTGACTTGTTCTATTCTTGAAATTGAAGAACTAGCTGTTATCACCAAAACCCTTAGTATTTTTTCTACGAATAGCTTTATCTTAGGTACCGTCTCTCTTAATGACAACACAACACTCTTCCGTTTATGCCAATTACTCTATATGAGAGGCGATTTATGGTGCCTTAATTGAAAATCCAATACGTATGAACTGCATCCACAGTTTATCCCGCGAAACATGGCTTTAATGAATAACTGCCTTCGCGGAATCAAATGAATCAAGTTTATGAAAAATGGTGATTCTCTTTGATTGCATTTCCACGGAATCTCACAGGGAGTGCTAATGATGAAGCCAATAGTATATTGCGAGAGGACTGTAGCTGAATTACGTCCAATGTACCGTAGATTACAGAAACCTTGCCTTCACAAGGTTTTGGTTAAAAAACAAGAAACAATAGCAACAACAGCAACAACAATAACAAAATTAAAATCAACAACAATATTTTAAACTTTGCTAAACAGTGATATTCCGATTAAAACAACCTACAAACTCACACAAGCTTAATCGATGTAAGATTTAGAGCACTGAATAGTTAAAATTATTATAAATATATTTCTAAATAATAATAAACATATAATAAGGTCCTTTGAGTATTGGAACATATTAAAAAAAGCAACAACTACATGTATGAATTAAAAGTTACAACAAATCTTTGACAAGACATTCGCAATACAGCCAATCCATAGCTTGCCGCCTTGTCTATTGGCAAAAAGTCGACTAGGGTGCTTAAACCAGTTCAACAAAGCACCAACCTCGCACTTTCTTTCGACGGTGGGTCGAAACTATTAGAACAACTACACTAAATTCTTGATTGTAAATGAAAATAAATATTTTAAACAAGGACAAAAGTACACCAGAAGACGTGTAACTGGTTAAAACATCCGGATCATTAGTATGTTTATATGACGTACCAAACGTCCAATGTACGTCAAAGGAAAATGCAGGTAACAATGCTTATAAGATAATTAAAATGACAACATACATGAAGTTTACATGCGCACTTCAAAATATACAGTTGTATACTTTGGGTAATGTAACAGCGTCAACAGAAAACAACATCAGCCACAGATGCATCATCTTGAGTCATCCGTCCTGTTTAAATTATACATTCTGAACGGACCGTTTATAGTACACCGTTATCATATTTAACTTATTTTCTTATCATTAAACATAAAGCAAAATATTTACACTGATCAGTTTATAAATAAAACTAGTATTGGTCCTGTATAACGCCTTCTTAAATGCTGATAATGTTTGCCTCTTTGAACCAAATAATAGCTTAGTGTAGGTAAAAAATACTTGTAAATTATATTTTACAAAAACAACAACAACAACAACAACAAACAAACAAAAACGTTTACTGCTTTGAGTGAAGAGAGAATTTGTTTTATTAGATGTTTGGTTGGATGTAGTATCGATTTACAGTTTTAGACATCACGTGCATTTTCGTGATATTTTGTCTCCGAGTCATCTCGGAGCGAGCGTACGACAACTTTCTCTTCCAATGCTTCCCTTTTCCTCACGAGACTATCATTAGATTTTTGTCAGAACTCAGACGGTTACAACTGATGCACTGAATCCATACCGAAAAGTAAATGTCTGACCAGCGTGCTCTGTTAGGAGAACATTACGCTTTCTGCGTCTCTTTGTCTAGCGCAGAAGATCAACATTGGCAGGAAAAGCAGAAAAAGTAACTTGATTTCATAAAAGATGAAATGATACACAAAAATTTGTGACGTAATATTGGGATCCGTGGATATGAGTTGGAAAAACGGAAATAAAGGACGGATTTTTTCTCAGTTGATGACAGTCGTCCATTGGCAAGGTTAGAACATTTCTTTGATTTCCATCATCTTTATTCCTCAAACATAGTTTTCCTTTACATGTTCGATATATATCTGTATATCTGTAAGTCACGGTTTTCATATTTTGAAGAGTGTTCCGTATCCGTAGGGTAAAGTTTATATCTAGAGCAACCAGTTCGCCATCGGGGATTGTCTTTTCAAATGTATACTTTTTACACCAAACCGGCTACAATCTAAATGTTACGTTACTGTTTCAAGAATCTGCCATACCATTTCTTGGAAGTATTACAAATTATCGACAAATGTCTCAGTTACATGATTAAATTTAGTTTCAAACTATAAATCAGATGTGTTATACCTGAAATATTGTGTCATTGCAAGTGCATTAGTCGGACTTGAAAAGTTATTTTTGTTATTATCCTTACTTTATTATTCATTAAAACGAAAGGAGGAAGTATTCAAACAAAATCCTATAATATTTTATCATTTGATTTATCCTTTTAGGATGATTACGTGTATTGTCCGTTGACATACATTGGACTTTGGTTCTTGAATTACATTTACATATGAGCTAATTACATTAGTCGTTTTTTTCCTCTTGTGCTATTTGCTTCATATACAACTATTTATCTGAAAATTTAGTCTTTCAACTTTGACTGTTTTGTTTCAAGTTTATATGAGAAAAACTTAGGCAGTGCGAAGTTATAGGTTTGTAAGTACCACCATGTATAACTCGTTTTCGAAACAGCCGTTTGTGTTTGGACTCATTTTGATTGATCAAAACAACTAGGAACTTGTATTCGCTTTGAGTGACACATTTGGAAATATGGCAATATATGCATGTCAGAATGAACATAGCTGCTAAATGGCTTGTTGCAACTTAATCTCATTAGTTGCCGACGGTAAAAGAGATGCAATACTTTTGCTGACACAAAATGCAGACAGTTCTTTAACTGTACTGGTGATATTTAGATGTAAAATCAGCATAAAATTGTCTTTATGGGATAGATAAGTATCACTCAGTTATTAAAACTCAGAATAATTTGATATCGAATGACAAGACAGCTTCAAGAAAATGGGATACCGGCTTCGGGCCCGTGTTTTATTGCCTTTATTACAACCAAAAGCCGGCAACATAACTTTACTAAACAATAAATATATTAAAGCAGCAACATGAAGTTTATTAAACAACAGAAAGTTAAAAGCAGTAACAAAACCCTTTTTCACCAATAGATACTTGCGCACAAGTCTTGGCTCCGATGTTCAATTGGGTCAACAAATACATTAAAGATAGGGGTGTGTTAAATATGTCCGTCACCGCTTTGTGCCATATGATTTCTTTGATTAGTTGTCTCACTTGGACGGGATAGTTTTTTCACTGTTTGTTTGATAGAAAAATCTCCAGGAAGTGTGAGCTTGGGGCGCTCCACAAACTAGGTTTAAGCGACCTCCGTCGGTCCTTTTGCCGACTGACCGTTCCAAGGTGGTAACTGCTGAATTTTCTTCTTGTGTGTGTTATGTCTCGTCTCTGTGGTTTTTTTCACATTTACATTTACACTTTTTGCCTTTTTGCCTCATTGCATGTACAATATGCAATTACGTAAGAATACATTTATTATGATTCAACCCTTATATGACACTTTGATACTTACGCATCTTTAATATACTATGCCGATTAAAATAAAAAATACGCCATGCTTTACAAATAATACATTTGACAATTATCGATACACTCGAATAATGTGTTTTAGATTGTTTTAATATTTTTACCATTCGTTGCACAGAATGTTGCTATCAAATAAATGTTCAGTAAAAATATCAAAGATAATGTTACGTTACATTACGAACCCGATTGCAAAGTTGCAAAGTCAATCGCAAATTGGCATGATTAATATTCCTAAATATCTTTCATTGCAGTGAACCACGCCAGTCTTGGACAAAAGCCGAAACGTAATAAATTTAATAATAATCGTTAAAATTAAGCATTTTTGTCACTTTTTTATTACCTAAAACATATCCCATGTTAGGATGTAAGCATGTTTAATAACAATTAAGTAAACATGTTGGTAAATAAAAAGCAAGAAAGTTCCGTTTCTTAAATCAGCAGCATCATCAATGAATCGGTTTATAAAGTTGAAAATGGGCGTTGATTCTTTTCTTCTATTCTGACACGTGTACACCAGCTTATTTACTCAGGCATGTAAAATAACGAACAGCTAGTTTGATAACGTTATGAATTGAAGGAAATTAAATCGAATAAAGGATTATAGAATGATTTTAAACAATCTTATTTCTGTTGAGAGTTTATTTCAATGCAACTTTTTTATATTTTCTAATAATAATGGTGTACGGTTATAAAAGATTACATGTTTTATTCAACGTGATATTGTTTATCGTAGCATTTGTTGTCGTGCTATAATTTGTTTAGTAAATTCTTCCAGAGAGAACTGTATTAATTATATTTTTTTCTGAAAACGCTCTCACTCAAATTTTCGGCAAATTGCCTGTTTCAAGAGTTAAACATAAAAAATTCTGTCTCTACATATTTGAAAACGTTTATGCTTGTCGGTACCCTTTAGTGTGCCTTTATTTATTTTCTTTAACAATTAAACAATCACTTTCATTAAAAAGACCAAGCTTATCGATTGTCAGACATACTCGATCATTATGTAACAGAGTACAAGACAAGATAACTTAAATGGTTTCTAGAAAGCAGGAAATGAAATAAAACCTGAAAGGTTTCTAGAAGTAAATGCAGTAGAGGTAATAACACATTTGACATCTACATGTAGTATCAGAGGAATCTGATTGCATATCTTTATAACGTCCTTGTCTGAATAAATCTGTCTGTCTGCTATCTGTCCGTCCATCCGTTCGTCTGTTTGTCTCTGCTATCGGACCGTCCGTCCGTTCGTCTGTTTGTCTGTCTGCTATCTGCCAGTCCATCCGTTCGTCTGTTTGTCTGTCTGCTATCGGCCCGTCCGTCCGTTCGTATGTTTGTCTGTCTGCTATCTGCCCGTTCGTCTGTTCGTCTGTTTGTCTGTCTGCTTTCTGCCCGTCCGCCCGTTCGTCTGTTTGTCTGTCTGCTATCTGTCCGTCCGCCCGTTCGTCTGTTTGTCTGTCTGCTATTTGCCCGTCCGCCCATTCGTCTGTTTGTCTGTCTGATATCGGCCAGTCCGTCCGTTCGTTTGTCTTTCTTTTCGTCTTAGACTTGACTGATAAATACCAGAATATTAACTATAACATTGAAATGAAATGTTTATTACGGTCTTTCAATATAACGCAGTAACAAGATTCTTGTCTGGCCCAGGAAGCACAGTTGTCAGCGGCCTCGGTCACAGGTACGCGTAGCTCACGACTAGCTGATATGATGTCTATATATTGTAACTGGGTGAGTTACAAATGTATATGTTTACGGCATGTTATTAACAGGCAACTTATTATCTGATTAAATTGCAACCTTCTACGGACTTCCGAAAGTTTATAAATGGTTAAATCCAACAAACAATAATAAAAGATGTATGAATATTGTAAAACGAATAATCATTTATAAGTATAAAAATTGCTTTATGTCATTTCAGTTAATAACATACACGACTACCATGCATAGTTGATCAATTATAACACATCAGTCGGAAACATTTAACAATGCATTACTGAGCAGGAATATCATACTACGAAATAACGATATTAAGTGCAACATTGCGAAAGATAAGTCGGCTTGGAGAAGTAATTGATAGACCATAGTTTTCGGCTACATCAGTTAATGGATCATGAAATGTTCCATGCAGAGATTGAGACAGAGTGCTTTAGACACATCCCTACCACTTAACATTGTATGTATGAGAGTTCAGCATTTTTTGTGTAATATTACATACACAATACTGGCCATATTGGCGACGTCCAGTTAATTATTTATTAGAAGATTAAGACCGCAAACATACGTCTGGACAGTACCACCGGCGCACGTTAGCTGGAACCCACAAGTTATCGCCTCGACCGGGTCACGAACCCACAAGGTGAGGGCCTAAGGAGTTAAAAATCAGCAACTCTAACCGCTCGGCCTGGATCTAAACCTCAGTTTAGCATGTATAGGACTTCAGCGAGTCTAGATAATCGTAGTCTCACACTGTTCAGGGTAAATGAACGGAATATATTGGCTAAATATGAAATTGGAAAATTACGAAAATGAGAATCTACATAATCCAAATATTTTAAAATATGACCGGTAAACCTGTATACTGTAGTCGTTTTTTGGAGGATGATAATATAAACATTGACTGAAAAGGAACTACTTTTTTCCGTCTTTGCCTCGATGTTCAAATATATACCAAATCTTCATTTCACTGTTTTGAACGTATATAGACATAATATACACAGTACGTGTTGTTAAGGTATAATGGTGTTTTTTTTTCATCATTTAATCACGAATACATTTTACATTTCTAGAATCTAATCTAAATGTCAAAAGTACACTGCATAACACCAGATCATCAACTTTAGGACGCAAGAAGGCGATTCTAACAAGGGAATGTCCATCTATAAATAGAATGTACTGCTAGAACAGGTCCGCCTTCGTCTGTACTTTCAAGTTGTGAGATTCTTACCGACAGAATCAGAAACATGTAGGCCTATTTTTTTATACAATTTTAAGGATATTACTCTGTAATTAACTGGAGATCATTATATATATACTTTACTTTAACTTCTACACTTTACTGGTATTGTTACTAATCGCAGATTCTCTTTGTGTTTCGTCGGCCAAATCTCGACTGAGTGGTACTTCTGTCGTTTCTGATTCTCGAAGAGCCTGTAATTAACTCCTTGATTATACTATAGCTCTTCGATTAATTTCGTCCATGTAGACACAATAAATATACAGGATAACACTACCAATTTGCAACTTTGAAACACAGTTGGTGTTTATAAAGTATATGTTCCCGCTTGTGTAAGACATCTGGGGAGCCAAGACGTACTAAGTATTAGTCTGGTGAATGTAGAAAAGGAGTAGAGATACGAAGTGTCGAATCTGGCCCCATCACAGATGATGACCAAACTTTTTTTTTCGACCAGGAACTATTGTTATGCATTGAAATACTATTTTCTATCATTACATGTACATCTAATACTCATACTAGAGCTTTAACGAGGAAAAGTACACAAAACAAAATAAAATAACGACGTCTGTTTGAACGCCAACCGTTATTCATTCCCTCATATATTTCAGTCAAACAGCGCAGTTATTTTCTGTCATATTGTAAGTTTATATAGTTTCCCAGCTTTTATCGTACAATTTGTACTACAAACGCAAATCAATAATATAAACTGTTCATCAAAGCCCTGTTGGTATCAGATAGCATTGATTTGGCTTACGTTAAAATAAATATAATCATTTATGATTGAAATTGAAGACCATTTTTAAAATAGAATGGTAAAATAGAAAACATTACATACCTTCATCATCATCATCATCATCATCATCAGTAATTGCCTTACTCCACAGGGAGTATACTTGCAATTGGGTGGCAACCATTTGCGACATGTTTTCTTGTTTCTTTATGTTTTTACAGTAATAAGGCAATAAATACGACAAGATACGGATGTTGTTAAGGACGTTAGCAGGCGAAGGTGAACCCACATGAATACCGGAATTGGACATAATTTAAGGAAATTGTTACTTTCATTTTTTGTTTTGTCAAGTAGCTAATGCAAAATACTTGATAAACACTCTTATTTTTGTACGCAGAAGTTTTGTTGAAGGCTTTGTTGCATTTTAATCGCCTTGAATTTTGATTTTATGAAATGGACGACTACTTGTAATATTAGCTAGTAGGTCAATTTTTTTTCTAAAGTGTCCGCATTTAGTCACCAATTTTATTTTATGCTCAAAGTTTGAGTTTTATATGTATGGATATACATAGAAAAAACGGTGAGGGTAAGATGTTGTGGACATTGTCATTTTTTAATTCAAATTTCAAAATAATGATTCTTTCTGACTATTTTGTAAAACCTGCCTACATTTTGACAATAATTTGGGAATAAAACATTTGTTAAGGGATTAAACTTCATACATTCAAACCAAATACCACATTTGGTGCGTTATTTTGAAAATCTTCTTTTACCAAAATGTGATGCCACATTTTACCATTCGTGACTCTAATCCGTTGAAAAGGACGAGTTCTGCCAAAAGATAAGAACGACAATGTTAATAAAATAAATTTCAATTTAGAGCTATAGTTAAAAGAAAAAATACGCATAGTGCTGGTCACCGGCAAGGTAGGAGTGTTTTGAAGATGTTTAACTGGTAATTTAAAGGTTTCTTGTTTGACCCTGATATCAGATATTGCCCTTACTCTACCACCCTATCTTTATATATCGTAAAATGTTAATGGGACCAAATATCAAACAAAACAAACCAAAACTTTCTTGTGAAGAGGCTTTGTTTAATACATTTTGTAATGTCAAAAACACTCATATAGTATATATACATATAATGTTTTAATTATCATTTAAATCAGCAATCCATAACATATTCTTAATGCGCAATAATTTAACCTAAAATACTGAAGAAAACTTCCCGAACTGTTGGTCTTTGCCTGTCTTTGTTGGTCATTTTCGGTGGTCATTGCAATTTTAATTCGTACCGAGATTGTTTTGTACATATGCTCACTTACTTTGTATGTATTGATCCAAGTATGTACTTCAGGGCGCATTTAAGTTGCTATTGTTGATCATTAAATGCAGCCATATGTAAAACCATATAAGATGTCTCCCGTCTATTGTTCATAGCAAGTCAATTATGAAAACAATGTGAACTAGGTATCTATCTGTAAATTCATATTTGGCACATTTTACATTAGTAGCGTGTGACCGAGGCTACATGAGTGTCTGGAAATTCAAATTAGCTGGGAAAAGTACAATATGCGTGGGAATTAGCGTGTGAAGAAACCAAACACCATAATACATATATAACAATGTAGTCATTTTACTGCTGAAATTGAATAAACAAAGCCGTTAAAATTAGGATCGCTTCTTAAAGCTGTGACGTCACCCCATAGACATTTCCAAAACCAATTAAAAGTATAAGGGTCGCCGTCAATCGATGACACCTTTTAAAATATGACATTCCCATTCAAGTTATGCGTTAATATATTAGTTAAATCCTTACTAAACCACAGCGTCATGCTAAAATACGAAGGTTTGGTCTATATTGCAATGCTTCCTGTGTATTAACACACGACTAAAATACAACGATGTTGTTGGATTAAATTTGTTTATATTACTTCATAACATAAACAATCATGTTTAGGTTATAAAATCTATGTACACAGTTTTCCCAAAAAAATCTAATTGTGGCATTTTTCCAGAAAATGGCACATAAAGTTCGACAGGTTCTACTGAAAGGACATATACATGTTTAAATATGTTCATGCATGTATTAATAGGCCCCTTTAAAAAAATCTGAACCATCTGTTCCACAGTAGAGTTAAGAACCCTCTGACATTTATTAAAAAGGCTATTTTATCTCCGGTAAAAAAGAATCAAGATTTATTTGATTGTTCATAACAAGCAATAAACGTACTCAAACTTTTAAAATACATCTTGGGTAAAATTGAATATAACGTTGCTTTAAAATACAATGAACTTATTAAAAGTACAATGAAAAGACTACCGGAAGTTGCCACCATACTGGGAGATCACAGAAAGGAGAATTATAAATTTATTAGTGCGTGTACTGTGTACTTCGTGTCACAATAAATGTCAATGGATTTATTACACTTAGTGATTGGTGATTACTTAAAGAACACAATTAGTAGGATTCAGCCTACTATTAAAGCCTCCAGTTGGTAAGACTCATTAAGTAACATACAGGATTTCATACGTTCGTATAGCAATTTTCAATGTCTTTAAGTAAAACTAGATCTTAGAATTGATACAACATTATAACCTGGCCAGCTGAAGAATTTTTAACCGAAACTATGTCATAATGAATAAATAATATAAAACTCTCGGCTTGTATAAGTTTTATTCAAATTTATAACACCGAAAGTAAATAAAGATTAGGTCTTATGCCATCATTCTGGAGAACATACCTTGACCTTCCGTGACCAGAAATAATTACTCACCTCCCGAGGTTGCACGCCTTCATTGATCGACAAGCTAAATCCACGGGTCAATCCAAACTCGCAGTAACTTTTATCGATAAACCATTTTTGCTTCTGTGATCAAGTCGAAAGCCGCTAATATGATTTACGCTTTTCAGAACTAAATCAACTGGCCATGGAAGCAAACCTCCTGGCAAGTATCTGTCTTCAGGAATAAAATAAACAGGATTTATTAATGACACTGTAAACCCTTTTAAAACTACTATCGAAAAGTGAGGGGTCGTTACTTGTTTTTTAAAATCCGTCTAGTTACTGATCTGTTGAAAATCCTTTACAATGTTCTGGTCAACTGTTTCCAAAAGACCTTGAGGTAACAATTATGCCATTTGGAACTGATTTTATGGATTAACTTGACAGCAAACCTTGGGGGATAACCTCGTGTTGTGTTTAATTCGAGCAAACAACCGACTTCTTCCTTGAGAATATTAAACACCAGTTAAGCATAATGATGGGATGGGGTAATGTTGGATAATATTACCACACAAGTCTGAAATCGTCATGGACTAAACTCATGTCCAAATTTTATGTCAACTCGTGATATCCGCATCATGAGTTGGAAATTCGGAAGGCGCGGTAAAATCTTCTCACAGCTCTGGACCGTTGTTCACTGGCAAGGTAAATTATTTGTTGTCTCAAAACATTTAAAAAATTATCCATTGCAATGAAGGTATGCGTCATGTAAATCGATTTATTTTATTATTAAACATTGAATAATGTTTTGGTGTATACTGCACTAAAAACACTTATATTGCCATGATTTTGAGGTACCGTAAAGCCATAATATATCCGGAAATAATAATTAAAGTAATTGGCATAACACAATTAAAAACCAGAAGTACATGGAACGGAGTACGGGCCAACACAAAAGCGATTGACCACTCAACAATGCTGTTACAACAAAATTATAAGCAAACGGTCACAGTTCAAAATTATGAGAATGATAATATGAAAAATTAAATGTAAGCATTGCTCCGGTGGTGTTGTATAATGCAACAAAAATAAATAAAAATAAAATATAAGCATGTACCAATACTCGGTTTTATACCAAAGTTGTTATCTATAAAAGTGGCACCTACATATGCATATTGAGTGCATTCATGTGTATAAAGATAGTTTTACCGAAGTTAAATGACATGTATTACATGTACATTGTAAAGAAGTTAATGTAAATGTTGGGAACTTGATGGGATAGGTATTATTGAGAAAACGAAGTTGTATAGAGAACGGAGAAGAGGTAGAGTTCTCTTAGAGTTAACAAATCCTTTATATACTTTGTATGTTGAACATGTTTTATAGGTCACATCCACTCCAACTTGGTTTTTCTAATACCATTTTAATATAAGTAAAGAACGATGTGCAAAGCTGGATCTGTGCATTTCTGCTAACCTTAAATTTTCTATAGTACTTTTAAGGAGCCGATAAAGTTATATTGCCTATGCAAGAATGCTACACGGCGTCGTTGCTTGACAACTGTGTTCAAGGGTGTTGGATACAGGAGAAAACATGATTACAATAAAAGATGAAGGTTTCCACTAATACAAGTGCGTTATTTTCGGGAGTCAATGTTATAAACCACTACCTGGTAATTTCATCTAAAACGTGACTCTTGTTGTAATGGCAGTGAGTTTCGTTATTGCTTACCTTTTCAACATCCCAAGAAAATCCCCATTACGAGACTATCAATAGAGCAGAAGCACGTTACGGTTTAGGAACTATCCCATTAAAGGCACTGCTCTCAGGTGCACTTCTATATATCTTATTCCAAGATATTGTTTTAGTTTTCATCTCGTTAATCTTTTTAAAATTTTATTTGTTTAATGATGATAACAATAAGAACTAAAATAGTTGGAAATTAATTGCACGTAATGAGTTGTTAACGGCATATAAATATGTTATTGCACATCAGAAAATGATTAGCAACAACAATCAACTCCGGAGACAGTTTGGCAACATATTCATTAACCTATATAAAATAATATATAATTAAATATGTTAAAACAGAAATAATGTAAATGACTAAAACAACACTACAGATACTAGGTCACAACATTATATAAATACATTTTCTTTTGAATTCTCAGACATGTACGATCAATAAATGACTAATAGGATATGCTCACCTTTATCAAAATTTGAAATAGTTATCACACTTTAATGTCTGAGAAGTATTAATTTAACCTAAAAGCTACAACACTTCATGGCTTTTTTTTTCATTTAATCAACAAGGCACCGCATCCTTTAATTGCAATAGCTGAACGTTGATATGATGTGTTTTTGATGGAAACGCCAATACTTTGGATCACAATCAATTACAAACAAGGCCTGTATGACACTTTCAGTTAAAGGCTAGAGTACCGGGCCTTTAAATCAGAGTTATACTTTCTTTCCCTGGCTCCGTCCCCACGACAGAGTACCAAATACAAAAACTTCTTGTATTGTGTGCAAATTGGTCGCATAATTATGGCATAACCGGCGGAAACCGACCGAAAACTCTCGTGCAATGACGATACCCTACATTTATCCTGTCAATTTTACCAAGTCGTTAGGAAAGTATTTGCTACTGCTGTTTAACTAACACTTTTTAAAGTCTCTCAGACAATGGTTTGAAACTTAAATTTAAAAATGTGGTGTGAGACTTTGACTCAGTTTATTAATTCTACTTAAAGATGCTAGGTAAAGGGCTACATATTGCTCTTCTTACCATTTTAAAATTACAGGAAGATATATTTGCAAAGTAAAATCAATTTGATATTGATTTGCATGCATGATACATATATGTCCCCAGCATTACGGATTTATTTATAATTTTGTTATTCTGGATATTTTAAGCCAGGATTCTTTCAATCCATGTAAAATATATCCTCATTATTTTACAATAATTTTCAGAAATTCATTTAAAGAATACTGCAATACTTCATCAAACGATAAAGAAAGACTATAAATGATACATTTTATTAGTAGTTCTGCATTTTTTAGTCCTAACAGACATAAGTTTATTCGCGAATGGACAATAAAGTGATTCATTACACGGTTTGCAATGTCGATTTATAATTTAAGACCACTTCCAAACATAAAACAGTTTTGAACTAGCAGGTCAGATAGAACCCACACTTACGCCCATGATACAATCTAAACTATCAAAAAACACTTTTGTGTGAAAGAAGATTGACCATGACAATAGCGGCTGACATGCAACTGGGCCTGAATGCAATGTAAATAAACTGATAAGCCCCAATGAAACCTGTCTGTCACAAATACACACACACATGCACACTCACACACATACAAAAATATATGATAAGCATTGGTCCTAAAATAAACACAATTTTATGAAATTTTATACAGGTTAGTTCATTTATCTTTTTCATATTTAAAACTCTTTATTTATAACACATATATTCTCTAGTATGAATTTTAAACCACTTTAGAATTTATCTTTTTATGAATAGAAAACAATCTTACATTTTTGTCTTATATCTGTCTTATTTTTGTCTTATAAAACTGACCAAGACACGTTTTCACTCTGCTAATAAAAGTTTGGATCGTAAATAACATTAAGTTAAGTCGCACATTGATAGGTCCCCAATGATAAAAGTGAGTTTAAGAAAATAAATATTTAGCATTATTGCATATGGTCGCTTTTTTAAGTATATGTCGAATATGAAACTTGATACCAGCATAAATTATAGTAATACGATATACTAAGACAAACGCCACTCTGATAATAACCCACTACGTTTACTTGGAGTTCACGTAAAATCTATTAAGCCCATTTAAATTAAATCCATCTTTTTGTCGTTTTGATTCTGCTTATAAACGTTTGGATCGTAAATAACATTAAGTTATGACACACATTGATAGGTCCCCGATGATAAAAGTGAGTCTAAGAAAATAAATATTTAGCATTATTGCATATGGTCGCTTTTTTTAGTATATGTCGAATATGAAACTTGAAACCAGCATAAATTATAGTAATACGATATACTAAGACAAACGCCTCTCTGATAATAACTCACTACTTTTACTTGAAGCTCACGTAAAATCTATTATATGTAAGCCCATTTAAATTAAATCCGTTGTTTTGTCGTTTTGATAAACTTAAACATCCATCCATTTTAAAAGAAACAACAGATTTGAGTCTTTCTGATACATGTTGATTAAACACGACAATAACACCACAATATGTTGCTTTACAAAATGAAAAGCCAAAAAACAAACGTATCAAGCATAAACGTTTAATGATAAAATAAACATATGGTTATTGGAAAGTGAAAATACCACCTGCTAGTTATAAAGGTCACTTAAGCAAAGTTAAATCCGGCTGTTTAGTCGCACGTTGTAAATGTGCATTTTCTGGAAAGAAACTGTAATTCAAATCCCTAGAAAGAAGCATTTGTAAATATATATTTTTTAAATTGCAATAATTTATTGTCCGATAGGTTCGAGTCCCGGTCGAGAGGCAAGACCTTTCATTAGGGGAGGTTTTCCAGTTAACCTACGGTGCGCTAGTTGTTCTACCAAGACATTAGTCTGGGGTCGACCTCAACCAATAATGAGCTGGACGTCGTCAATATATATTGTGTCGATGCGACATAATAAACAATTGATTTGTGGTCTCACGCCATCTTTTAAACTATGTATGTAAAAGATGACACATTTTGATTTTAAAGCAGTTCTTAATAGATATCAATGCCAGTTCCTCAAATTATATTTTACTTGGTTTTACTTGATTTATTTATTAATTATAAATGTGATGCAATGCACTTTCGTAAATAATAATCTGTGACTTACATGCTAAATTACGAAAGACACATTGAAGACAGAGTGTTGACATATACACGACACAAGGAGGCTACTCAATCCAAGCATGTATGTGCTTACGATACGTTCTATGGAGAGATTGTCGGTTATCGTCCAAAGAGCAGCATCGTGAATTTTGTAGAACAGATTTACAGATTTCGGCTTAAAACGTGTGTAGATAACTAGCATCAAACTTCTGTAAAGATATCGAAAGAATGTGAGTTGTTTTAAATATTTCACAGTTATTCTCTGCGATGAAAAAACACAACCACAAACTGTCCTCCTAGTTTAAATTAATTTCTTAGACGATTTACTCAGTGATTTAAGTAAGGATATTAAAGGCCATTAAAACAATAAAAAGTTAAAACTATAAACAAAATGTAATTTGTCACCGACAATCTATGACATTTTCATACGCCTTTATTCTCACATGTTAGAGTATTCGTAAGCTGATTTGCCCTACAGGATATCAAGTGTCAAGCCATTTAATCAATCTCACCGGAAAGTACTTTTTAGTCATAATTCACATTGTTGACAGTCATTGTCATGGTGCATGTTTGCGCTCCAATGCTAATGGAGATTTTACAAGCGAGTGCTTTTAATTGGAATTAATTGTCGCCTGAAGCTCTGTCTAGAATACACTTAATGTCAATCGTTACTCGCAGTTACATTTATTGACACATTGACGTATTATATTAATGTTCTTTGTTAGCTCATTAATATTATTGTAATTTCTAGGTTAGGTACATTCGGAATTGCGGAATTGTGGTTTGTTGATTTACATATACGTATTATTGTGACAGATGCATATATATATATATATATATATATATATATATATATATATATATATATACGGTCAATTTAAAGTTTTTAGCACAATGATAATATCCAAGGATAATAACCAAGGACACAGTCCGGGGTCTCGTGAACAATTCATAGTTGCACATAACTAGGTACTAACAGGAAACACTATATACTCAATGTATCTATAGCAAAGCAACATCATTATTGTAAAAATTAAGCATTTTTTCCCATCGATAAAGCATTACTTAACAACCACATCACAAAACGAGATATAGTTTGTATCTAAATGGAATAAAACATTACTTCATTTAAGTAGGCTAATAACGGATATACAGATACTTAGAATGATTCTTAAAGTAGTGTTTTTCTTAAAGACGAGGAATCCATTACTAACTTATAATATTGTTAATATAGATGCCATTTTTGCGTTGTAATGTAATCTTTAGATGAACATCTTTTACCAGGAGGTCAGAATCATTTTGAGTCATAGCTATCAATTAAGCTAAGGTTATTTTAATTAATAGGATATGCGATACTGTTCTTTATAACATGGCATGCTGCTTCGAAGGTAACATCAACAATTGTCTGAACCTGGAGCTCATGTGATCTATTTTACATTTCGGTGTTATGACAAAACGCTCCAACAGCTGTTTACTACTATATTATTACAGAAATTTATCACATTACAGGGATAAGTCACCTACAACAAGTGAAGACCTCTCACCGACTGACAACTTAGATGTGATTCTGTTGGTAGACCTCATTGAAAATGTGGCATCAATGATATAATAATTTATAAAATGCTCACACCGCGGACATCATCACGGAAGCTTACGTCTATCGCAGAGACACCCCCTTTTTTATTCATTTATCAATCTATCCGCCATAGTCATACTACAGTCCACTAAATTCGAAACGAAATTCACATGTTTTACCCAAAACACCAGTAACAACAATGGGATTGCACATTTATTAAATCCTTACTGCTATTTAAAAATATTGTCATTGTAAAGTCTTTAAATATCCATGTTTAAACGATATCCTTTGGCCTAATTTTAAGTACAAAGCGATTAAAAACAGAAACAGAACGCATTTCAGTCGATCAATCCTTCGTCAAGGCAGTAATTTACTTCCTCAAAGGTATGTGCATATAAAAGAACACAGCAAAAAAAAAAAACACACCAAAAAACATCACAAGTTTGAAATGCCACTGTTCGGTGTTCCTATAAAGTTAAAAATGTCTTTAACAAACATTAAGCTGCTTTGTTTGGTTAAAGGCATACTTCTGCTTGTTATTCAAATATGTTTGTTTAGGGAGACTAAATGCGTCCATTATTTCCATGCATACTTTACATATAACATTAATAATAATATTGTTATCTGTTTAAACTAGAAGTTCATTATATAATGGAATTTAAGTATACATGAAATGAAGGTTTGTTAATGAACAATGCTGCATACGAATATCACTCGTTGATTTGAGGAAAGGTTCAAAATGTGGACAAAGTGCTATTAGAACGAGTGTTCCACTGACTCTGCATCATGTACTTGGCAGAGATATTTGCGATATCCCGCCCGGAGCTTTCTGCTGGCCCGAACCAGGTTATTATCATCTCAGCATCTCAGTCTAAAGCTACAGTACGCGTTCGGATGGCGTTCGGATGGCGAATGGCACACTCTGTATTTTAAGACTCAGATCACATGGAAATAAGAAGTAGTAGTTAATTTCAAACTTAGTTTGAACTTAGTAGCATGTATGAGCATTTATTTTAGAATTAAGTTAAAATGCAAATTCATATAGAAAGTATAAAATGTTTACTAAAATGGATTCTATTATCAGATATGTGTAACTGTAATGCGTTGTACATTTGATAAACTACGGACAAATTTTTACCATTATTTGTACACCTGTAATAGCGTACAGGGCCAAACTCATATCACACAAACAGCGTTTCGGGTCGTTTTTAAGACGCACAATAAAATAGACTAGCATAAGATTGAACGTACTTGGTCTTTAATAAACTTCATTTCTCACGAAAACAAATTAGCTCCTTTATTCATTTAAAGACGATAAATATTAAACATTTAACACAATTTGCTGATTTTTGTCGTGATTCCCACAAATAAAATTAACATGCAGCGTTAAAAGACCATCTGTCTTAACATACCATTTGAGTCCTAAGCCGTGGGTGGATATTTATACAGGTTTGGTTAAATTTGTTTATCTAAATGCATAATATAATATTCACATTGGCAATAAAGTCTTGTTATTGTTTGCCGCAGCGTGTTCTTTATTTAACTCAGCTACTTGTGTTGGATAGCAGTAGATGTTAATGACGCGCGGTCTATAGTTAATTATATGCATCGTTAATTATGATTTGAACTTTGGAGAGATGCAGGTGTGACAAGCGTATACGTTATTGAGTTTAAGGATAGTATCGTCTGACGTTATGAGAACCGGCAAAAGAGGAAGACTTTCTCCGAGCTTATGACAGTCGTTCATTGGCAAGGTATGAGCGTTAATATCTACCCCTTTTTTGTTAAGCCTTTTAGAGGTCGAATACCCATGTCTTTACTTTTTATTTAAACAAGAACTAAGGCAGGTTTATTTTCATACGGCTATGCCTAGAAACTAATAGAATATCTTTGTAATTCTTTATTTGGGCTTTTACTGTATGGATTAGCTCACGTGTTCTGTTGCCGTTCTAGGATAGGATCATATTGTTGGTGAGGCCTATTGAACATTAGGTAATAGATAGTCTTAAAATGAGAAAATAATTACAATTACAAAAAACAACAACATCAAACTTAACAATAAGCTAGACAAAAATGAACTACACGTATTGAAGCTACTGTTTAACGTGGCAAAGCTGTAAGTACGTAGTGTCGTACTATTTAGTAGTGTCATACATGTATGTTTTTTTTTATAGCTACAATGTGTCAATGTACCTAAACAGCACGTAATAAGGCAAATTCTAACGAAGTTAAACTATATTGATGGTAAATCTCTATGTTAAAATTAGTTGTTTGTAACGAACGCGCTATCCAATGCATATTATTTATATTGATAAAGTATATGCTAATTGACAGGTAAATGTTGCACGAATGGAATAATTAACAGTCTAAGCCAGACATATTCCTTAATAAATTAATTAAAGGAAACATTACAGCGTAATTATTTATAGAATAAAGAGAGTTTTGACTGAAAATAAAGAGACACTCTAATTATTATCTTACATGCAATATGTTTTGTTTCAACTTGAATCTGGAATGTGCAATCTTAATATAAACTTTAGCACGAAGTCTGCGGTTTCATCTAATTGACTTGGGTAAAAATAAAACATTCGTGTTTATAGAAAAAGTGTAAATGGTTTTATTAGATTATATTTTCCAAAGTTAAATTCTTGTTTTCATAACGCTTTTAACTATCAAATGTCAAATTAGCCATGCATTCATAAGTCACATTGTATACTTTTTTCAGCTTGTACACTTTTTATATTAAATATATTACCACAATCTATGAAAAACTGTCACGTCAAAAAGTACAATCAGAGATTTAGGTCCGCTTAAAGAAAAAATGAGAACGCCAGTGTTTTTGAAAACTTTAAAATAAAAACTGTATATGCAGTAATTGACGATTATTGCTTTGAAGATAGTGCCGTAATCGCCCTTGTGTATTGTAAGATTGCCGAGATAATGAATACAAATAAGGGTCCAACGATTGTAGCCCGAGTTAATTTTTAAAGAAAAAAATGGATGTAGATAATTTTGAATTTATTCTGAACCGATAGTATGGTGTCAAAAGTGTGGCATGAAACGTTGTGGCACTTTACAAGATATTAAAGTGAGAAATATTCCCATTGTATGTTATATGATGTATTAATGCATATATTTACTAAGAACAAATATAAATTGTAAATAAAGCAGCCATTTCTTGTCAATGTGAGAGTATAAAAATCTTACCAATAAATCTTACGCTTTCTTAATTGGATTTTAATGAGCTCTTTTAATGTCTATCAATATTTACTTACTAGCCAAATTATCATTCCAAAAAGTTATTGAAATAGTTATTGCAAACACGAGCGTAGGTCAGCATATGAATGTATGTGAAAACCCGCATAAGTGTTCAAAAACATGACATTTTTGTTGTTGTTGTTTTTTGGTTAAAAATAAAACAAAATACGCAAAAAATAAATTTGGTTTGATAAATATCTGACAATTTTGAGGCATTTTAAACTTAATATTTTCTATAAATTAATGTTTTAGGCCGTTTAATGGATTGACCTTAACCTAAGCTAACGTTGAACCTGTGGTCATCATCGTAAATTTTGCTTCTGCGATCTAACCTTAATCCGCTGATTCACTTATTGTAGACAGACGTAACAGCCGTAGAAACAAAATTCTATCAACACCACAATCTTTGAGAATAGAATACAGAAGAATATGAACAATTTAAAGGGCAAAAGCATTAAAGGCATTAAAGGCATTACATAAGAAAAGCAAAAAAATAGTTTATTGGATAAGTAAATAATGTTTGGGATCTGATAATTATTTGAAAATCTCTTTAAAATGTTATTTTTGTGAATTTTTGCTAAAATCGCTAAATATGATTAATTTAGATGACAGTTATCTTCTCTTTTCAGCGAAAAACACGCAATATGTCTAAGGTTTAGACCTTCACACAAATCCAGGATTACAAAGAGCAAATTCGATCATTTCTGATAATATAACCAAATTCAATATAACAAGAAAATTATTAAGTCGCCATTATATGAAATGTGCAAGCATCTTAAGATAACGGTGTGTTACGCGATGAAAATTGCGAAGGCGCGGAAGTTCTATTTATAACTCTGGACCGTTGTTAATGGCATGGTAATATTTTTATCGTTTAGACAATTTTTCAGAGTTGTTATTTGTTATTAAATTAAGTGCAATCTAATAGATTGTATTTTGAGAAAACCTTTGTATTTCTGTAAATAATCTCTACATGTGCGGATACTTTAAAAGAGAAACAGAAACACAAACTTATTGCCAATATTCCGGTACAATAATGAAAAGCGCGCCGCGTCAACGGCTAAAGATGATACGTCAATATTCAACAATATGGCCAATATCATAAAAAGCTCTAGTAAGATAAAATTAAATATAATTTTTTATAGACCCCGTTCTTTTTGTAGACTATTTAATCCAGAAACTTAAAATAGAGTTGCATTATTTCTCTATTTTTTACGAACGTTGAACAAACACAATATGAATGCTAAATTATTCTATTCTCAAACATTATTGATCTTCATATAGGGGCAGTGAATGACAAATAAAACAGAAGTTATATTTTCATAAAAAACACACTCTCTATTGGCAAGTCAAGTTACTAAATTGAATCAACAAAGCTCCGCACCTCAGTCCTAATTACCTCTGGTGAGCGTGTGATTTATTGGGCTGTGATTGAAACTCCAATACTTGGGATTACGATCCATATTGTTATCGCTGAAAATAAGGCTTATATGAACAATTGGCTTCACGGTACCGAGACAGTGTACCATGTCAGTAAATCAGATTAAGTCTTTGTCGTAGCATTTCTCTCGTGAATAACCGCGGGTTGAATAATGACGAAAATAATATTGTTGGAAAACAGTCGAAAATTATGTAAATACCGGCGGTTATTATAACTAGTAACCGTGTTAGGTTATTATTTGTCCTTTTTCTAACTAAGTATATGATGTGAGAGAAAACATACGACAGTTGGATTTATGAAGTATACATCAACCCTGATACTTCGGGTAATGTCTAAGTATAAAGCGTAACATAATTTTGAATGTATACTTTCTATACGAATTCTAATGTTCCATTATACAATGTTTTATATAATGTTGCTAAACTTCATTATTTCTTTTATAAGTGGTTATAATGATTATCAGATGTAATGGGAGATAACTATGATCGCATTAAGTCCTTTAGAGTGAGTTGCTTTACAAATACTGCATTGTTTGCTAACAGAGTTAATGAAATTTTAACAACTGACATTTTTAAGCTGACTCTCAAGGGCTTTATATAACAAATAAGTTATAAAACATTGCATCTTGAAATCTTATAAATTAATTTCGTATTAAAATTTGATATTTGAATTTGAATATTTCACATTTTGTATGATGAATTGAGTTCCTACTAAAAATGTTTGGCAAGTGACGATATAAGATTTAGACCTATGTTCAAGTTTCACAGGGTATATTTGAGCAGAATCATACTGATGACATATCAAAGTCAAGCAACACTTTTAATTACTCTTTAATTGCCACTAACACTGATTAAATTAAAAACATTTATTTAAAATAGTACCCATTTTTGCAAAGACACACCCTGCATATGTTACTGGTTAAATAGTTTTCCTTTAATATTTCTTTTCACGTCTCTTGTGCGCAAATGTGTGTGCCAGATTCATATCGAATAACTAATAGTAGTTGTTATGTCATTACTCAGTTGTTCACGTTTATACGGTTGTAAAGTTTGCATCAGTTGATTTCATAATATTTCATAATATAATAATATATAATATATAATAAAATCATTTTGGCGAAATAACTTTAAGAATTTGAAGTAATGTATTAATTTCTAGCACGAAATATTCTACTTTGGTACTACTAGTGCCAACCTGGTAAGATAGAATTTATAAAAACAGCGAAGGTAAAAAATAAGCATCCCCACCAAGGTACAGATAATTCACAATACTAATGTTAAAATAGTTTCTCTTGAAATCGACTTTAGTACAAAGTTGACATTGGAAATGGTTATGTCAGTATCTAGAATAGCTGTATTTGAATGTCACGGCTATACTTTGTATAAGATAATTTCTGAGGGTAAATTAGATGAATCAGTGAAAACACGATTACCTGCAGTAAGAATATAACAAAGGAAGCGCGTCGTTGAACTGAATTCACCTTTAATAATAGTAGACCTTGTCGCTTGTATTCGAGTCCAGGTCGGGGCAAGAAATTTCATTTGAGGGAAGTTTTTCCAGTTAACCAGTTGCACGCCGATAGTTCTACCTCGACATTGGTCTGGGGTCTTCCTCCGCGAATAATTATGCTCGCCTTATACCCATGGGTGAAGGACGAGGATAACTAAAACCATTAGATACAATACAAATAATATTTTTTTCGGTGCGATGTAATAAAAATAAAACAACAACAGCAACGAAAAAACAAAAACGTAGAAGGATTCATTGTAAACATAAAACCACCATACTCGCAGTATAAAACATTTAATTCTGCAATCAAACATGTACGATTCCCAGGAGAACTTCAATCGTTTCTATAGAAGGTGTCGCCTCATTTTATGAAAATCCATCCATATCCCCATCGCAAGTTCGTATAAAATGCGTTGGTAAAGAAAGCATTACTTTCATTGCTCGTGATGTATTGACTCTGTTAGTGTGTCACATCGAATGCACTTACTTTCCTTAGCACTCTATGTTACAAGCATTTTATTGCGTTGTAATAGCATTTACATTAAAAGTCTTCCCAAAAAAATGCGGTGAATATTTCTTGGCTGATACACCTCATTCAAAATTAGCTAGATTTCCTCAGTACTTCCTGAAAGCAGTGCATTGGCCATCAACAAAAAACAAAATTCCCTGTTTGGCACGGTGCATGTTTGCGCTCTCATGTTGCGTGAATTATGAAATAACATGCCCTTAATTGGGTTTTTAATGCCAACTGAAGCTCTAACTAGAGCATCCTAATGTCATCCGTTACTCACTATAGATTTATTGACTCGTAAAGTATTCTCTGAAATCTCCCCGGGTCATGATAAAGCTTATTTGTTGTTTTGTCTTTGTTAATTAAGAACGTCTGCACTGTTCCGTTGACAGAAGTTAAATATTTCTATTTAATGCCCCAGCGTACGTTGGATAATAAACCAGTTGAAAAATCAGAATTTTAAGACATGTCAGATTCGCGCATATAGTTTATGTCTGCGATAATGCTTTTGTAATGGCTTGGCTTTGTTATTAAAACTGACAAATTGATAGAAGGACAATTTTAAAGACATTGAACATTTGAATAGGTTAACACCCTGACCTTATGTGGCTTTATTGTAAAAAGGAAATGTGTTCGGAATTTAAGTATTGCAGTGCGAAAGCCCATGCGCATGCGCATCAAGCATGACAAACTGGCTGACGACCTCTCCCGTATGACTTCCCTGTGAGCAGTACACAAGTTAAGCGGTTTGCAACCTTTTCAGATGTTATCTCAGAACATTGCGATATCTTGGGGTAATGTGTGTGTGTTAATGCGCGCGCGTGTGTGTGTGTGTGTGTGTGTGTGTGTGTGTGTGTGTGTGTGTGTGTGGTGTGTGTGGTGTGGTGTGTGTCATCAGTGCCTTTAAAGAATATTATTTGCGATATGTTTACTTACATATTTACTTAGAAATGCTTTCTTCCAATTATCAGGTTAAAAGTTACAAATGAAGATGATTTAAAAACAAACATTATATTTGTAAAGGCTTGAAAGGAAATCTTATAACACCATTCATTAAGCACCCTTATCTAGTCTCACGGAACGATTTTATCATTTTATCGCATCTTCATATTATATCCATGTGAAGTAAGATTTGGGTTTTTTTCCTAGGTGCATTTTTTAAGAATCGGGGTTTTAAATATAAATTTCATTAAAGATCTACAGTGAAATCCATCACAAAATCTATTTAATAAGTTTATAAAATGGTTTTTTGATCAGATTGTTTTAAATTCGGCGTACGCCCACATAGTCAATTTTACTAAGACACTATAATATAAATCAAATTAGGCGCATTCTTGTCAGTAGAAGATAAAACTTCCATTCAATGTTGTTGTTGTTTTTGTTGAATTTGGCATTCATTTGATGATATTTAACTAATTGCTATAGCAAAGATGAAATCAATACACTAACAAGTCAATTGCTTTTGTCGGCGATCCTGACTTAGGTGAGATTGTGCTGATGTTATGGGCGAAATATGATATGCGACATGAATTAGGGTGTGTGAGTGTACGAGCAGTAATCGGGATATGAACGAGTTTGTGTGTCCGTTCGTTTATCGTAACATGGGTGAGGTTGTGTCGGTGTACGAGCGGTAATCGTGACATAAAAGAAAGTGTGTAAGAGCATTTTTTGTGACATTAATGAGGTTGAGTGGGCGTTCGAATGGTTATCGTGACATAAATGAGGTTGTGTGGGCGTACGAACGGTTATCGTGACATTAATGAGGTTGTGTGGCGTACGAACGGTTATCGTGACATTAATTAGGTTGTGTGGGCGTACGAGCGGTAATCGTGACATTAATGTGGTTGTGTGGGCGTACGAACGGTTATCGTGACATTAATGAGGTTGTGTGGGCGTACGAATGGTTATCGTGACATTAATGAGGTTGTGTGGGCGTACGAACGGTTATCGTGACATTAATGAGGTTGTGTGGGCATACGAACGGTTATCGTGACATTAATAAGGTTGTGTGGACGTACGAGCGGTAATCGAGACATTAATTAGGTTGTATGGGCGTACGAACGGTTATCGTGACATTAATGAGGTTGTGTGGGCGTACGAACGGTTATTGTGACATTAATGAGGTTGTGTGGGCGTACGAACGGTTATCGTGATATTAATGAGGTTGTGTGGACGTACGAGCGGTAATCGTGACATTAATTAAGTTGTGTGGGCGTACGAACGGTTATCGTGACATTAATGAGGTTGTGTGGGCGTACCAACGGTAATCGTGACATTAATGAGGTTGTGTGGGCGTACGATGGATTATCGTCACATTAATGAGGTTGTCTTGGCGTCCGAACGGTTATCGTAACTTTCATGAGGTTGTGTGGGCGTACGGACGGTTATCGTGACATTAATGAGGTTGTGTGGGCGTACTAACGGTTATCGTGACATTAATGAGGTTGTGTGGGCGTACGAACGGTAATCGTGACATTAATGAGGTTGTGTGGGCGTACGAACGGTAATCGTGTTATTAATAAGGTTGTGTGGGCGTACGAACAGTAATCGTGACATTAATGAGGTTGTGTGGGCGTCCGAACGGTAATCGTGACTTTAATGAGGTTGTGTGGGCGTACGAACGGTTATCGTGACATTAATGAGGTTGTGTGGGCGAACGAACGGTAATCGTGACATTAATGAGGTTGTGTGGGCGTACGAACGGTAATCGTGACTTTAATGAGGTTGCGTGGGCGTACAAACGATTATCGTGACTTTAATTAGGTTGTGTGGGCGTACGAACGGTTATCGTGACATTAATTAGGTTGTGTGGACGTACGAACGTAATCGTGACATTAATGAGGCTGTGTGGGCGTAAGAACGGTTATCGTGACATTAATGAGGTTGTGTGGGCGTACGATGGATTATCGTCACATTAATGAGGTTGTGTGGGCGTCCGAACGGTTATCGTGACATTAATGAGGTTGTGTGGGCGTACGAACGGTTATCGTGACATTAATGAGGTTGTGTGGGCGTCCGAATGGTTATCGTGACATTAATGAGGTTGTGTGGACGTACGAGCGGTAATCGTGACATTAATTAGGTTGTGTGGGCGTACGAACGGTTATCCTGACTTTAATGAGGTTATGTCATTGTAAGAGCGGTTATCGAGATTCTGATGTCTCTTAGTATAGCATCGTATTTCCTTAAGATATCCTTAGTATTTACCGTAAGTTCTACTGTTTCTTTTAATTCTTTGGTGTTCGTTTATCGTGAAACTTATGCATAAAAAACGTAAATCTGCTTGCCAAAATATTCTTTCTTTACTATACGTTCTTATTTAAATCTTTAATTTTAATTTAAGCTACAATTTTATGGCATTAGCTTTTAATGGTTTTACTTTGACATTTGACTTAGATTTATGTTTTAAAGTTTCAGCGATTGTCTAAATGTTTCTTAAATACTTTCCTCGTTCGGGAAAATCATTAAAGGTTACATTGTTGTAAAACTTAAATAGTGTGCACTTATAAAATGTAAATATCAAAATGAATTACCCTCTTCTATTTAAATGCTGTTTGTAAAATAATAAAAACCAGTATGTTCACATTGATGTCGTTTTTTTCCCTTAAATATACCCTGGTCTTACGGTTGAATAACAATATAGAACTAGAATGAAAACACTAGTCTACTATACAAGGAGAATCAGTAGTACATTGCAAATGGTGAAATCAAATAGAGCACTTCACGCATTAACTTGCAAATTATCCTTGGAGGTTGAGAGACCCAATGCTAAACCAAACAAACATAAAATGGCACTCTTACGATGATTTCTTGTACAAACCAAAGCATATTTATAAGCAGGGCGAAGCTGAGGTGAAGGAATAATATGCAAAAATGTTAATGAATATTTCATCATACAATCACCACGTACATTAGATATAAAAGCCTATGTGTGATAACATTTGCTTTATCAAACAACAGTGTAGTATATTGTAAAGCTGTCACGTGAATGAGGGCGGACTGTGCATCAATTCTATATAGCACTTAGAGGTCCAAATATCGCCAAATCGTATAGAACTTGATATAAACTGACTCAACAGCTTTTAATTGGAATAAAAGCGTTAAAAATAAATTAAACCCCCTTGTTTTTTATTAATGTTATGGCGTCACTACGAGGTTACGTACATGTCTTTAAAAACTACACGTCATTTATCCGGGTCTGTAAACACGGTCTTAAATGCAAAACGGACTTAGTGTTAAGTATAAAAAGTCAAACTTGTCAGTGTACAATTCTGACTTGAGGTAGTGGGATTATTAGTTCCATTAGTTTTAAATAGATATCGGTCTTGAGAGAACAGTATGTAAAGCGATTAAATCCATTTGTCCTGAGAATCTTTTGAAACTGTACCCCACCCATCCATGGTTTAGTTAGAGTTTGATGATACGGCTTGTATTTTATAAATGATAAGAAATTTTTGCATTATTTGTTAGGCGCGTATTTGCTTGCAAAGCCACGAACAAATACTGAAATGAAATTATTGATACCTAGTTTACACATGGTTTCGACGTTATTATCTTGGTTCATTGATTTTAATCATTTTACATATATGTAATAACAATTAAAACGCTATATTTTAAAGGTGCTAAAATTAAGATTTTTTACTAAATTTGTTTTAGGAGTTACGTCATAACATTATGCTTCTCTATCGACACGACTGTCACTCTCGAGAACTGACATTTAGACACACATTCTTGTCAACATCACGAGGCTTAATAATTTCTCACAATTTCCGTACTTATTCTGCATTTCACAACGCTTGTTTTTGTATGTTCTATTATTCCGTTTGTCGGCAAACGTAAATCTTTCATGACAACCCTCGCTGTAGGTGTTATTTTAGATCTGATTCTATATTTGAAATCTGTAATCAATCTTTTTCCTTTCCAAAGGACGCCATGAGTTGCCTACATTGATTTGCAACGTGGTTTATTATTTCCGTTTTAATCACGTGATTTCGGATTAAATATTACAATTATACAATAAAATCTTACAGATTTTGCATATTTGTCTGCGCTATTGCACATTTTATCTCATATTTTAATCCTCCACTTTAGGGTTTTGTTTCGTAACGGTGAGATTTTACTCTGGAGACAAGTCTCCTTGCTAAAGTTGTCAACTCTGCTAGCATGTCTGATTTCTCAATATTTTTTCTAAACTTAAATTATATTACATTAACCGAATTGTAAAAAGATCACTGTTCAAGAATAATGTCATTTTTATATTGTTTTGTGCTATCGTTTATCATACTTCTTCGATACTTTTATTGTTATTATCTTAACAAATGTTGTTTTTCTCTTCTTAGAATAGTACGTGCTTAAACCATTGGTTTATCATGGTATAAAGCAACTGTTTTTATTTCTTGAAATATCGCATATTTACACATTTAGATGTATGTATAAAGTGTTTGAAAATTGACGTTAAACATCATGCGGTCAGGGCGTAACTCTGTCCAACAAGGATTTAATAAGAGTTCAAGAGTTTTGTGAAAGTTCCATGGAGAATTTGCTGTCAAATTATAACATTGTGAATAGAGGGATTGAGCTAAACCAAGACCGTACCATTCTATCCTTCCTAAGTATTATTATATTGGACTCTTTAGGCTAATGCCAAACTAAATAAATATATAATAATTTAACCTAGGAGTATTGCACGCTGCTAACACTAAAGGTAACGTCATTGTTTTCAACATATAGATACAGACCTTGGATTTTTTGTAATTTATACATAGTTTTAACCAGAAAGCTCACTTACTAGATCATCTGAATATTCCAACACAATTATTTCTTAAAGGTCGGTTAGGATTTGCACTATGTATTTATATTTTATTTATAAATATCAGGAAAATCTAAAATAACGTTGTAAAATCGAACTTCTGATAAAATATTTATTGAAAGATGGTATTGTTAGTTAACTATTTGTCACTCATTTCAGAAAGCACTTTCCCTTTGATAGACTAGCTATATTCCTTCGTTTAGCACATGCTTAATTTTGTTGTCATGAACAGTTTTAGGAACATGTTCGAGAATATTTACTTCTTACACACCTTGACCCCAAATATAAACTTACAAATAAACACCAATCTACTATTAATTCGAACGTAAACTTACGACTAGATGTGTAGGTTGCGGCACCATGCATCTTTAGGTGTCACACCTACTCATTTTGACTTAATATCCTCGTTTTATCGATTACGTGCCACCATTTTACGGGACATTCTCGACCCACGTTTCATTGGAAATCTTGTTTCTATGAGAAGGTTCCGGATTGCGATAGTTATTCAAGAAAAAACTCATCGTAGACATAACTTGACACAACCTGTGTAGTGTTCACTTATTAAGTATTCAAAAATATTTTGAAAACGCGTAAGAATTTATGTGTACTAACTATTTGAAATTTCGAATGTGTAACATCATATACAAAGATGCGTGTTCTAAGTAATCAAAAATGAGCTGGAGAAAGGACGATCACAGGAAGGCGTTTTCCCAACTTATGACAGTGGTCTACTGGCAAGGTTAGTAGAGTTATCGACTATTCACAGTATTATGTTATAAAAACGCTGCCAGTAACTACTTTCTATCTGTATACTTTTATATGCTAGCGATTACTGCTGTCTAGCAATACATCTCAATAGTCTATTTATGACCTGAGAATTGTAGCGAATTATTGCATTAATGAATTTATGATTTGTTAATAAATTCTTTCAATGTTTAGTTTGATGTCCCTTGAACATATTTTCTCATTTTAACTTAATGTCCTCGATGTATCGATTACTGTAATTTAAGGGACATTCACGACCCACGTTGATTTCTCTCTCTCTCTTCTGTCTGTCTGTCTGTCTGTCTCTCTCTCTCTCTCTCTCTCTCTCTCACACACACACACACACACACACACACACACACACACACACACACACACACACACACACACACACACACACACACACACACACACACACACACACACACACACACACACACACACACACACACACACACACACACACACAATTCCCTCTCTCATTCATGACTGAAGTTTCTCTTATTTCTGAAATTGATTCACTTTAGAGTCAAAGCCACCTGCACCAAGCCGTACAAAATAACTCAGTGTAAGCTTCCGGTAAGTAAAAGCAGCTTAAATTTAAAGCAACAGAAACAACAATAACCCCGGAAGAACGGCGAGAGCAGTTTAACATTATATTTGAATCAAGCAAAAGATAAAATCATTAAAAGCAACCACAAGTTTTGCAACACATTGTTTACTGTTGCAATACAAAACGTAGGGATTGATCTAGTATTTTGATATATATCGGTATCAGTTCAATATATTATATGCATATTAACTTGTAAGGTTCATATGCTCTGAGACTGCAAATTGTTTAAGTTGTCATTGTAAAAGTACTTGAATATGTTGGAATACTAGTATTATCATACTGGTTCAATACTCAGAACTAGCTTTACATGTACACTACGTGAAATGAAGACCTTTGCAACAGATGTCGCATCCGTGACAAAGAAATAATTACTGTACAATCTACACACCGACTCACAAACGAGAGATGTGTGATAAAGGAATTGATTTTTCACATTGTTACTGTTTATCCAAAAACTTATGTATCATTTTATATTTAACACGAATTCGTGATAATAGATAAAACAAAACGAAAATGACTATGACAATCTTAGTAAGAATGTGTTATTTACTTGTGTTAGGTAGAGGAAATAGTGCATAACTGTAAATTGTGTCAAGGCAATGGACTTGTATAATGAGTCGGAAGGAAAGAGGTTTATTTTCTACCTGTTCTCGTTGGATTCAAGAAGTTATTCCCGTAATACGGAGGCGATCTTCTGCCACCGATGATTGTAAGTGTTTTGTGCAGTTTTGTTCTAGGAATGCAAAACTGCAGTAGTGTTTGGAATTCAAGAATTTCTTTATACAATTTATAATTATCGTAATAATGCATGTAAACTTACTAACTCCTACCATGACCTGATTTTCTTAAAGTTAGTTATTTGTTGTCAAATAATTGCTAAGGATTGTTGAATGAAAATTACGGAGACTTCAAAGCAGATAATACAGATGAGGACTGGTTCATTTACATTTTTGTTACGGGAATAAATGTCATCACATAAAATTAAACATGAGTTTTAATAAAAGTTCCTTCCTAAACAGGTTATAAACAAATATCAACAATTATTTACGCCTGGTTTAACAATTTAAAGCAAACCTTTAATTATTATAATAATATAAAATGTGATGTTTAAAAACGATATCAACCGACTTAAGAAATAGTAACAAAAGGTGTAATCTAAATAAATGTGTATAATAAAAATAAATTTTAATATGCTTTGCCTCTGTCTTTTATTATAATATAGGGAGAGATATTTAATATTTGACAAAAAATTATTAACGATTAATCGCGCCGAAAAGCAAGAAAACTTGTACATGACTATAAACCATATAAGATAACTGTATTAAAAATATGTTGGAAAACTATTTTGACGCCTTTTTATATGCATGCAAAAATCACTATATCAAACTGTTATCTAAAGAGAAGGAACTAGACATAGTTTAAGTTATAATGATTATAGCAATCCTATATTCCATTAATAATTCAAAACATACGAAATCCAAATTACTATCAAACCTAAAACGCCGCCAACAAACAACAATTTCTAATTTTCTTAAAGTTTCCCTTTATAATTATGATATAACTCACCCGAAAGTTTTAAAATGCAATATTTTCTTATAGGTCCTTTGGGATTTTGTCTCATTACGTTTTTATACTCTATTGAAATTGATATATGTATTTACTCCATATGGGCTGTATCGCTATGGGTACTGCAAGTTTAATAGGGTGTATTCTCCCATTTATTACCGGTATTTGGGATTTCTCATTTTTTATGACAGTACCTATTTATTTGTCGAATCTGCAGCACAAAAAGTAACACTATTATATAAGATGGTAATAACTGCATCAGCCAGTGGCTGAATAGTATTTTTTGAAAACAAAAGGACACATCATTACTACAACATTTTATGGCTTTTATTAAATATTATTTGTCTGATAATATCTGCCGTGAAATTTCATCCGGTAACGCAAAGATTTACCGATGTCCAAATTGTAATTGGTTTCAAAGCGTCTGTTTCAATAAACCACCGCATTTCGTAAAGTTCACGTTGTTTGTGTTTGTGTTTTTGTGCTGAAAATGGATCTCATCGGCAAAAATTATGATCATTAGAGCAATGTCCAGCTATTTTTGTAGAGGAATATCTGTCTAGCTACAACCATCAGCGCACCGCAGAGCAGCTAAAAGGCCTGCCCGTTTCATGTCCATAGCCCTGATCTGTGCTCGAATCCATGCGATGATAGTCTGATCAGTTACAAGTTACCCACTCTGTTAAAGGCGCTGCACATGTATTGTTTTTATACTAGTACACACGGATCTGAAATGCATTTTTATGCCAAAGCGATTTGTTACAATATGCCGTTTAACTTCTTTTTACAGACATAAAATGAATGTTAATATATATCTATTCTACATATCTAATTGTGCAGATATGGATTACAAAACATTAAGGAAACATTGCATTATTTTTCACTTAAGCACGGCATTTTGTACAGAGAATTGCCCTGTTAAAACGCATATTCCTGTTAGCTTCAGGGAAGGAGTCAAGATTATTTGCAGCTATAAATTCCTTGTACACAATGTATGTACTATAAAACATGTAAAACATTGTCAATTATTTTTTGAACTTCTGTTTTGTTATTGTTGATGGAAAAATGTCGACCTCAGTTTAAATGGCTGTAATGCTACTTATAAGTTCATACATATGTGAAAAGAGTATAAACCTATGATTGCATAAGTTATACAGATTAAAAATTCCACCAAAAATTAAAGTAATTTATGATAGTGTTCAAGCCACAAAACAATATTTCCCTTTTGTAGATATGTATGTTCAACAGGATGACTTGATAGAATTCATATATAGAAAAAAATACCGATTTATTTCAACCTGTTTACTCACAAATCCGCCGGTAAAGAAAACACACTGTAATCATTGTGTTAATCAGAGACAAACATTAATTTACATCTCATTGGTCCAAGTGTTCTGGCAAAATATCCACTGTCGAGATGTATGGGGTGATTTTTCCTTCAGAAGATCAAGATGCGCGTATACTATATAACCACACTTCCCTGTAGGGATTCGCGAGAGCATATAATAACCTTGATACATCAGTGTAAATGGATTTACTTTTGTCACGGAATCTTAAGATTTTTCTGATGGTATAGCAGACGACGTTTTTCGTCTGCAAATGCATGTAAGCTAATCCAATACAAAAAACTTTCTGCGGATGTTATGTTAAAATGAAAAATACCTATTCACGCTCTGTTAAATCTGTTGTTGTTTTTCTAAAATCTCTTACATTTCTATAAAATAAAACACATTGCTTGCCAGGAAATTCTTAGGTTAAACGACTGTGTAAATAGAACATATACAATTTAAGGCAATATTTATATAGCTCAGAAATATTTTTGTTCAAGGGGGATAAAAACTAAGATTGTTAGGTAGCGATCACTGGCCTAGAATACTAGATTTAAATTTGTAATCTGGTATTTATTTTAAGATCGGTTTCCTATGAAGTGATTGCTATACACAGTAAACGAAGCGATACATTAGCTTTAAGTGACAATTAAAATACTGTTGGTGGGTTGAAAACCATATTCTCTCCCCACAACCCTCTTTAAAAGCAACAACAACAACAACAAAATAACAACAAACAAAACAACACAACGACACACTCTATCGAAGGACTATATGAAGCTTGAATTGTACTTAAATGGCTAACTTTGGTTTTTCCAAAATCACCCCCCCACACACACACACACACACTTATTATAAATTGCCTAATCGTAATATGTTGTATAATGATGAGACTAAATGTATGACTAGACATAAGCTGGAGACGGAACAATCGCGGGTAGGCGTTTTCCTAATTTATGTCAGTGATCTACTGACAGGGTTGCTAGAATTATCGTCTTTAGTCAGTATTGTTTGTTGCAAAAACCTTTAGAAACTAACCATTTTCTATATTGTTTTATCTTTTTATGACAAGGATTGTCTTATTGCAACATGATTGCTCAACTAGCTTATGTTGTGATATTGTTAGTGAGCGTTGCAGTCATTATTTTATGATTCGTTTATTTGTCCCTGACTATTTACACCCTGGTGGCATGTTAACAGATTTTCGATTCTCTTGCTATAAATGTGAATGCGTTGTTCATAGTAACGAATGTAGAATGATTCTGTTTGGCAGTTTTAGGAGATATTAGTCTGAACTGGGTATAAAGTCAAAATAATAAAACATTAAATATGCAGTTTATGTGCAGACTGGTTCTGTGAGGCAGTTCTAGAAGTAATTATCGGAGCTGGGTTGGGGTAAAAATATTAAAACTAAATCATGTAATTTTTGTCGTTATAAATCTGCCTGTTATCATACACATGTTTCCGATTCGTATTTACTTCGCAATACCTAATATACAACTAGTACTCGTTCACTGCACTCTATATCTCTTTTAATTATAAGTCATCCCCTCTGTGTCTCTGTTTGTTCTTCTCTGTTTCTGTGTGTCTGTCTGTCCATCCGCCCACTACCCCGTGATCCGTCCGTCCGTCCGTCTGTTGCGCTCCGTAACATCTCTAGACGTAAATGATATGAGTACCATGCGTTACAAAAAGCAACCTAATGTAATATATAGTTCTAGTTATTATATTTAAAACACAATGCCAGTGGTATAATAGCAAAAACAGTTGTACATATTTAATTAAGCTTCTCATCAAACAACAACATTCAGAACCAAACTAATAGCAATGTTTTGGTAAATGTTGTTACCATTACGTTTTTATATATGGTTCGACTAACAATATACTACATTTTCGTTTGCTTTAAGAATGACTAGCTCAATGCTTTGGTATTGCACACTGATCATTGTTTATGTTGACACTGTCTGGATATGTCAGTATGTTTGCATGTTACATTCTATGCCCCTTTGTTCCATGCTACCAACGAACCTTACATCTACACCACGAAGATTAAAGATCAATGTGACAGATGTTGTGCTCGGGACACAGAAATAATTACTGTATAATATGCATGCCTACTGACTGAAGAGCCATGGCTCATAAAAGAATTGATTATGCGCATTCTTACTGTTGTATTCGAAGACTGTATATTCAATGCTTGTTTCGTATAAAAGAATATGAGAATTAAAACCGTGATCTTAATCTGGAAACGTGAAAACACTTAAAACAGTGTGAGGGCTAGGAACTGCACGACATGCTTTTCTAAAATTAAAAGCTGAATATTAAAGACAATGTTTTCATTTGTGCTCGTTGGATTCACGTTACACATGGCGCCTGCCACTGATGAAAGAAAGTGTTTGTATTAAAGTGTATCATCTCTAACAATGTAAATTTGAAGTAACGTTTTGAATTCCCGGGGTCTTATAAAACCATTAAATATAAACATTACATTGTTCAAAATGTAAGGATTTCCTTTTTAGTTTAAAAAAAAATATCCATATACGGTCTCATGATACTTAACACACGTCTTTTAAACGCTTTAAGCAGCTATTCTTACTAGAGTTTTATACGTACTTAAAATCAATAAGTACAGATATGAAATAGTATCAATAAAGTTATGGGTAAATGCAAATTATAAACATTCCGTCACATCCAAATGTACATGTAAACCTTCTTTTTCCTTTTTATATATAAACCGGATCTAAATTTCATTGACATGTCTGGGACAATAGTTCTGATTTAGGCTATAAACAAAAGAAATGGTAGTTAATTTTGATTTTGTTGCAATGGCACCATTTGTGTGTAAAATATATTTTCTAATGCTTTGTGTCTGTCCACTTTTTTAAAGAAAAGAAAGAATTATTTCTGGATATATTGTAAGTCTCGAATCAAATACTCATAAAATTCATTTAATATGCTGATATTTTAAACCGATGTCTTAGGTGGCATTTTCTAGACTTATGGAAATGTATATATTACACTAATGTAGATGTTTAACTCTGTTGATATCTTTTCTAAGAAGTGAGCCGTATAAATCTGTCTGTAACGGATTTCAAGGATTTAGTTTTTGACGATATTTAACATGATAAAAACTGTGATGCTTTATATCCTCAGATTTTTTGTCATCGGCATTTTGAGATTTGTAAAGATAAGAGCAGAAGATCGTGTATACTGACAGTCGCTACTTGATGTAACAACCGTAGATTACAATGGATTTACAATAAAATGAGGCACTTACCATGTCTCCCGACCATTTGAAACAAGTACATGTGTAAGATGAAAACACGTGCACTAATGTTTGTGACTACACGTTGAATATAAACAGATCAAACGGACGATTTTTGTTTCCGACAATTGAAGAAGCTTGTGCGACATGTGTATGTGGTAAACTGATATATGATAAAAGGCGACGTGTTATTCCTGAATGCTTTAGTTGTGGTCTGTTAAGTATCATCTCAAGGACTATTTTCATGATGAATAATGAAACGTTCTGGACATGTGTCTGCAATGCCTTGCCATGAGCTGGCGAAAATGGGAACAGATAAATATTCAATCACATAATGTTGTTTTTGCTTGGTAGCAAGTAAGACTAACATAATTTACTGAAATCAATGACAGACAAGTGATTTAAACTTTGAACAATCGAAAAATCTTTGTAAACAAGTCAGATCGCAAACTGTTGTTGATAATTGCTTAGTTTTATATCTGACAATAATCCTTAAGTTTTTGTTCTTCTGGAGTTAGGCATGTAGCGGTCTACGAATGTACGTTAAAATATTATTTTTGAGCAAACGCACCTGTATTTTATAAGCTTAAGAATTTACACACTTATGTTATTATTGTCAGTTTTCTGATGCTGCTAATTTGGTCCTTTGTCAATATATCTGGTCAATATTTTGGTTGGAAATTAACCGTCTGTAATGTATTTGTTAATATGGTATATTATGAATATGCAGATATAGATTGGAATTATAGAACTGTCTTCACTCAATCCTTACCGTTTGATGCAAAGACTCAATGCTTGTGTTCTGTAATGCTTTTTAACATTTTGTCAGCCATCAAGTCAACATAAACAAGCCTCATTGAAGAGGAAGTTGAGAAATAATTATACCTTTGAAAGACGCATACAAAGGTTTCTGATAATACTTGTTACATGAAACAAGAACCCAATGCCTTAATTACCTTACCTTGAACGCATAAATCGATTACTTAAAATGTCCATTCATTACTTATTGTGTATGTGAAACTATGCTTGAAGTTGTTTTTAACCGGCTGTTGTTGTTAAAATGATGATTTCAAAATATACGTGAAAATGACTTGATTATAAATGAAATTATTTTAAATGCTGTAATTATTTATTTGTTATATGAATCTTATTCTGAATATAATCAGAATGTCTTTGTAGATTATCTAAACTAGGAGACAACCATATATTATTCAGAATGAATCATTATTTACATAAGGTAATCGTAAAGAGTAATGATCATGAAATAACTCTCCTGTAGGCTTCCAGGATGTCCTCAATCGTCTTGAGTGTGTGACAGTTATATGACTTATCAAAATTGCTTTGTGAACTTTAAAACTATGGAACATACTGCTAACGACTAAAACAAGGTTTATATGTTGTAATTTCTGATTTATTTACGACTTTCATTATTCTGTGGATGCATAATTATCACAATATAAAACCTATAATACTAATGACTTTCTATTGTATGGCAGAGTTTAAAAGAGAAAACTTAAACAATAGATAGCCTTTATAGTAGACACTCTTGTTCGTATATGTATATGTCCCCGTTTTGAAGACATTTCAAAAATTATAAGTTGGATTTAAATTTTACTAGTTTTTTAAAAGTATACTTATTACTACATGTGCAAGGCGAGAACTTGAATACGACATATATTTCCGGATACGTTCATTGGATTACAAAAAGTTACAAATCATTTTATTTAACAAAAAACCCCAGAACATTTACTTTTTCAACTATTTAATATTTGACATACTTAATCGTAACTCGAAAATGCATTTTAATTTATGTGATACATGACAATGCATTACAATGCGCGGTCAACTGAGACAAATGTATAAAACACTATTTACGCATACAATGATTTTGTTTAAGTCCACTGACTAAAGCTATGGTAATATGAGCATCCATATACCGATTGCAGGATAATTCTGCAACCTTAATGTGGTAATTAACCCTTACGCTAAAATTTTATATGTACAAGGGGTCACGTACAATATTAAAATTATGTTGGTGTTGCTACTGGGAGAATAACAAAAATGTTTGCCATCTAGTGAACAATCAGTGTACTGTAGAACAAACCCAGAACTTACAGTGGCAATTATGGGCAAGAAAAAACTTATTCGGTAGAGTTTTGAAATCACAACAGCTGTTTGTCAGCTTAAGTACCTCGTACCGGCTATAATACAGACGACAGTTGTTGTCTATCTTGTTAACTTTTGTTGCGTAATGATTGTTTTGTACTCATTCTCAATATCCGGCAATATATAATGCACGACATGCAGAGGATAATGTTCACGGGGTCAATAAACCCGATTCTTTGTAGACACCAGCATTGCGCAGAAGAGACAAACGGTTCCAACCGCCCGGCTTTTGCTGTAATATTCTTTTTCAATTTGTTTGCTATTTGTTTGCTTGTTATTTTCATCGTATCAGCATCTTTGCCGACGTCAAGCCTATTATTGGGAAAGGAAGACCCGTGGCATATATCTGGGTATGCCCATTAGCGCACCACAGATTGGAATACCTCCCCATTTGACATCCTTTTAATCGTGTGATAAACCACACGTTTTATTTGACAATATTCAAAAGTTACACACAATTAATAAATAACTGCATTTAAGATCAACACAAAGGAAACAGCAAACCTACTACTGCATTCTTTCTTCCAATACAAGTCAATACAAGAAATACACATTCAGCAAGAGTAATTCTCAATATAAACACTCCGTGCCCATCTGACCGTTACGATCAGTGTTTGGATATCATACATAGTCAAGTTGTTGTTACAACGTTGTCGAACAGAAACTCGTGAATATGATATATCCTTGATACACCATCATGCTTTTGTTGAATGTTTTTAGGTTTATTACCGAGTGGATTAAACAAACATCGATGTGTTCTGTACAATCTCACATACACTGCCGGCTCGTTATTTGCGACAGGATCAAATAGAGTGAGAATTTGTGTTACTCCGACAATTACCATTTGTCTCTATGTATTCTTCTAGATTTACTTAAAACTGGTAAGTTTATACGTAGGTGTGTGTATTTGAGTTTTGCTGATAGAATAAGAACTTCCCCACTGTTTAAACCACTTTTAGCTAATAACTAGTCTCAAGTATGTTCTATTGTATTTCCTGATAAGGTAATTGTAATCACATAACGCCGTGATATGAAACTAATTATATATACTTAAAAGGCAATATTATTTTGATATTTCTACAAGAAAACGATGACGATTATTAATATTAATTTCATTACTGGTACCGAGACGTTCAAATTTCCACGCAGACATACATGTATTTGTTTTTTTTATACAATGGATAAATTATTTGTGTCGTGTTTTTTTTTAAATTTGTGAAACCTTCTCGGCGAGTGTGTGGCCTGTGCTGCAGATAGTAATGCTGTTTAATACTCACTTGCATGCGAATCAGAAGACTTAGTATTATTTGTTGTGTAAAACATATACTTAACAGTTGGAAAAGACTGAAATGTGTGCGCAATGACTTTAAATAAGGCCACAAAAATGAAGTTTATGTCGGCCTTACGGTTTTATCTGCGGCGTTATTTTGTATCCGAAAGACTCGGATCACCTTCGGTAGCAAGCTGCTTAGGAACACTAAGACAGTCTGATCTCGGAGACACATGTGTCTGTCTATGGCATAATATTCTGAATCAACAAATCATTCGGATATCATTTTCGTCGGCTTTTAAGGTTCTGCTGCGACATATTCCAAGTAGTGAAGAATCACACAGCATAGATGTCATTGTTATCGGTAAATATGTCTGTTCTATTCATGCGAAGGAATCGTATATATTGATGCCTCTTGGAATGTTGTTAAAATTGATCTGGACTACATCGCTATGAGTTGGCGACTGGGGAAACATGGAAAGGTGTTTGCCCAACTCTGGGCGGTAATTCACTGGCAAGGTTTGTAGAACCTTTAGTAATATGAGCATTTCTTTATTACTTGTTTAATAATTTGTATTATTTTTATTACAAACTGCCAATACGTAAATCTTTCAAAATGCGTTGTTTGTAATTTTATTTTGTAAATAATATACTTTTATTTAGATGTTTTCACTCGATGCGGTGCCTAATTTTAGTTGTAATTGTCTGAATTTAAATGGATATTTTACTTACGCTGTTTGTCTTTGTGTAGTTCTTTTTATAGAAATAATATTTCTCTCTTCTAAATTTTATATGCGCATTATTTTTCAATGACAGCACTACTTTCGTCCTAACATATCAATGAAAACTTCAGCGCTTGAACATTATGTATTCAAATAGATCGGTTTTCTTTTCATTGCTTGCATTTGAGAAACCTGTTAGTAAGTAAGTGCGAAGTTAAAGCTCTATAAAACTGGTTTTAGCACCCCAATCGGTCCTTTGTGCCGAATGACCGTTCCAAGACAGTAACTGTTGGGTTTGCTCTTTTTGTTAAATGGCTCATCACAGGTATGTTCTTGCTTTTACATTTGGCTTGCAAGTAAATACCTTTGTCATGTGCCTTTTCAGGGTTTGGTGTAAGTTGCAATGCTCATAGGACTTTGTAATATATTCTAAAATAAGAGAAACAATAGAAAGTTTGTAGAGCTAAAAAAAAAACAGTTTAAACACCCAAGTCTGTCCTTTGGAGCGTTCCAACTCGGTAATGTTTGTGTTTTCCCCTTTTTGGATAAAATCTCGTCTCCGTGTTTTTGTCACTTTCGACTTGACTTGAGTGTTTGAGCCTTCGTGCTTAAGTTGAACGGGCTATGTTGAAAAGTTATTTTATAATAGTGTTATATGTGATATAAATTTCTTTTCTGTATAAGTTTACACTATTTAAAAACATATCCGGGTACTTTCTGTTCAGTACAGCCAAGTTACAAATTCAATTAAGTTTGCAAACCGTACATGAACTTTCGAGTATTTTAATATGGTAATAATGCTTAATCCAGATTATGTGAATCTTTCTGAAACCTTAGGTGTGCTATTTCGCTTCTTCAGTATATAAGTCTCTAGCATTATGCATTGAGTCGAACGTCACTCTTAAATGTTGTACCTCGATCAATAGTTCATGTGCCTCTCAGAAAGTTATATCGTAATTGTAGGCTTTAAACGTTTTTAGCAGCTCCTTTATATATTCATCCTAAGGATCCAATCAAAGTAAGTAAATTGGTTTAACATACAAATAATTTTCAGCATCTTTGTATATAAACAAATATTTTGTGGGATAAAATGGTACATTAAATGAAGTTTAAATGAAAATTGCACTATAAAAGAAAAGCGGAACGACTTATACGATTTATTGTAATTAAAAATAAACCTTGCATCACATATTCGATTAAAGAATTTAGCGCGTTCGTTTTTGATTTGAACAATAAAGATAACTCGAACGGGCTGCAATCAAATAGTTTCTTAATAAGGCTCGCTCTAAAATTGTGATATTAGTAAGCAGTTATTCTGATTCAAAATAGTCAGGTACGTCAAAAATGTTCTGATATAAAATCGGCATTACAATTGGATGTCTCATTTATATGTTTATACTCATTGACGTGGGGCATAAAGTTCATCGGACACATCGATTTATATTCATATACTGTTGCCGTGATAAATGTAATTAAATGAGCGATATAAGGACAGATATCCTTATCATGACACTTAGTACAGCAGTGTCCCCGACATGGTGAGACGATATGAGTGTTCTTACAAGAGAACAGCTTCAGTTTGTTACCTTTATTCCAAAGTGGTTTAGATGTTGCAGTGTAATTGATGATACAATTGGGAATGTTTATATTAAAATGGATATTACATGGGTTGAATTTGTTTTGTGTTGACCGTTTGATAATGGCGAAATGTTTTATAGATATGCATTAAAACAACTTTTGAGCGACTAATTGGAAGACTATTACTGAACCAACACATATTTAAATCGACAATAAATAATGACTTTTAACTTGAATTCGTCCGTTTCATTTACAATAGATTATTTACAACAAATGTTATAAGTTAAAATTAAGAAGACAAATGTTAAATGTAAAATTCAAATGCATGGTTAAAAGATATCACTAATTGGAACATGCCATTCGCAAATTGTTCTCGGAATTGATGCAAATTAAATCAATATGTTAACAGGTAAAATAGATTAATGAACTACTTTAACACTTCTGGACCTTTTATAACCTATATATGGTAAAGTAAAGTTGCTGTTGATGATACTGTAGCAATGTAGCACAAATCTAATATATGAAGCAAGGTAATCGTTAACATTATTGTCACATAAATGTATTGAATTAAACAATTAGCAAGTTGATAAGCTAATTGTGGAACTTGTCTTTTGACTAAGGATGGAATCATTTGTTGCCTTTTTAGAATTAAGAATGAGACTCGCTTTTGAATTCCTTTATTCACGAAATTCCTGTGATATGGTGCGATAATTCAAATTGAATTCTGTTGTAAGGAATATAAAGTTTTTTATTATGGAAACGGAAGGAAACTGGCGGATAGGAAAGAAAGGTCGAGTGTTTACGCATCTAATGGCGGCCATACACTGGCAAGGTAAGTGCTCATTGTATGGCACTTAAAATGGTTGTTTCATTTATTGATAAACTTAAAACATAGTATTGATATTTGCTTACATTAACATAAACGATTAGTACTTCCTTATGAAAGTAGTCTGTCTATTTTATCGACTGAGGCGGTAACTGTTGGGTTTGCTCTTTTTCTTTAATGACTGGTCACAGATTTGTTCGTTTTATAACATTTGGCTTACATTAGACTCCCTCTGTCCTATTACTTTTCAAATTATAGTATATATTGCACCTTTGTAAACATCGGCTTCTTGCTGCTTTTTAAATGGTGGTTGCGAGGCTTTTAGGTTTTGTACATATTGTACATATGTTGATAGTTTATTATATTATTAGATATTTTCTCTGTATATAAGTTCACTTTATAAGTTTAACTCCCGATGCGGGTGCTTACTGTTAGGTGTCTCACTTTGATGATACATTTTTATTTACACTTCTTTTAAAGAAAAAAACCTGCAGGTAGTGCGAGGTTAGAGCGCTCCACAAACCAGGTTTGAGCACCACATTTGGTCTCCTTGCAGACTGAATGTTCTAAGGCGGTTACTGCTGGTTTTTCTTTTTGTGTGTTATGTCTCGTCTTTTATGTCGCTTTTACATTTACCCTATTTACCTAGTCTTAGTTTTGTCTATAAGTAGTTTAGATTTAAATAGCTGTGGTTATTCTTATAGGACCCTTTTCTTATTTACTATTTTATAAGCTATGGTATATACATGTAATTAGATCAAATACTGATGTCATATGATAAAACAGTACTAATATTATTTGAATACATAATTTAAAAACATCGAGAAAATAGGTTGATTTATATAATATGGGTTATTATAAACAAAAGGCGGACCAAATCTCTAAGGAATACTTATAGCGGAGTCTCGAGGTAACGACTGTGGAGTGATCCTATTATGCAATCCTTATATGGCACGACAGCAAAGTCAAGAGGTAGAGTAACAAAAGTTTGTCTCATAATAAAAGCTTTAAATGGTAGTTTCATTTTGTTCTTTTGCATAAGGGCTTTCCTACTGCAATACAATCTATTCGGCAATAAAAGATTAAAACATCTTCCTATAGTTGTAATATATAAACCATGTTTTAACAGTTTATGATTCATTTTGTTGAATTCTTGTTCTAAAATCGTCACGATTATTACATGCTCGTGCAAAACTAGTAAGCAGTTACTTAGCATAACAATATCTTTTTATATAGCAGTCACATAATCGATGGTGGGAACCGACTGTCTTTGCAGCTATTCACTTATCCTTTGTTCTTAAAAATGAAATATGCATCAGGATTTTTTCCGAAAAATCAAAACAAGTTTGTCTGGTGCTTTTTAAAACTCAAAGGAATTTGTCATATATTCTTTATAAGATTAAAGAATGGCACCAAAATATATCTTAGGCAAAATGTCCATGTAGATAGTTTTTTTAATCTAAATAACTTGAAGATAGGAAGCCTATTATCTACATCAGCCATATCTTTTTTCCATATTTAGATTTAACTTATACATATTTAAATGTCACGTGCCTGCTAATTCTTTAAATTTAATTCCGTCATCCTTTGACATTTTTCTAGCCCTTTTCTTTATTTGTCATGATAGCGTGGAATTCTTTACTGATCTAGTCTGGAACAGCTTGAATTGAAAAACATAAAACTTGAGTGATTAAAATATGGGCTGGTGCTAGTTCTGTCTTCAGCCGGCACAGTGGAAAATTAGGACATATTCAGGCATCCAGGTCAAAACAACACATGTGCCTAAATGTCTGTAAAAATGGCGAGAGAAAAGAAAAACAACACATATATATAAATCTTTAAATTTTCTTGATCTTTGGTAACAATGCAATAATCTTGCGACAGGAAAAGCAAGTGTTTGCAGGTGTTTTGCCAAACTGTGTGCTGTACTTCAATGACGAGGATGGTAAAATAATGTTCCATACTCAATAAAATACAATAGTTCAGACAACAGTTCAATTAACAGGAAATAAGTTATTAATATTATTACATAAACATAAATGTAAGATACAATTTTATCTTGGAGCGTTATTCTTATGAACTGTAGGGTCATTTGCATTATTTGACAACTTTACTTTTACCGATTATACTTATATATTTAAATTAATATAAATGAGTGCTTTATTTAAAAAGTTTCACATTGATTTTGCTATCAACATCTGCAACATCTGGAACAGCTGTTTGTCATCTTTTAACAATAAATAAGCTTTGCGCCAGGTTTAGTCTATTCGCCTTCCAGCTCGCGATATCTTTGAGACGACTCTTACAAAGAAAACCCGTTTACTGGAGAACGCTTTCAAAAAGCCGTTGTAGAATCACAACATCTGTTTGTTCTCTGGTGCATTTTATTTCAGCTAAAGCACAAACGAAACCTAGCTGTTGGCAGGTTTCTTAACTTGCTTCTCGTTATTATTGGATTAAAGTCGTTCTCAATTTCCTGGTTTATGATGCGACATGCATTAGATATTGTTGATAGAAGAGACAACGCACTGATTGGTTTAGATATCAAAGTCTTGCAAAGGAAACAGACTTTTTGTTAAGGATTAAGGTCTTAATCAAAAATATGTTATAGAACCATTTTCCCGAATAATATTGCATTTAATATAATATATTATATGGTGTTTATCTACAATTAACAGGAAGAAAACAGCTGCTACGTGGCTAATTTATGCTCATTCATATATCAACCAATAATCAAGTCAATTTTCTTGTTCTTTTATCGATATATTAGTTTTAATCTTTGAAATATGGGCAAAACTTTAGGTCAATTATTTCAAAAATGGTAAATACATTATGTAAATTCCTTTCTTTTTTTACATTTATTTGCTTCACCATCCTTTCTAACATGCCAACACATTGTATGCACGGAAAACAATTATAAACTCCCTTGTAAATAATTTGCAACGATAATTAGTCAATGTAATAAGGGAGTATTAACTATATATTTTTTATTTAGAGTATTACATATATTCCAGGGGCGTCTGTAGTCGCCGGGTGCAAGAGTCGGCTAATTCTTCTGACTGTTAAACGTCTCATTCCATGGCTTAGAGCCCCAGTCGGGGCAAAGACCATCATGTAGCAAGTTTTACCAGTACAAGTGGTGCCTCTATATTTTTAACTATTTGGCTAAGGTTTTTTCCACCAAAGAGTAGATGGTGTGGAGATAATGACCATAATCTTGTCGCTGCAATGTACCTAATACAAAATGAAACAATATTTCCAGGTCATATACGTGCACAAGTTTGTTGAACAAGCCATAGCGTCAATGATTTTTCACGAATGACATACAACTTCTACAAACCAGAGTGAACTGATTGATTTTGTCACGCGATACTCTAATACGATGTTATTAAAGATGAATACTAATGCATGCTTTAAGGAAATAGAATAAAAGACGCAAATGACTAATGGCTAATATGCCAAACATATTTATTTAGATCTTAAAAGAAATGAAGTCAAAATAAACCTTATTAAAAAGAAAACAGTATACTAACACGTCAGACATGCAAGCGCTATGATTTCAAGTAAACATGAAATTAGAATGTATACATGAAGACTTCTCCGATAATAAAACAAAACGGATGAAATCGAAGGAAATGCAAATACATATTTGGTTTATAATCTTAGACAAATAGGGTGAAAAAAGTGTATCTTATCACAAGTAACAACAACATGACAATAGTGATATTAAGTAATCTTTAAAGCCATAATTTCATCTGTTATTGGTACATAACTGGTACAAAAATCAGAAGTATTTGGTACAGAAGACTGTGTAACCCAAATGGTTTGTTAAGCGTGGGCTGAAACCTGTCAAAAATCATAATACAAGTAATGCTGAAATCTGAAATGAAACAAGGTTCAGGGCGCAACGTATCATAAATATTCAATGGCGAAGTCGGTAGAGCACCGGACCGCCATACGATACATGTGTAGAAACAATGTTTGAACTTTTTATCGATTATTGTTGTTTGTATTTGTTTCAAACCGCAGACCACTTAAAACGCTTATGTGTAGGATAAAAAAAGTCTTTCAGGAATATAATGAATTTATTTTATTATTTCATTTAACTTTTCTATCATGGCTATATTCTGAAATCAAATCATAAAATTTTAATAGACAAAATGTTGCTGACTGCTGGTGCAACAAGACATCTGTTTCGTGTTTCGCGCGGTTCATTTTACGGCATATATATATATATATATATATATATATATATATATATATATATATATATATATATATTGTACACATATAAAATTCTCCCATAATAATATGACCCTTTATTGATCCGGTCTCAAAACCATGCGTACTGATTTTGCTTAAGGTCACATAAGGACACATTCTTAATGTCAAAAAATGAAGCTTATACGGGTTTAACGGTATTAGCCGATGCTTGCACTCTCCAAAATATGCAAGACATCCACTGTAGCAAGTTAGATTGGAGACACTTAGACAATTCAATCCATCTGTATCTCGGAAACACATGCGTTCTGATGCAACTCTGTTGCGACTGTCTATAGCTTGTAAATCAACAAATCGTGAAGACAGTTTTGTTTCCTCGGCATATCAGATCCTACTGCAACACAAGCCTTCTACTGAACAAATACACAGCTTAAAATGCCTTGAAATCGGTAAATATTTCAGTTTCATTTCCGTGTAGGAGTGTTTGAGAAGACTTATTTAATCGACTTCTTGGATTGTTCTTAAAGATTGTATGGACTGCACTGTCATGAGTTGGAAACTGGGGAAACAAGGAAAGGTGTTTGCCCAACTATGGGCGGTGGTTCACTGGCAAGGTTTGTAAAACAGTTTAACTTTTCTTTTTAATACCATTCTCTTACGACAGGAACTTAAATCATATAAAACCTGTACACACTGTATTATATGATAGAAAATTCTATAAAAACTATGTACAATTCAAATTGGATATTCGAAATAAGAGTCTATTAATCTGAACAGAAACGTGCAAATAATAAATTGTGGAAAATAACATTTGCACTTGTTATCGACTTAAATTAAATCAAATCTTACCAATCATATGAATTCATTTTGAAAATATCGAAATTTGATTTGATTTTAGCATTTCAGTCCTGATTGAATTTACAAAGCTGTTCAATAGACGTGACCAGTGTACCATCGAGTTGGTCTATTTTTACGTAGTCGTACTTTTTACGTCCATTGTTAATGTCTTTGTGTGCCATACCGCTTTGCATCATTTTGATCCATCATGATATATATCGTTTTCAACGGTTTATCAATACAATTGTAAAGAAATACTAAACCTATCTCCATCATGGTTACACTAAAATGCATGTTCAAGGCATGAAAAAGGCTGTGGGTGCTCTTTTAAGAAAATAGTCTCAATCGGTTACGTTTCCGCAAAACTTGTTCAGATGCAATCTTTTTTATTTTTTACATAAACCTGCTTACATCCATTTGGACGCACGTAGATTATGATTGTTTAGTTTTACAGTTAAAATACAAGAATACATTTTATTGTCGCTACTTTAGTATTTCGTGTACTATGCTATGCTATGCTATGCTATGCTATACTATACTATACTATACTATACTATACTATACTATACTATACTATACTATACTATACTATACTATACTATACTATACTATACTATACTATACTATACTATACTATACTATACTATAATATACTATACTATACTATACTATACTATACTATACTATACTATACTATACTATACTGTATTATACAATGCTATGCTATGCTATGCTATTATATGCCATACCATGCCATGCCATGTCATGCCATACCATACCATACCCAAACCCATACCATACCATACCATACCATACCATACCATACGATACTATACTATACTTAACGAACAATGCATTGGAACTACATACATACATGTACATTATGGAGTTCCAATGCATAGTTAAACGATATCCCTTAATGGAAACTTGACACGCGGGAGTTCTCAACATCGATCAAAGCTAATATGAACAGGTAAACTGAATTGATAACCCACAGCAGCACTGCTGTAATTTGAATGGACTGACATCCTTGGATGATAAACTGGTGTTGTTAAATTAATTCAATAAAGTCACAATAACATATCAATTCCATTGTATATCATATACATATAAAAACATCGAATTCAAACTCAGATTTTAAGTGTGTCTGAAAAAAAGGAATGTTACTTTCATTTAAACATTACATTAAAGTGAAGCACTTATTTTAGTAGTATCCCCAAGTTCTAGAACATTAATTTAAGATAGGCGCACAGATTGATAGATAGTTCTGTATCTGCTATGTTTTACTTACTTAAATTTTGAAACAATAATGGCTGGACTTTACTAGCAGATTGTATTTCTAGTATATCATGATAATTTTGCTTTTAGTTATATGTAATTGTTGGCTTTCAACAACAATACACTATTGTTGTTTCTTGTGGTTCATCCTGATATTTAGCTTATTTTTATTTACTATAATGTGACAAGAATCGGAGTGTAGTTTTGTAATTTCAAACATTGAGAGGTCTGATTTATTTTCTTTAGCTTGAAAGGAGATTATTTATTGCGTTTTATCCTATTATTGGAAATAATTTAAATCCAGACCAGCTATATATTTCCAAACGATATATCCGCTATTTGCAATTTTCCTCAGAAGATTTTAGACCAGTAAGCGCTAGCAAATAATTTTGATTATTTAAAATATTTTGATTTATTTTAAAAAGTTAAACAACTATTTTCTTATTCATTCATGACATAGTACTTTTAAGTTTAATTTGTAAGAACAATAATTCTACTCTATCTTCACAGAAGCATTTTCATACCTATTAAGCAAGAGCCGCCTATGGGTTTAGTTTTAAAAGCTTTATTAACTTTTTGTGTGCACCGTTTGGCATTTAAAATGTGATAATAACCTTATGTTCACTTTTGTTTCATTTTTTGAAATAAATGAATAAATAACGTTAGGACAAATATTACATTTTTGTAGTATCAGCAATTAACGTAATAAATCTTTGCCACCATGAAAACGTAAAAATAAGCCATACGGTAGACAGTCGTCGCCCATCTAAAATGTCGAAGCAATTATTCAATCGGTCCCATAAAATATCGAAATTCTCACGGTCGTTGTCAGCATGAGCCTTTGATAGAAAACCTAGCCATTTGTCTCTGCTATTTGGATGTCGATTCTGATAAACCTAACAGCCAAGAACTGTTCATGTAAGCTATTTATTGGTGTTGAAATCAGAAACATATCTTTGTAGAGGAGTCTTACCAAATAACCTGTGACATTTTACATGTTTCTTTTCCTTTTGTGTGCTGATAACATGACTTCCTTTGCTGATCAGAGTAGAAGATAAAGTTCACAAATATTCCCTACAATCCTAAAACTAATGTAACAAAAACAAAGGTTATATAGGATTTACCTTACAAGGAGTTATTTCCTTTTGTCTCCTGGCGAAAGCAAATTAAATAGAAGACACAAAATCTGACCAAATTAACAGATGCGCCATGATATATGTAACTACAATCCGCGCATAAACAAACTGCCTGGAACATTAATGTTTCGACGATGTTTATGAAATTGCCTTTACATGTTTCGTGAAGTGCACAAGCACGCGACAGCACAGTCGGTAGTTTTATTTAACATTTCACTTTCATTGCTGTGTAGGAGTATTTATGTGGACTATTGTATCGAGGAATCTCATGTTGTTCTTATAACTAGTCTGGTCCACATTGCCATGATTTGGACGAATGAGTAAACATGTAAAGGTGTTTGCCCAACTATGCACAGTAGTTTACTGGCATGGTTTGTTAAGCTTATTAGGCTTCTACTGTACTCATTATTATCCTTTTGTTAACATGTTATCATATTTTTATCAGTTTATTGCTTTTAGTTTTCTTGCCTTTTGTTTAACATTCTATTTTGACATGATATCGAAAACATTGTAAGTGCAACTATGTGTGGTTCTGTACGTTCCAACATAGCTGGTACCTATATTTGACAACATGCGACTATATTCATACTTAATGCCTTTTCTGTATTTACAACAAAAGCATGATTATGACCTTCAGTGACAGACTTAACTGTCATAACACCAGTATTATAAACTTATGTTCAACCCTTTAGTTAATTATAAATGCATGAAAATAATACATATTTTACCAGTAAAATAAATGTCTAAATTGAGTAAGGTAAAGAAATCAAATTTCAAAAAATATATTCTCAACATCCGTTGACTACTGAGACGACTAAAGCTATGACAACCCGAGCTCGTTGACGGAAGCATCCGGTCTGGCAAGCACTTGCGTTTTGTTATAACAACATTCGGTACTGCCAGTCAGCTGATAATGTCTTTATTATATAAGCAACGTGATTAATAAACGAATGTGAAAATGTACAATTGTTCAGAAAATAACGTAGTTCAGAGCAGAATAACTTTTATTTTTTAAAACATTATTGCACGACAAATAAATAAGAACATAATTGTAAAACAAATGGAACACCGACAATGGATTAATGTACTTTCCTCACTTTTCAAAAACAAGCGTAGTTAAATTTGCAGAGTAATATACCAAATCACCGCGCTATTTTTAACGCGATGAATTTAAATCTCTAAATGTCACTGAGAAAGCACAACGAAATAATAACTGAATCAGTTTGGGATTAAGTGACTGTCAGTGTTCAACTATTTGAAGATTGACATGTGATCCATTTAGATTCTTGACAGGACAGCGAGTGCTGGTGTTTGACCATTATACTTTAAGATTTATCTAATATTGTCACAAGAATCCCGTGATGTTTAAGAAGACATTTTGGAAACGCTGGGATGTTTGCAAAAATTCTCATAAAAACAGTTGGTTGTTTGTAAACAAAACACGCATTGCACAAACTGCCACGGATTGCATAGACTGCTACAGACTGCATAATTATGAAGCAAAGGTAAGATATTGCTAACAATGAAGTGGGTTCTGGTTTTAAGTCCGCTTCGGGACAAAGATCATTATTGGGGAAGCTATTGCGGCGGACCTGCGGTGCACCATTGGTTCTAGCCAGAAATTTGCCTGCGGTATTTCAATACCAAAATAGCTGGACGTCGCTACAATGACTATGATTGGTCACTTTAATTAATTACAAAAACAAAACAGCAACAACAAAAGACATATTATCTACTGTGTTATACATTAGTAACTGTAGTCTTGAACGTTTCAATCCGCTACACTTGTTTAATGTCTTAGATTACATCTTTCAATTTCCTTCTGTCATTCAGAATAACGTTATCTAACTGCAATCATTAGATTTGCCTCAAATGATTTTCTTGCATGACTATCTTACGGTATATCAGCTAGCATTATTTAATTTTAATATGTTAAGAATCCTATATTAGTACATTCTACTATTTTTAAAACTTATTTTAAAGTCTGGTTTATGTTTTCAACGTATTTGACAGATAACGATTCTGTTTTAAGAACGGTATCATTGTCTTCCCTTTAATGTTGCCGTGCCTTTTGAAAACTAAATATACTATACAAGGACACCAGGACACTTGTCTAAAGTTTGTTGACACTAAACAGTTAATTGATCGACATGATATTGTAGGACTGAAATGGAAAAACTAAACCCTGACGTACACATGTACACTTACCCTCCGACCACAATTTGGTAATTGACGACATCTTGAACAAGACAAAGTACATCGAATTGTTCCGCTACTAGGGCTAGGTAAGCGTTGGTTGGCCAAAATGTAGATCTTAAATGTCAAGTAACAAGTTTTAATGCTATGCTATTTTTTTCTAGACAAAACTATTTATGTATGCGTTCTCTCGTCCTTTGAAATAAAATAAACATGCTTTATTACTTCGGTTCCCTGTTAACATGAATAAGGCACATTTGCACGTATATCTGAAAGGTCAATCGTTAGTCGGTGTATCAATAAACTTACAATATATATATATATGTTTTATGCTCAATATTTTAAACTCTTGTAGATTAAAAATAGAAATGTGCGTTTTTTAAATCAACGTATACTACCTGTCGTTTAGAAAATATGTGTAATAATTAATTTGTTACATTAATAATGCATTATTTCAGCTTCCACTTTCTTGGTGAGAGAATGGTAACTCAGCACAAATTATGCAAATAATTAACTATATAACTAGTTTTTTTTTTTAATTCGCCTTCTAATTACTGAAGTATAATACAACTTTATTAACAAACTTGACACTGTTTATACACCAGGTACGGGTTACACATAAAACTTAACCAATTAATCATTTATTTATGTTTAAGTATTTGTCGGTACAGGTTGTGAAAATACTTGATACAAAGTAACTTGTATATTTTATTAGTACTGTGTTCACATTCACATTCACCTAAGAAAATATTGTAGCACAGTTCCCTAGTTTCGAAAAGATAGAAATGTTTTAGTTATCTCCCTTGCGGGAAAGTATTTTCACATACTTTATATATATAGAGAGAGATATAGAAATATAATACATTTCATTTTAATGTGCTTGTTAAAAAATGCGGTCAAGCCTTTTAACTATCTCTTATCTATATCATTAAGATTCCATTTTAGACGCATGCTTCAGTCTAAAGGTTTTTTTCAAAAATTTAAATAGTGGAAAAATCTTAAGTTTTCTGCAGTAACTATATACCAAATACCTACCCACAAGGAAGGTAAGAATGTTGTTTTAGAATAAAGTCATTTAATATACGAAAAGAGGGAATGCATTTGAAAACATCCCAAGATAACTTATGGGTCAGGTGATAATGGCCGTTAAGGTATCGCCGTTTCTCTGGAACTTCATTTCTAACATCAGCCGGTACTATCGTCGATGTTCGTACTAATTTCACTAAGTCTCTTATCTTTCCAGTGTCTTGTAGTTCTGTGCTTTGACCTTGACATTTTACCAAGACAGCAGAGGTCTTAAGAGGATGTGACATGCAACACCTTCGAGACTTTCCTTCATAAATGGAATTGACTCTGATTTATGTTGTCATCATATTTCGTATATGCGATGATAGGTACAAGGTCACTGTATTTCCTCTAGCTTATGATGAAACAATAATTCGACACCCATTTTTCCTCGAATTAGTTTGTAAAAGAGGCAATATGGGCATCTTACCTACAAACCAGCTAAAGATAAAGTTAGTAAACAAATATGTTTATACTGTTAATGATGTACCACACTTTTTGACAAAAAGTAATGGGTGCATTCAGAAGACAACATGAGAGCATTGATGCAAAGCATCAGTGGTCGCCGTCGAGGTCCGGTTCAACAATGGATCATGTTTGCAAACTACAAACCGACCAGGAAAAAATGTTTTTAAAAAGATTTTAAATGCCACTATTTTTAATACGTAAATGGAAAAGGTTCAAATACAAAGAACAAAGCAAAGCATTTTACTTGTATGAACTACATCTACGCAACAATTGCAATGTAAACTAAACATATCATACATACACATTTGGCACATTGACAATTTTAAGTGGCAGGTTATGGTGGAGTAGCATTTTAAAATACAGTTAAATTTTATTTTGGTATTAACAGAAGTTGAATAATAACCGAAATTCAATGCATGAAAGTGCCGCACTTCACTTGTTTATAGCACAACATGGCGTCATCCATAGGACTCTTCCAAGAACGATTACATATAGACGCCACGCGAATGTGCGAGGAAAAGAGGCGTCTGTGCGCAACTTTGTCTCTTTCACAAACTCTCCGAAAAAATGTCAGCCCTAATTACCTCTAAAGGTGTCGGACGCTTGTCGGGACTAGTTTCAGCAAATCTCTAACAGCACGCCCACTTTTCAGTCACTGTAATAACAGTTATTTTTACTGTGACATATTTTGTCCGAACAGAGCAAATGTCTGGAGCACATGCGACATTTTATGTGCAGTTTCTTCTTAGAACGATGCCAAGTGTTACATAATTAATCACGGGGTAGGAGAGCATGAACTGTAAAAATAATATATACATGGCGTGAACCTAATGAATCTCGATGATATGATGATCAAAGCTTGCCATTTGCGTCCATGATGGCTATCAACTGCATGTAAAGTAACCATTAATGGACTCTTTTAATTTGAAATAAAAATAAGTATAGTACTAGGCAAGTTTATAGCTACCATTAGTAGGAAAAACGTATAAGAGCTAATGTCACAATGATCATAAGGTAACATACTGAATAATGATTATAAACAAACGAAGCATGTGAATGTTTACATAAAGTAAATATCCCAACTCGTTCTTAACTCAAAGTTTGACCTGTTTCCTGTGTATATAATCGCTTTGTCGTTTAAGCATATATATGTGGGTTTCCTCAAGATAAGATACTATTTTGTAAAAGATGAAACGTTTATGGAGTTACTTAAGACGAAATAAGCAAATAAGATATATCTTAAAACAAGGAAGGACAATGAATGTTCACAGTGTGTTGGGATGTAAAACAGAAACTTATCTCATAACAGCCTCTGCTGACACTTCCTTTGGAAAACCCATTTATTAACTCATATTACCACCAACAGCTACTCGAGGTCAATAACTGATGAAAAATAGAATACTAGCCTTCAACACTGGTTGACATTTCAAACGAATATCAGAGTTCTCATGATCCGAATGCCAGATTTTTTTGAAGCAGAGAGACATACCCTATGACACTTAACACCATGACTAATTCCAAGATTATATTACGGTTGGTAAATGAATTTAATTACGAAATAAATAAAAGTGCAGATCTTTTTACAGCATGTACGAGTCTGCTGTTCCAGTTCTTCAATATTTGTCTAGGTATGCTCACTCCTTGCAGGACAGGTAGAACACAAAAAAGTATATACAATTGCGCAGCTCGTTATTTCTACATTTGCCAACCATTTCATACTAAATTATCATTCGGCATCCGCCACTTTTAGTCTATTTAACAGTACAATTCAATTATGATCATACTTTTGTAAGAATAATTGTATAACTTGAATATTATCTAAAATTCCTCTTAAGTAAGCACATGGATTTTGATATAAAACTTGCATGCATTTTTTTGCAAAATTGATTTCAGTATTGATAAAGTCATTCAAGGCATTGCCTGTGATCTTACATGTCGCTGTAATCTGTTCATCCTTAAGGTAAACGTTGTAAACCCAATTCACCTTTGGTTCGTTACTCGGTCTTGAAATTCATAAAAACTTTTAAACTAATAGATATATTAAAGGCAGTAAAAATAAAAAAAAAATAATCTGCTTCCCAAAATTCACATCAAAGGTGTATATCTAGATACATGTACATTTTGTGCCATCCCACGATGTATTGAAGACATTAAACGACCTAATGAATTCTAATTTCAGATATGGTTCAAGTGAGATTTAGTGGACAAAAAGACAATCGAAGCTGGAATGATCGCAAATGAAATTGAATAATTAAGTTCAAGGTGAGAGGATAAGCAACGAAATAAAACACAGCTTATTTAATATTATACTGCATCATATAACAAAGTTAGATCTCCTTTACTGATACTAAGGGCTGATTGTGCCTAGAGAGTAAATAATGTGAAAAAGTATCTGCATTGATCATACGATTGAAATTTTATGCATACCAGCAATCATTCATTAATGTCTTACTTCTTTGCGTCACCTTTGGTACATTTTACCAATGCTTTTCTTGTAAACAGACTTAAATGTCACAGTTTATTGAAATGTACTCATTTTGAAATGATCAACGTGTTAGCAATAATTTAAAAAGAAAACCGTCCGAATTTATTTTGAATCATTTCAATCTGCCATTTAGTCTGCATAAAGAGACAGTAGGAAATGTTTTCAAGCATGACGCTTTGTGGCAATTATCTTTGTTTTAGTTTACCTTTCGCAAACCTTTGTAGGACCTATTGTATTATAATTCCGTTCTCCTAACTATTTCGGGTATTTTATCTATTTGTGAAGGGCTTATTATTGGTAAACTTAAAAAGGTTTTAAATCATTTAAAAGAAGCAAGCAAAACAGATTGCAATTTCGTTAAAGCGATAACTAATCATTTTTAAACCCGATGATATGATTTATTAGCAACGTCCATGCTGTCATTTGTCTTCTTTCAAGTTTGACGCCCTTCAAGATAATGCCAGCCTTCCGCAAACTTTTGTATTCTATTTGTGTACCGTTTAAATCGGTGTGTAGGTAAATAACAAGAAGGCATGTGTAGCAACCATTTTTGTAATTACGCCAAGAATAGTAAGTAGTACAATTGTAACAGAGGTATAACAAAAGTGGTTACGCAGTGCGAACCACTTTTGTAACACAGCCAGAATTGTAATAATCTTTTTAAATGTCTCCAAAAATGGGTTTGAAGCAAATATAAGCACCGGAGGTTCGTTATATGTATGTTTTATGCATATTTTACAGAAACAGAAGGGTTTTTGGACTTAAAAAATAGAAATCATTTTTTCCAAGTTCTCACCCTGCCGGCTAGCACGAAGGCGAAAATTTCAAAGTTGTTTTATAACTTTTTAGTCGTTATTTTTGATCGGACGACTACTACAGCAGTATATATAATGCAAATAAGTGAATATTCTTTAACGCAATGTCCTGTTTATATTTGACATTTATTACATTATGAGTGTTCATTTTTGTTTGAAAATCTTTCACATATTCTTTTAATATTGCTGCTCTTTGGACAGCTTTCCCGGGGAAAATTTAATACAGACGCTAATCATGACTTTGAAAACTCAGCCACTAGGCAAAAGGTGGTATTTCTCGGTTGTTTTTGAGAAAAATCATTTTGACCATCTGAATAAATATTTCTGACCGTATCAATAAACTTTAGACGAAATATAAATAAGACAACGAACATAAGCGTTTAATATTGAAATGGCATAAAAGACTTTATTTCAAAAATGTATGGCTATTGCATAATGGCAAGGTCCGGTCCAATCAAATTGCTGTATTTCCTCCTTGGGAATAATCTTAATTTTTTTTATATAAACTGACAGGATTGAAGCTCATAAAAGAACAATAAATTTTACAGTATGTGACAAATGCCAACGAAATGCATATTAATGTTACAAATTACAATGGCGCTTCATTTGTACGCCTTTCGAGCAGATTACCTATGCACAGAAAACCTAGCAATCATATGTACTCAAAACAGTATTATTTTTGCTATAGCCACGAAACTTTATTATGTTGGCCCCTATCACCTCTCCAGCCAACTATAACTTCCTGTTTATTAAGGTCGAAATTCGTTTTGCCCTTCATAATTCAACGTATCAGAAGATACTGGTATTTAAAAGACAACAATAAATCATGTGTTATAAGCAACTAAGCAAAAATCGTGATTTCTTTTTGTTTCTTTTTATTGTTTCTCCAAAAGAACTTTTGTTTCAGTAAAATATGGATAAAACATGCATATAACACGCTTCTGGTGCTTATACTGGCTTCAAACCCATTTTGGAGACATTGAAAAGTTTCTTACAATTATGGTTGTGTTACAACAGTGGTTCGCAATGCGTAACCACTTTTGTAATACTTGTGTTTTATTTTATTACAATTCTGGACGTTATTACAAAAATGGTTGCTACAAGGCATGTGAGTTACCAAAACACACACATGGTATAAAGGATTTATACGTACTTGTTACAGCATACTATGTGTACTTTAAAGAATCCTTGGTCAGCCCTTATTTAAAATATGTATACCGTTATTAATATGCACTTATGTAGCATGCTTACATATTTTCAAAGTAAATTTAATCAAAAAGACCATTTCGAAATGTGTATTTTGATACTTTGATAAGACATGCACTTAACAGAGCAAGAATCTGACCACAAAATGCAAATACCATAATTTAAACCCACCTATCGATAATAAAACAATAGTTTCAAAGATTAAAATACAAATTAAATTGCATTACTTGATCTTCGGTAAGTAAACTCGTACTTACGATGTATCTATAAACAATCAACGTATGCAGTCTAAATGTGACTTTAGAGTTCACCTTTGTCACTGCCAGGTTTGGTATCACAAAGGTTCATTGCACTACCATCGAGGACTATAAATCTGTACTTTTTATTTGACGTCCACCAATGCCGTCATCGATTTGTATTTAATGATGCAGTGTAAAGGAACGAGACTAGAGTATACGTTTTCACAATAGTAACACTCATATTCAGAGATGTAATTTCCTCAGACGTTAAACACATGCGTGTTTTAACATAAACGATAAGTTATCTCTTTAAAATCACATTCAATCAAAGTCTCTATTAAGAAACAATGAATCAATTCAGTTAAAAAAGTATTAATATAACTGGGGATTATATGAGGACTATTTTTCTAGTTTTTTGTCCGATCGAATTCTTCTTTTGATATTTCAAAAGTTAGGTAAATGTTTTATCGTCACTTGATCATTTTTGATAGAAAATATTGTAAAAAAATGTAGTGGGAATAATTTTAAGGTACATGTTCATGCTATCTTCTAAAATCTGTCAAAATTAGGCTTAATTATATGCAGGCGTTTAGGTGAAGTGTCCTATTTAAAGTAAGTGTCGTTTTTAAAGGAAATTTGTTATAGTTTAGCGTATGTTGAAGACAAAAAGTCCTGTCAATCGCATTTCATATATATTGTATCTGTCTCGAGTCATTTACTGTAAGGAACATGCTAGTCATATACACATGATGCATATTTCAAGCATGTGTACTTCAGATGTATCTCGTTGTAGGTATAAAACTACTAACAATGTTCATACATGTTTTATTAACAGTTATTTTGAAGAATGCCAAGGGAAATTTATACAAAATGATGTTAATCAATATTAACCGACAGTGGCGTATATACGATGTAGTTGTTAATTGAGTTAACACCTGAGTTGACTATTTGTCATACAGTGTCGACTAGGAATAAAACTAAACTTAATCATTTTGTTGCAAGACAATTCGGGCGCATGATCAATTGTACATATCACAATGTGTACAATTTTTAAAAGTTGAACGTGTTTTCAGTATTTGATAAAACATCAAATGCTATTGTTCTTTGTTATTTAAAAACATATGGCATGCTACTGGTAAAATTATGTTTGGCTTAGATTGGCAAAAGTTATAATTAAATTGTTGCTATAAATTATTCTTTAATTGATTGCATTTTTAATGTTTACACAACTAATATTACATTTCTGGAAAATAATTGTTGGCCTATTCATTTAAATTGATTCTGCTTAATTTGTTGAAAGAAACAAAATGCCTGCACGCGTACGTGTGTAACATGTTTACCTGCCAAATATTTGACAACGCATTTGAAACCATATCGTTTGAATTGCATGTTCTGAATAACATTATAATCCGAAATAATTAACTAATTCAATATTTGCTTAAAAACTTAAGAAAATACAAAGATGTTATATTTGACAATTTGACGACTTCACTCTGTGCGCATTGTGGCGTTGTATGACTTAATTCAATGTGTGAGTAAGTATAAGTACCTAAAGCTTGTACTTTTGGAAACATGTAAATATATTTCAAAGAAACGTATTATTAAATAAATTAAGAGACAAATAGAGTCTTAATTGAACATATAAATATAATTTAATAGATTATATAGAAGTTTAATTTTATTTAATAGATTTCCATTTAGTAGAAATGTATTGCTCCCATTCGAATTAAGGGTCGTTGAGAAAAGGTTTCCCTTTAAATATTTAACCCCCCCCCCCCCCCCCCCTAGTCGATCCATGTTTTCGATTGGCCGTTCCAGGGCGGTAACTGTCGGGTTTGCTCTTTTCATTAAATAACTCATCGCAGGTTTGTTTTTACTTTTCGCTTGGCTTGCATGTTAAATACCTTTGTTCTGTGCCTTTTCGGAGTTTGGTATATGTTGGAATGCTCATAGGACTTTGTCATGTATTCGTATTCATGATCACAACAATGTTATTTGTGTAGTGTGGCGGTCGTAAAAAGTCTCTTCGTGCATGTAATCTATGTTGTCATTTAATTCATCCTATAAGGATTGTTACGTATATTTCCTTTGATGGACGTTGGACTTTGGTTCTTCAATTCCATCTTCGCGTGGGCGGGATGCTGCAGCCGTTTATTCGTCTCTGGTCATGTTTGTTCATGATTCAGAAAGTTAATATTATTTATAGTCAACCATTTTTCTGTAGTTTTTCCAATCGAAATAATAATATATTCTTTTCTAAACACTATGTGGACATTATTTTTTCGGTGGCGTCGCTACTTCCGTCATAACTTATAGAAAGCATCGGCGCTTGGACGTTTTGTATTCAAATAGATCGCTTTTCTTTCCATTGCTCGAATTTGAGAAACTCGTTAGGAAGTGCGAGGTTAGAGCTCTGTAGGGCCGGTTTGGGCAACCCAGTCGGTCCATGTTGCCAACTGGTCGTTCCATGGCGGTAACTATCGGGTTTGCTCTTTTCATTAAATGACTCATCGCAGGTTTGTTCTTACTTTTCGCTTGGCTTGCATGTGTAATACCTTTGTTCTGTGCCTTTTCGGAGTTTGGTATATGTTGCAATGCTCATAGGACTTTGTCATATATTCTTATTGCATATAATTGTACTTTAAAGCATTTTGGTAAACCAAAAAATATAATTTGCAACTATGAAAGGACATGAGAGTAAAGAACAAACTTTGTGACTGTTAAAATTAGTGTTTGTATAAACAATTAAACATTTCCTTACATATTTAATAAATAAGGATAAATATTATTTTCCTCTCAACAAAGATGAGTAAACCCGTATTTTGCATTAAAACATCAATACACGTATACATGACACAGTTCTAGTGGCTTACAAAAGCAGGGATATTGACACATTGTTTTAACCTTAATGATTTTTATATTTTTACTTACGTGTTGAGATTTTAGCCTGATTTATTCAATTCCCGTAAAACTTAACTGTATTCGGTACCGTATGACCTAAAAAGTGTCGGTAAAACCCAAAATACAAATACAATTGACATAATAGTGTCGGAAGTAAAAAAGGATGAACATACAAACACTTGATATAGACAATTATTTAAATACTAGCGCTAATTAACAGCTAACAGCTGTTAGAGTTAACAGGTACAAACTTATTTACTGGGATAAGTTTGAGCCATTTAGGTTGTACTTGTATTTATCTTTGGTAATGAAAACGACGTTATGATTGTAAATATAGCAATTGATGTTTTGTAAGCAGTAAACAGTTTAATAGAGACGGACACCTATAACGTTGCGACGTTTATTTATCTACATAGGAATCAGAACAGTGTAAACATTTTCAAAGCTGTTTCAAAAAGTTTTATATTAAAGCTCGACATATTACATTGGTTACCAATTTAATTTAAACAAATGTATGAGTAGCTTGGGACTCCATTACTTTGCTACAAAAATCATGTCCATTGTATGTGACATTAAATTTATATCAACATATCTTTGAGAGGCAGGTCTTAAACCTTTTGCTTACTGTTTTTAAGTCGAAAACTCTTTCTAAAACAGCACATTAGTTGTTAAGTTAACAGATTTCATAAGTAATAATCTTACTTTATGCAGAACCATAATCCCACAACATTTAACAATTACTAAAATGTGTTTATATAAGATTGTCGATTTCCACAGCATTATTCCTAATGTAACGCCTACTAAAGATAAACATTTGTGTCTGAGTAGCAATTACGACAGTTTCTCCAATACATCTATATAATTTCAGACCTCCGTACAAGCTCCGGTGCATCCGACTGTCAAGACTGATGTCATTTAGTCTATATTAACCTGCCCATTTACCACACTCTAGTACAAAATTAGGGTATTACTGATGACCTTAGTGGCTTGTCTCGGCAGCTACTCTCTAGAGTTCAGGCGATGTGCTTTATTGGCGATTTCCCCCGGAAAAATGTTTTCTACTCTTAAATAGGTAGTGGTGGCTCTTTGTAAAGACAACGAATTTCTACTAAATTACTGTGTACAGTAAACCTTAAGCACTACCATTTTTACCTTTTGTTTAAGTTTGGCCCTAAAAATTAAATTTAATTTCCACGGTTGTCTTTAGTTTGGTCTTTGAGATGCCAGCATAAAGCTTATCTAGCATACGTTTCACAAAAAGGTAGCTTACTGAATGGTGTCAATTTTCCGTAATAAACTCGATAAAGACTGTTATTAGTTTAGGCAGAAAAGGGACAGATCCCACAATTGAACATATTTGCAGACCTTGTGACTATCTGCTGTATCATTAGGAAAAAAAGAAAAGGTCATATCGGAAATTTCCACAGATATTTAAATCTGAACTACCTCTAGACAAAGGCAAACAGGATAAATGTAAAAGTAAGACTGAGTTACTGATTATATAATAAGACTAACCACTTGCTTCACAAAACATTATGATTAACATAAAATAGATACGCGATTACAATAATCGCTTGTCGCTTTTCCAAATCTTCGCCATAGACACAGCCTTAATACTAAATAGCCTACTGTCAGTGCTGATTTCAAAAACAATTTTATAACCTTTCCAGTACATAGTCCTTTGCAACAGTAATTGTGTTATTTATTGTGACCTTAACGTCTTTTGCAAAAACAGCAATTGTTTAGAATGTAATTCTATGGTTTTACTCTCTATTTCCATCCGACCACACTTAAGGAACTATTCAGTTACCGAGGCATTTATGTCATGGACAAATGGTACCTATTTTAGATCTGTCATTGCATTTTATGTTGCGTTAAAAATAAATTGTATTCTTTGCTCAGTTATTGCTGCTGATAGAGATGCTACTGATAGATGTTTTACTCTAATGGGATATTTGAATTACACTCTTGGACCTGGAGCTAAAGATCAGTCGATTAATTAATGCATTGTACATAACAGTATTGCATATTGCATAATGTCAATATCAGAAAAGGTACGTTGCGCATGAGCGTTAAATTGGGTTTCAAAAACTACAAAGGTACTACAACTGCATAATTTTACATTTAACTCAAATTCTTTTTATAGCAGTTTCTGTTATTTAAATAAATTAATCCAATGATATAGTTTGCATGATCTTAATTGTACTGTTGAATTTTCATTATATCTTATATGGGAAACAGAAGTAGTTAAAATTGATTTTTATTAATGAACAGCGGGTTTTCTCAGAAAAAGTTGATGGATTTTATCAACGGTCTGCACATTGACATTAACCTCTAACGTACTACAATTAAATAAAAATTGTCTTGCAAAGCAATCATAACATATAATGTTAGCAAACATATAGCATAGTATGTAGAAAATGTTCTGGTAGTGGAGATAGGAAAGTGTTGGTTTGTCAAGATGCAAAATATAAAAGCTTAATGTCGTGCTAATTTTCTGGACAGATTTTTTATGCTTGCATTCTGTCTTCCTTCCGAATGAAATGAGTGTGTTTTACTGCAGCTTCTCTTACGTTCTGTGTAATCTTCACTAATATAGCCGCACGTGTGTACTTATATCCCATATATCGTATATAAGACAACAAAAAAACTTGCATATATTCTTTATTTCAGTATTAAGTACTCAATATTTTGAATAAAATTTGGTGGCTTCAATAAGCTTAGTTAGCATTTATATGTCAACGTATACTTAAGATCGTATAAACATATTATTTGGAAAATATGTGTAATTACTTTGGTACAGAAATAATAATATACTTTCAACTTTCAACTTCCGGGATACATAATGTTAACTCGGCCCAAATCATTGACCCGATTAAATATATAACTGTATTAATTTAATTTGACTGCGAATTACCAAAGTGCTATACCTCTTCACAAACACTCTTGACACATATTTAACATCAAGTACAGAGAACAAATGATAAAGCGTTTACTCATTTATTTATGTTCATTTATTAATGGAAGCAATGGATATACTTGGTACCAATAACTTATAATTAGTCATTATAAGATGTCTGTACCAAGTAGACGCAAGTATGGGTCTGCTGATCATGGCAAAATGATGTGACTAGGTAGAAAGGAGTGTCGTTTCTCTGGAAAAATAATAATATCAACAAGTAATCTCTCGATGTCAGCACTAATTTCCCTACAACCCTCATCTTTCCGCTTTCCTGTATTTCTGTGTTGTGACTTTTACATTTTGCCGAGGCATCAAAGGTCTAAAGAGAATGTGGCATGAAACACCGCAGAGACTTTCCTTCGTAAATGGAAATTACTCTGAATTATGTCACCAGTAAATGTCGTATGGACGATGATAATTACAAGGTCACTATGTTTTATAGCAATTTTTGAACTGATTTATTTATCAAATCAGAATGAGTCGACACCCCTGTTTCACAAATAAACATTAAATAAAGAGAATCTTACCCTTGGATTGCGGGTATTTTTGTACCGAACCTGGGTTTTATGCAGCTCTATATTCAAATGACTATATAGAATACTTAAGGAAAGTATTCAAGGCTATGAGCATTACCCACTTAAGTAAATAAATATGTTTACACTGTTTATAATGTAACGTATCTTTTACAAAAAGCAAAGCATGCCTTTTAGAGACAACTAGCGTCTATGTCGCAAGTTTGCCTCTTGCACTAACGATCCAATATAAATTCAGCCCTAAGTACGTCTAACGGTGTGAGCCGAATGTCAAAAAACAGGCCCACTTTTCCATTCTCTTCTTTTGAGGTAAATTTTATGCTGTGAAACAACATTTGTGCTATTCCCTCCCTCTAGCGTTCTTTAAAAGTAGTGTGTTGTTACATACTAAAGCACATAGTAAGAGAGCTTAAATTCTACCCAATTAACAAACATGGCATGGACCTAGGAGTAACACTCAGCCATTTGAATCCATGTCTGCTATAAACTGTTTGTAATGTAACCCGACTAGGTGAAGACTGAAATTAAACTTATGTTTTTCATAATTAATTTTGATTAAAATCTTGGCTTGGCAGATTTATAACTAATATTAAGCAATAATTGTATCGTCCACTGAATAATGATTATAAAATGGAGACTGTAGGACATTAAAGTACATATCTCAGCTCATACAACTGTGCTTAACGCTAAGTTTCAAATATATTCATTCGAAAGCTGTGGCACTCTGTCCTAAGAATTGTAATAAGCAAAGCATGTATTGAATATATCTGATGACCTTACTCATGGAGGTCGCGCGCATAATTAATCCATTTATCTACTTGACCTGGCCTTTGTAGTCGCTTTCTTGCATAAGCATTTATATTTTATGGAGTTTATTTAAGGATAGATACTATTTTGAACATAAAACGTTTATGTAGTTAAAATATATATTATGTGTAGGAAAATAAAATTCATATAAGCCATGATTTAAAGTACGTATACATATTCATTAAAACGAGATATGACAATGAGTGTATCCAGTGTGGTAGGAGATCCAAAATAATCGTATGTCAACATAGCATCTGCTTACAACTCTGTTCTATAAAAGCCATTTATTTACTCGAGTTACAAGAAACGGCTACTCGAAGTCAATGACTGCTGATAAATAGATTTCTAGCCTTCAACACTGGATGGCATTTCCTGGAACATCATGAGCCCGCATGATCCAATTAATGAACGATTTCCGGCACGTCAGAAGCAGACAGACAACCTCTCTAGCACTTAAGACCATGACGAATATCAAGATTATATTATGCTTGGTAAATTAGTTTATTTAGACAAAACAAGTAATAGTGCAGATTTCAGGCAAATATCACTCTGCTGATAGATAGGTAGAATTAGACAAAGTAAATACAAGTTCTAGAAACAACGATAAATAGACACGTCTTTGTGTCTACATTTGAACAACCTTTATCATACTTATTATCGGTATGATAATCTCGAATAAACTTCTTCAATCTTGTTATGTGCTTCACCTTTGATGCTAAGCACCAATCCTTTTCTTGTTTTCTAGTTAATAGAAATATTTTTTGAAATGTACTTATTTTAATTAATCAATGAGCTAAAAAACATATTACTGTCTCTTTTTACGTGTCAATTTTAATCTGTCCTTAAGTCTGAATAAAAAGGAACTCCAAAGTCAGTGGATATGTTTTTTTATTATTCCCATGCTTTCGTTTTAACGAAACAGTGTGCGTTACCAGAAGACAAAAACTGTTCATGAATATTTTATACTTGCTTGTTAGATCATACAACATAAACATTAAAGAAATATAGTCTTTACATTTATGTGATCAATGTATTATGTTAATATGCACTATGTATCATAGCGTATTTTCCAAGCACAATTACGAAACGAACAATTTCAAAATGTGAAATTTGTCAAATGAGAAAATACAAAATAGATTAATTGTCTGGTAAAAATATGCATACAAGAATTGTACTGGCAACAAAACCTTTTCCAGGTAATAAGACATTATAAATATGTAAAGACAATGTTCAATTAGACTATATGACAAAGTCCTATGAGCATACATAACCCTGAAAAGGCACAAGATAAAGGTATTCATATGCAAGCTAACTGTAAAAGTAAGAACAATTATGTGATGGTTCATTTAACAAAAGCAGCAAACCCAACAGTTACCGCCTTCGAGTGGTCAGTTGGGGTGCTTAACCCGGTTTTATAGAGCTCTAACCTCGCACTTCCTAAAGAGGTTATCAAATGCAAACAATGAAAAGAAAACCGATCATCTCCAAGCGCTGACGTTTTCTTGGATGTGTTATGACGAAAGTAGTGACGTCATTGAAAAAATAATGTCCACATAGAATTTAGAAAAGAGAGAGAGAAAAAAGTATTATTTCTATGAGAAGAACTGCGAAAACTGTTAATTGTAAGTGAAATCGATTTTTGACTCAAGAAAAGAAAATGATCACAGAAGTGTAAATAGTTGTAGCATCATGTTCATGTGAAGATGGAATTGAGGAATCAAAACCCAATGTCCATCAAAGAAATACACGTAACAATCCTTATAGGAGGAATTAAATGGCAACATAGATTACATGCACGGGATGATTTTTTACGACACATTGCACAAGTAACATTGCTGTAATCATGAATAAGAATATATGACAAAGTCCCATGAGCATTGCAACATATACTAAACCCCGAAAAAGCACAGGACAAAGGTATTCACATGGAAGCCGTAAAAGTAAGAACAAAACTGTGATGGTTCATTTAACAAAAAGAGTAAACCCAACAGTTACCGCCTTGGAACAGTCAGTCGGCAACAAGGCCCGACTGGGGTGCTTAAACCCATTTAATAGAGCTTTAACCTCGCACTTCCTGAGGGAGGTCTCAAATACAAACGATGAAATAAAAACGATCTATTTGAATCAAAAATTAATTATACAACCGGAAAACAAGACCATGTCATATAAGAATACAACAGATATTTAAATCTGAACTGCCTCCAGACAACAGCTATAAATTAGGTCTCACTGGGGGTCTTACTCTGAACTTCGAAAGGTGAACTCGTACTTACATTGTAACATCGATAAATGAAGTTTTATGATATGGCTTCCGAGTTTCCCTTTGTCTCAGTTGTATTTGATTAGATACAGGTTTATTGTATTGCAGTCGAACCCTCTTAATGTAAATGACCTATTTGATGTCCGCCGTACTGCCATCGTTTAGGACCATCATTGATTTCTATTTACTTTATGTTGCCGTGTTATAAGTAATTTAATGAGCAAATCCAGGCTATATGATTAAACCATGGCGACAGTGTACCATAGTGTTCATAGAGGCGTTTTACGACAGCATGAACGATTAGTCTCTCGTATACTGCCCCTTACACTAAACTTTAAATTTAGATAAATGCTATGGTGTCACAACTAAAACAGTGTTGACAAAGCTGTGGATTGAATGTGGCTCATATCTCGTTTTTGTATAGTCGAATTCAACCTTTGAATTGTGTTATACTTTTCGATTATATAGAAACAATTCAACAAGGGCAAAATTATGTTTTAAGGAAGAAAGAACTAAACGTATTATCTCCTCCCGAATATCTCTGATCGAAAGCATCGTACAATATGCGATTTATCTTAAAGCTACATGGACTATATATATTAAAACATGTCAAGAAATTAGGTTAAAATTTTGAGCAGGCGATTCATTGAATTGTACGTTTTGAAAAAAGTGTTGCTGATCCACAGTTCGAAATAAGTATTTTTATTGCGTCAATCTCGGGTCAATCAGTGAAGTGTCTATGTCTAGCGTACACATATTACATATATCTCCTTTCGAATTGATTGTTGGGCATAGAATTACTTAAATGATGAAAAACGTCGCGAAGCTCTTGATTATGTCACCTACATACAAAGTCACCAAAATATTTTAACAAACGGCCTGTTCACCGATATCCAATGAACAGGGAAACTGTTTAACATACATTGTGGGTGAACAAAGCTGTGCTGTATTTAAAAATAAATTATGCACATTTAGTTAATTTAAATTCATCGGTAAATCTAGACCTGTATGCTATTACACACTGTTAATGTTACATGCGCTACTTTTAAATATTTAAAAATAACACTTTAAAAAGGATTTTCTTTCGATGAACATGAAACGGTGTGGTGTTAAAGACATTTTAATAGAAAGTACAGATCTGTCATGCCCATGGGGAATTTCATACACAATGATGTCAATCAATATGTACAATTTCAATTAATGTACACTTTCAATTAAGTAGCTCTTATAGATGTTTATCACGTTGACACCAGTACTTGCTTTGTAGGTGTCCACACGGAATAGTTGTAACCCTGAAGTCAATTAGTTGGTTGCAAGTTATTTCGGGCGCATTAATAAACAAATAAATTTTACATATGTTTTATTTGCAAAAGTTGACCATTTTAATAAATATTAAATATAACACCTACTGCTTGTGGTTTTGCTATTTCAATTATCACCATTATCATTTCTGGTAAAATAATTTCATTTGATTACATGTGTAAGAACGACAAAAGTAATATCTTAATTGCTGCTCTAAATTAATCTTTAAGCAGTTGCATTGTTTTCTCTTCATTACAACAGGAAGAAGAATATCGAGCTTAGGATTTAAGGAGAATTTATTGTTAATTCGGATATTAATGTTCCTTTTATTTTTAGAATAGTAATCACGACTCAATTTATTGCCGATTTCATAAACTAACTTAACACAATTAAGTAAAACAATTGATACAATGTTATATCCTTTCAAAAGATAGTTCTTTGTCGCATTGTATAAGTGAGTTTGAAAATGGAAACAAAAGGCTCATGGTGGACTGGAAGTAAAGGTCGAGTGTTCTCTAACCTCATGGCAGTTATACCCTGGCAAGGTAGGTGCATTGTACAGTAAGCCTTAGCACTAACCTCATGGCAGTTATACCCTGGCAAGGTAGGTGCATTGTACAGTAAGCCGTGATACTAACCTCATGGCAGTTATACGCTGGTAAGGTAGGTGCAATGTTCAGTAAACCTTAGCACAAGCCTCATGGCAGTTAAACACTGGCAAGGTAGGTGCATTGTACAGTAAACCTTAGCACTAACCTCATGGCAGTTAAGCACTGGCAAGGTAGGTGCAATGTTCAGTAAACCTTAGCACTAACCAAATGGCAGTTAAACACTGACAAGGTACGTGCATTGTACAGTAAGCCTTAGCGCTAACCTCAAGGCAGTTAAACACTGACAAGGTAGGTGCAATGTTCAGTAAACCTTAGCACTAACCTCATGGCAGTTTAGCACTGGCAAGGTATGTGCAATGTTCAGTAAGCCGTAGCACTAACTTCATGGCAGTTAAACAATAGCAAGGTAGGTGCAATGTTCAGTAAACCTTAGCACTAACCTTATGTCAGTTTAACACTGGCAAGGTAGGAACAATGCTCAGTAAGCCGTAGCACTAACATCATGGCAGTTTAACACTGACAAGGTAGGTGCAATGTTCAATAAACCTTAGCACTAACCTCATGGCAGTTTAACACTGGCAAGGTAGGTGCAATGTAAAGTAAGCCGTAGCACTAACATTATGACAGTTAAACACTGGCAAGGTAGGTGCAATGTTCAGTAAACCTTAGCACTAACCTTATGGTAGTTTAACACTGGCAAGGTAGGTGCAATGTTCACTAAGCCGTAGCACTAACATTATGGCAGTTTAACACTGGCAAGGTAGGTGCAATGTTCAGTAAACCGAAGCACTAACCTTATGGCAAGATACAAAGATGCAATGCGTATTTTAACCTTGTGTGAAATTGAAACTGACAAGAATATGTCATTGAACAAAAGATTCAAAGTTCCTGACATTTTCGCTTAATTTCTGTTTATATTAATATGAAAGAATAAAGAAAAACGAGAAAACATTGTAGGTTATCTGTCAGAAAGAGCCATGATACAAGTATATATCAGACTGTTGATACTGATGAAGATTATGATAATTATGATTTTTTATTTGTACAATAAAGCAATTATACAGCCATACACTAGTCATACATTTAGGTTTCTTATTTATTACAACATTTTAGATTACTTTTGCATACAGTAACAATGCAGATTTTAGCATTTATTCTTGCAATGTGCAACTCTATTCAATTAAACTTTTAAAACGCCTTACTTTAAACGTTTATCGACAAAACCAATAAAATGTTATTAGGCAACAACTGACAATGCTTACATTTACCTCTTAATCATCTCTACATACATGTATCTTCAGTAGAAGAACGTGCATGAATTGAGGTTCAAATGGGGTTAGGGCATTGTTCGGTGAAGTAATACAGAAAAAGTTTATTAAGACTGTCGGATTCTGTTCAAGTTTACATGATATTTTAATGTACTATTAAAGAACAGAATTCAACTCAGCAGCGATTATTTCAACAGCCCTAACGGGCAATAGAATCTCAATTTATTATCCATCAATAAATAATTGCAGATTAATGGCCGACCGGTCGAAATTCTTTTATTCAACAATGTGGAATATTCAAGCAATACTAGCAATATTGACCGTATCTCCGTTCGAATCGTATGACGACATATACACATGCGTGTATTAAGGTAAATTTAAATATGTGAAGAGTCGTTTGATTTATTTATTATGCGTATCGTTTCAACGATTTAGTGACAAAAGCAGGTGTGTTTTTCAATCTTTGAGAAAGGGAAGAAGTAAGCATGCAAATAAATGTCATGTTTTAAAGGGATATTATCATGTCCAAATGTAGCGAACAAGCTTTTACCAGTCAATGATGTTTAATAGTTACCATAGCCAAATGTCTAGTAACAACCACCAGCACTTTCAAGGTCAGATCAAAGACCCCTTTTATCTCTGTACCAGGGGCACGAACCTGTGTGGGAGAGTATTTGCAGTAATGAGCCGTCGTCCCTAACAGCGACAGGTTTCTTTATATCGCATCATATGACAACATTAGATAATACAATGTGATTGAAATCTTTGGTACGCAATATATACCACCTGTATATACACTCCTTATCTCTAAATGTACATTAAATAAGATTCCTAATGATCAAATAAACATTCGGAATTAAGGTTAGTCTTTATTTTTTCGAATGATGCTTAATATGTCATTACCGCCGGACGTGCCAACATCCAGATTCTGCGCACATACGTTAATTAGAATTATATTTATCATCTCTGAAGTCTTGTAAGGTAGGCATTATTGGTAGAAACTTCCGATGTCATTTTACTGCTGTGACTTCGAACAGAAACGGTTAAATATACGATGCCAGTAACGAAAGGAAAATACACATATATTCTGGATTATGGATGTTGATTATGTGAAAATCGTTCAATCATAGTAGTTTGTCTTGTTAAATATCTTGCTGATACTTGGTAACATTGTGTAAACACGTGAGTGATTAGTTAGATAAAACATTAAATTTAACAACCTTGCGTACATGTGAAAATATCAAACAATTTACGGGGACACGTGACTATTTGAGTATCTCGACACACGCTATTTTTATAACTTTTCTGATGTGTGTGCATACTTGTAACGTAATGTAAAGTAGTGATTGTTCAACAACTTTGAAGAATAATACTTTGAATTACCTTGGCGATCTGTGAAAATTCGAATAATAACACGTTTGACAATTAAGAAAACATTGAAGCATGGTAGCATAGTGCAGTTTGTATAGTGTTTATATGTTAAAACAATACCAAACTATCACCGTAGGTAATGTTTATGCATGGATAAAGGAAGTGTCGTTTCTCTTTGTGTTCAATGGATAGCCAGAGCTGTACCATGGATTTACACACCAGCGTTGATATATTCGATGTGTAAGTAACTATTAGTAGCTAGATTTGTACTAATTGAAACACGTTAGTACATTTTGAGAAATGTAGTATAATGCAATTTTCTATGAAGGGACAAATGAAGTCTTACTTGGATGAAAAGTGCTATTAGTTAATATTATTCATTCGAATATAGTGGCGTTACCTATACATTCCCGATTAATCATTGTGTGCACTTAATTGTTTAATTTACTTCTATTATATATTTTATTACCACACAAAGAAGTAAAATACAAAGTATTATCAAAGAGACATTTTTGGTCTTACTAACTCTTATAATTATATTTTATAGACTTTTGTTATACAAAAAATATAATTTTCAATCATAAAACGGCGCCTTCGCCCGATGAAACTATAAATTCAAATTAGTGTTTGCTTTAATAATTAAACAATATGCCTTACATCTTTAAGATTGCTAAAATGTGAATAATTGCTTTCCTACCGGAAAGATAATCAAAAATCAATTAACGTCGTATTTTGTAATAAATAATCAATATACTGTAATATGAGACAATTTGTGTCTCTGTAATATGAGACAATTTGTGTCTAGTTAAAGGCAGCAATTTTAACCTGATGGCATGGGACATTGAAAGTACTTACATGCAAACACCAGGTGTTACAATTGCTATATTTAAAGAGAATAAATGTATACATAAGGTTGGTTTTAGCGATATTTTGTATTTATTCTTTTGATTATGACCACAGATTTCTGATTGTGTTTTAAATTCTATGTATCTCAACTGAAATTTTGTAAGAAAGTGTCTAGTAGCGACAAACACCTCAAAACCTGGGCGTGTATTTAGCTACGTACAATAATACACAGGAATGTAAAACAACTAATAGGATGTACAATTGTATTTATTCTTCTCGATTTTTGTTGTAGAAAATAGATCTTAAAATTAAACAAGACTTTTATTTATAAAACAAACGGTAAGATAAATAGAATACTAGGTTGTTGAACAAAAAAAAATATTATCACGCTCGGCACGACAAAACTAAATGTCTCGGCATTCCTCGCGATTTAGATATGTCTCAGTGTGATAACATTTTCTTTATTCAATACTCATCTAGTAATATATATATATATATATATATATATATATATATATATATATATATATATATATATATATATATATATATATATATATATATATATATATATATATATATGTGTGTGTGTGTGTGTGTGTGTGTGTGTGTGTGTGTGTGTGTGGTGTGTGTGTGTGTGTGTGTGTGTGTGTGTGTGTGTGTGTGTGTGTGTGTGTGTGTGTGTGTGTGTGTGTGTGTGTGTGTGTGTGTGTTTTAAAAGTATATCACTTTAACTGAAAAGTTAATAAGAAATACTCTTTATTAATTCCTTATAGAAAGTGATCCCATAACTTGAAACAATAATCCACAGGTCTTTATACAAAACTGCAGTATTTCACAGCATCCTTCCCAATTTTACGCCTACATAAGATAAACATGCGTGGCTGAGAAGCAATTATTACAGTTTCTCCAATACTTCTATATAATTTCAGCTAAAATCTGATGTCATCCGACTGTTAAGACTGATGCCACTTACTCTATAACATGTACACTAACCAGACGCTTGTAGCACAAAATAAGGGTATTTACTTGTGACCTTATCGTTGTGTCTTAGCAGCTAATGTCTATTGAGTTCTGGCGATGTCGTTTATGGGCAATTTCCTTTTGAAATCGTATATCCCCACGCTCACTTAGGTAGACGTGGTTCTTTGTAAGTGCATTGGTTTATTAGTATATCCCTGTGCAAGACAAAATATAACCTGTATTGTATTTCTACAGTTGTTTTAGTTTTGTCTGAAGATAAAATTTTATATCTTTTTTTCGTGTTTAAATTAGTCTTTGAAATGCTAGCATAAAGTATTTTTTCTAATAAAAATATGTTAGGCAACGTTGCATGGTGCGTATTTTCTATAATAAGCTAAAAAAAATACACCTTTTAGTGTAGCGAAGAAAATCCAAGCACTGAAAGCGCTGGTTAGACCTCGCAAATTAACCCTGTGTCGAAAGATGCGGAAATAATGGTAAAATATTCCATGGTAGTTCAAATGTGCAACGTATTGGAACGCAGGCAAATCTTCAGCAAAACACCACTTCGAAATTATAGATTATACATCGGGGCATAAGTTACAACACAGCCAACACCATCCGAAAATAGAAACCTATGATTAATTATTTTATTAATCATAAATATTTTCTGCATTTTACTTAGAATAGGTCCAAAATAAATACTCGTTAGTGCTACCAAAACATTCAAGTTCAAAAGTTACTTCCTGTCCTTTATTTCGTCAACACTACACCCTTGTCTAAATCCCGATTGGACCATTCTTTTCCAAACGTTTTCGGTAACTTTAGACTGAGATGCTATGAGCTATGAGCTAACGAACCATATGTGATAATAACCGCAGAAGGCAATGAGACCCCGCGCATAATATGACAAATATATCCATTGTATATCAGGACGAGATATTTGTCCTTTGTCTAATTAGATAATAAGTACCAAACAATCGGATGCCTTATATCAGAACAATTATGTTTGACAAAGCCTTCTTGTCTACTCTTATGTTTACTAGTAGTAAAAAGACTCACTAGAATGGACTTGGATGTGAGATATCCAAGGCGCCGTAGAGCGCATGCGCTGTGTACAAAAAAATGGATGTACTGCGGACACACTATTTAAACTGTCGATTCATTAGATATTTTAGAGTAACGAACCGTAACTCGGATGGAAACTAGACTACCTGCTACTTTGTCGTCTTTCTTGTTGTCTACTACATCTGTAATTACAAGCTGCAACGCTAACATCGGCATTCTTGTGGGTTTTCCTTCCTATTGGTTGTTGTTGTTAAACCTCGCCTAAAGTTTGCGAATTCCCATTATTGCCTGCCACTTTTTTATAATTGCAAGTTAGACTTTATTGTTGCAAGTTACAATGTAAAAAGACCGGAACTATCGGTTCTTTTTCTCTGATAAGTGTCCCACATAGCAACTTCAATATCGTGTTATTGACTGCTACACTATACTCATCCACATAAATGCATTCCTTAACTGATCTATAAAGCGAGACCAATACGCCAATAACCGCGCTTTCTACAATGTTCTATAAATACAGTCTTTATACTAACTGAGGTGTTAGTCTACTGTCATACTGTCAGAACTGATTTCACGAACACGCTAATAACATTGCCAATACCCAGTCTCTTGCAAGCCTAATTGGGTTATTTATTGTGACCTGTACGTCTTTTACCAAGGCAGCAAATGTCTCAAGTACACGGGGCTGTGTTGCTCTCTTGATCTCTTCTCTCTTTAGGAACTATTTACTTGCCGCGATATTTCTCTACTGAACATAGAGTACATATTTTAGACACTTAGATTGCATTAATTTGTTGTGTTGTTAATTAGTTGAATGTTTGCTCAGTTATTTACTCCCAACAACCTATATACAAATAAGAGGATGTGCGCTTCTTAAACAAGGTTTAAGGACCACAATCGGTCGTTTTGCCACCTGGCCGTTCCGATGTGGTAACTGTTGATTTGCTAATTAGAAGTCTGTTATGCATTCGCTCAGTGTTTTTGCCACTGTTTACATTAACATTACAAGTTTGTGTGCCTTTGTCTAGTGTAAGTTCAAGATTTAATGTCCATACTTCGCTGTGGTCCTGACGATTCCGTTAAAGTTATTACAAAGATGTCTCAAACAAGCAACAAGATGTTTTATGTTACTGGTCATTTCTTAAACAAGCTGCATAATCCAACTTATAACTTATTTACCTATCACATACAGACAACAAGAGGAAAACAACATTTCCCGTAGAGTACACACCATTCTAACATTCATTAAAAGATTCCCAGATTTAATATTCATTGAAACAAATGTTGCCTGATTCCTTATCTTTTTATTTCCAACATAAATAAAAAAGTTGTATTCGTGAAGTGAGTGTTTTATAAGCATATATCCCATTTATTAGAAACAGTGGCAGACGACTGTCAAGACCGATTTCTCTAAGACTTAGATAACCTGCCCACTTCCTGGCCCTATGTCTGACTAATTAAGTTATTTTTGTGGCCCTTATCTTTTGTCAATGTAAAGAAGATGTCTAGCGTTTCGACGATGTGGTGGATTGTAAATTTTCTCCGGAATTCGTGTCATTGGCTGTTATCTTTTTTATTCGATAGATACTCCTATGACTTAGGCAACGAATCGCTTAGCTAATTTCATTATACAATCATCTCAATAGGCATGCCATTTCTATTTAGAATATGGATTTTATCCAAGATTTAACATTTAGCAAGCAGCGCCCGTGGCGTAGTAGTAGGGTCGCCGATTTGTAGCTACCGGTACTCTGGCCGATTAAGCTCTTACCGCGTGGGTTTGAGTCCCGTTCAGGGCGAAGAACTTACATGCAATGCGGGAAGATCTTCCGGCTTGCCTGCAGTGTAGATATTTGTCTGGGGTCTTCCTCCACCAAAACAGTCGGACGTAGCTACAATGATCTTAACTGGTTGCTGCGATGTAAAATAACACTATTGGTACAGGCAACAGATGCATATACCTCGGTTTGTTACTCGAATTTAGTTTTCTGTTTTTTAACAGAAGTATTATGGAGTGTGGTAAAGAATAAAGGACATATTTTTTTATATTTGAACAGTTTTTACAATGTGAAACTGCTTTTACACTTTAACTTGTTTTAGCACAAAACATGCAAGAAAAAATGTACTGTATAAACACGAGGGGAATGATTTATATAAACAGCTGAACTCTGTTGAATAAATATCCCATTAAGATCGTTTGGCAATTTACCTATTAATCCTCGTGACATCGTCCGAGAAAAGCCACCATAGCCACATCCGGGTGTACATTACCGGGGAATTAGTCAATAAATTCTAGCAAATCGAAGATTGGACGTCATCATTTGGGTAACGTTAAGCTGACATTTCCGGAAATATCGATGCTACATGGTAAAATAATTACCATATTTCCGATATGTCTAAAGCAGAAAGAAAAGGAATATATATTTAAAAATAATAGTGAAGTTTTCTGCAGTTTGACATTAAATCAAACTTATATTTATTTATCAGTGTCTGATGTTATTAAATTTAGAGTCATCATCTTCAGTGATGTCGCTATCTATACTGTTTCATATATTTATGATTTGGTTTGTTAAACATTGTTCGACGAATGCTATAAAAGTGTTCATTTTCCAGAATCTAATTAAGAATCAGAAAGGAAAAAACGTACTGTCTTTCATAAAAACCGTTATTTAATCCCCATTGCCACTATTTACTTGACATAGATTATTCTCACATTGGGATAGGAGTAACGGGATTTGCCGGCATGTTTGCCTATACTGTGCAGGGACATTCCTATCATTATAGCACAGGGGCACTTACGAGGTGGCCAGGGACTGAACCCGGCCGTCGTGTCAGGCGTAATGCTGTCCCCTTAGCCCCGAGCGTTAGGAGGGAAGCCATTAATACCAACTTTAAAGTCTTTGGTTTGACTCGGCCGGGATTTGAACCCACGACCTCCCGATCCGCAAGCCGACGCTCTACCACCTGAGCTATTGCGGCCGGTGGATGTAAGGTAACATTGACTATAGACATATTTTTCGTCAAGGTTAATAATTAACAAAAATAAAAATTATGCTCCGGTTTTATAATCAACAGTCTTTCATTCTTAGCGACCAAACCTTATCGTAAGAATTAATTATTTACACGATAATATCTTTAATTCAGTCTATATTGAACTTGTTCATTATTAACGATCATACTTCGTCATTACAATTAATTACACGATTATGTTTTGTATTTGATCTTTAATCAAATTGTAAATTGCATTGTTAACGACCATACTTAGTCATTCAAAGGAATTGCGTACACGATTTCATTTTATTATCGATCTATATTTAAATTGTAAATTGGCGTTAAAGAGAAAGTATTTTTTCCGACCTCGATCAGATATCAAGGTTCTTTTTGATTTAGACCTGCACACCTTTTCTCGCTAAAATTTATAAGGTTTAATTAGCATTTTTAAAATGAAAGAAATGTTTTAGTTATCTCCTTTGTGAGAAAGTATTTTTATATACTTTATATAAGAAATATAATAAATTTCATTTTTAATTTTCTATTTTTTTAAAAAAAGCGCTCAAACTTTTTAATGCATTCTCATCTCAATCAATAAGATTCCATTTAAGGTGTATGCTTCAGTCTGAAGTGTTTTCCAAAAGTTTAAAAAGTGGGAAATCTCAAGTTATTTGCAGTAACTATATACCAAATACCTATCCACAAGGGAGGTAAGAATGTATTTTTTAATGATTAGAGTTAAGTCCCTTCACATAAGAAAGGAGGAAAGATAGCTGCTTAACACGGTTAATGTTCATTGTCGTAAGACTACATTGTAAGTAAAGTGCGATTAACCATACTAATTAATGGAACTTTTTTTTTATTATTGTTGATTTATAATTAATTACACATTTGAATAACATGTAAAAGCGTGCAAAGGTAAAAGTGTAAAAATACAACTACATTTACGGATCACATACTCATTTAAAACATTTCAAAGGCGTCAGTATATGAAATTGGCAATATCTCTAAAACAAAGAGGAGTGAGCGAACTTTTGTCAAAATATACTTTGAGATTTCAATTCGTCTGATAAAGTCGGTTGAAGCACAGACAGATTTGATTTGCTTATGTTTGTCGAAGAACACGGGCAATTGACGGACAGTTGACGTTAAGAGCCCAATGGCGAAACCTTCCCACCAGATTTGTCTCTCAATCACTACTGCCAGACTTATGAGTTGTATCCTACCGAGATTTAAATGAAGAAAATTAGTTTTGTCGACGTAAATGTTTATGTGTTTAAGTCACTTTAAAAAAGGGAATGTTCAAATAAAATCGCATTATGTGCGCAGAAAGTTGAACAAATCACATTGCAGAAGTAAACTAAAAAGAATAATTTTATTTGAAGAAAAAGTTGCGCAAATAATAAACATAATAGCAAACAACAACAACAACAACAAAGAAACCAGAAAATGAAACTGGTTTTAAACAAGATGTAAAATAATAAGATATAAACGTAATTCGACATTGTGTCAATCACTGTTCTATATATTCTTCATCTACTCCTGTTGTTTTAATGACTTTTGTTTCAATTAGGTCCAAAATTTTTATCCAAGTATAAAACCTAATTATTAACTTGAAGTAAGATTTATAGCGGCTTTTTGTAATTACATCTAACGTTACCGTCTTTTTACAGGTCTATGGGCGATTCCATCTTTATTTTTAGGTTCGTATGTTATAATATCTAAAAAAAACGCACGTTATTTTGACAGTCACGTGGTTAAAGCACATTTTTGTTTCCCTTTTGTACAGTATTGTAGAGAATAACAATTTATAATAAACGTGACACGTGCAATCAATAAAAGTACATGAAAAATGACATGTTTATGACAGAATAGTGAAGTTTTAGACAAACAAGCTGTTTGTTGTCTACATTTCTGCATTTAGTGGAACTGTTGTGACTCACTAGCAGGTAAATATGAGTGGAGCATAGGGAAATCACTGAAGCAGTTTAAAATGCGTTTGTGTCTTGGAGTTATCTCCCTTAGAATACAAATTTGAGCGTTTTGTTATTCTTTTACTGAAACATCGGTTACATGTCTATTATATAATAGTATTTTTTTCAGCACCATTTTGTTCAGTTGTATGCTTTATTGTGATCTCAAACATGGCAATCATTTTGTAGTTTAGCGCCACACGGTGTATAAATAGACGTTTGCCCAAAGTAAAAAAAACTTTTCTATAATAAAATTATTTTGATCATTCAATCAATGTTTTTTTCTGCATATGACAGAGGTTTAAAAATTGGTCCAGTATGCAAATCTGTGATATAATATATGTTCATGTAATTTTCGTAAAACAGATATGTATATTTATGTTGCTTTAGTGATGTTGCTTTTTTGTGTGCAATTATCATTTACACTGTAAAGTTATCTTTTTTAATGTAGTTGTCTTTGTCGCTCCTTCTGTCAGAAATCAATATTGTGTGCACACGAATAACTCGCTGGTAACTTTAATTTTAGTCCTGAATTGTGTACCTCATATATTATACACTTATCATGGTACATATATTAATAGGCAGAAGAAAGTCTTAGTTATTCGTTTACAATTTCAGGCAACGTTAATGACACTTGTTGATAAAGACTCAAACAGGGAGATCTTGATAACAAAGCTTAGGCGCTTCAGATCTGATCCTCCATTCTATGCCTATGTCTTATTATTAGATAATAAGTATAGCAAGGTGTAAACGTACTGAACATTTTGTTTTTATTTTATTTGCATGATTGTGTTATTTTGTGTGACGCTTGTTAGTGTATTATTAATTTGTAAAACAACAATATACGTTAATTGTGTCCTTCTAATTGCAACTTTTTCGACTTAATTCATGGTTATATGAGAAAGTGTGCAGATTCCTGGTTTTCTTTTTTTCTGCGTATGTCGGGATTGCGACATTTGCATACAGATTTGTGTGAAGATAGTAAACTTCCGTATTGTGTAATGTTATCTTAGTCCATAAAGTAATACTTAAGAAGGTGATCAGATAAGAAGATGATAAGAAGGTATACGTCCAATGACATAAGGTTAAAAGGTGCTTTGACATTTGGTGTCATTTCATGGTTGTATAATACATATGTGCACCTGTCTATGGACTTATAAAAACATTTTTAATTCACAAAAATAAGAAAGTAAAAACAAATCAATTTTGAAAAAAAGGTTCAATGCAAAAACTGCATTTACGTTTATTTTAAACTTGCAATAATTTGCAATTGTATTATTTGTGTTCATTAAATCCATTTTGCCCATTCACTTGCTTTCTGACATCCAAACAATATATTCAAGAATACGAATCTGTATTGCCAAAACTGATTAACTGATACTCGTTGTATCGGACACTTTTTTCTTTCAATTGAATCGGACGAATCCCACTAGCTTGTGAAATCGATACTATGAATTTACAATGTTTACAGCACAGCAAACATTCATCAACGTGCCTCAAGCGAAATTATTAACAAAGCACGTGTGTTCTTGCGGTACAATCCTGAAATATCTAAATCAATTAATGTGCCCCGAATTTAAGGGCTTTTTCTGAGAATTGCTTCAAATCTCCAAGGAAGGAACCGTAATCCATAGTCTCTTGGAATTGATATTAAACGTCACATTCTTAATGCTTGCAAGAGTTCAGTTGAATATGAAGAAAACATTATTGTTTTTATGAAAACAAATAAACACAAATGGATTTAGTGATAAATGAAAATGGCGTTAACGCGATAATTAAAACAAGTCTTCAAACAATTGTCGTAGTTGTTGTTTTGTTCTGTAGGTTAAACTAAAAAAAATTTCCAAAGAAAGCTGCCGTATAACTCCTTTTGTTAAATAGCAGACTAAAATTTGAAAAAAATATCTGCAACATATTTTTTTACTCTTTTTATAAATTTGTTATATTCATTAACACAGGCATTGTTCAATCCAGTCTGGTTAATTTATTTTGGCGAAAACCTAACTGAAACATGATTGTGATTATTGTATAACCTGAAGAATTTAGAACACTTTGAACTAATAATGCATTAAATGTCATTTAAACTTATTTGTGCTTTAAAAATTCTTTGCAAACCTCATGTCCAACCAATAATCCATGCCAGTGAACTACAACATTTAAACAGGAACACATTTCACCAAAAAAAAATTCAGAAAATAAACATTAACATTGGTTAGATTGAAAAAGATGATTTTATTTAAATTTAGGAATAAAACTGCGCTGAAGTCAATTGAAAAAAACGAGCACCTTCCCTGAAGTTGTACTACTACGCATCGAGTAACATGTTGAACTATTTCATTAACATCACATGTCTAGAGATTTTAATGACACCACACTTAAACGTTGCTTGAACATACTTTTCGATTATTTCATTTGCACTTTCAGTGCAACATAGAGGTATAAAATAAAGCTTTTAAAGATTGTTTTAAACTAAAAGTAAAGAATAAAACAAATTGTGGCAATGCCACTGGTGTAAATTAATGTTACACTTGAAGAAAACAGCAGCTAGTATATACACTATTTCGTTATACGAAAATATGACAAGTTTCCATGAGTATTGCAAACTGTATTATGATTTGAAAAAATGTATAAGACAAAGATATTTACATGCCAGTCAAATGTAAAAGTTACAAAATTGAGACGAAAATAGAGCATACTTCACAGTTAAGGCATTGAACTCACAGGAACAATTTTAGCTTAAAAATGTATGTTAAGTACATGTTCATTTAAATGTAGAACAGATAGTCGAGTAGCATAATTAAGTTCGGTGAATACCTTTTACTTGTAAACCTATGAATTAAAAGTTACATTACGCAACTTGATGTCTTTTAATTGTTTATTTATTGTCGTTATACATGTTGAAAATTCTAAAAGAAACTACAAAAGTATGGTATTTGCAAAGCCTGTTTTAATAACATGTACAAACACACACATGTATATTTTTCGATTTTAATCAATATTGTCATAGACATGTTACATTTCATGTTGTATTATTGTTTAGTTTGTATTATGCCTCTTACGTCATAGATCATTATGAAAATTAGATCTCTGAATATCTTCAGCGATTAATAGAATTACAGCACAGGCTGTTCATTGTAGCGTGTTTTAATTTCCTTAAGCGAGCTTTCCCAACGCTGTAATGAAATGATTACATTGAAGGTTAGAACCCTTTCATTTCTGTTAAAATCTTCTGAAATCTAGTTTGCAGCATTTTGCTCAATCGATTTACTCTTTAAGTTCAATTAAGGCTTATCACGTGCCGAGTGATAGGACTAATTAAATTAACACATCCAAGAAGTTCCATTAGGCGCCTTGCTCTAACGATGGTTATATGGTCTGTACAGCTTAACCTAAAGCCAGCTTTGCAAAGACAAAGATAGCATGCATACTCAGTTATTTAATGTGGGTACAATTGATTGGTAATATCATGTACTGCTGCAGATGGGTAGATTTTGAGAAATGTTGTTAGCTCTTGTTATCACAAATGAAAATAATGGCTGCATAGTTACACACACACATGCGCGAGCACGCACGCACGCACGCTCGCTCACACGCACGCACGCACACACATAATTACAATATATATAATATTACAAAGTGTTTATTGTCCTGGAAATGGAAAAGTCATTTGAACGAATAACAATTTCTTGTTTCATTTGTAATAATAGCGCAATTTGAAATTCATCTTGCGAATTAATGTGGTCTTAACGAACTGTGTTTAAGCATTAATGGGTTGGTTTCTCTATGTAAATATGTAGATGTGCGGTCAAAGTAAAGCGTCACTTATTTAATGATGCATTAACTGGAATAGTTCATTAACTATTAAGTACGGATCTTTGAGAGAGTAACCAACCCATGTTTCTGGAGTCAGTTTGAACATCCCTTTCCTCTCTGTAGACGCTATATGATCAACGATCGGGTCCAGCAATAGACGGTTGACAAAATAAGTATACAGGACTTGCCAGTACAGCCATTAATGTTTCGGCTGTGTCCGGATAAGTCTAGTTTGCAGAAAGTGGCAAGGTGTTGTTGTTGTTGTTGTTTAAGTATAAACAGTATGAATACTACTCATGAGACCTGCATGGTGGTTGTGGTGGCAGTGATTAAATGTACATGTACCTAGAGTTGCTCTGTTTTCAATGATAACTGCGAGGGAAATGCCATTGTATGGCAAAAGGTCACAATAGAGACAAACCTTATATGTTTATGGACTTAACTGGTGGAAAGATTTAACGTCGAGGGGGGTAAAAAACGTGTGCTGATAGAGGGATCATTTATCCTGTTATTTGTATTGCAAGCCCGGATCATATACAATGAAGCATTTGAAAGGTAAATTATTAAAAACTCACAATGTTGTTTTTTGAGATTTAATTATTTTTTATTGAAGTATATATTTACTTTTCGTATATGACCATATTACCGTATCCATTTCTTTGTTTCCTGTTCTTGAAGCCTTCTAACGTACACAATCTCCGTATCTCTTAATACAGAATTAGGTCAATTAAGTATGTAACTAAAAAATTACCGTTTTAAGATACTATCATTCAGAAGAAAAATATCCTAAAATTAAAACAGAAAACGAGAACCATCTAACATTATAACGAGTCCTATCAAGCCCAGACAAAGTTTCGTTATTCTGGTGTATGTATATGCTGTTTCAAAATGCTTGTATCTTAGAAAGGACCCTAACATAAGTTGAACAAATACAGAAAATCGTTTCTTCTTCTTCTTAACGAAGTTTTAAACATCAGTGGTAAGCGTAAGTTGTGAAAATATTTTATTTTAAAAATGCAAGAAAAAATGTTATTTTACATTTAAATAGATTTATAACATCAGCGTAACTTTTTCAGTATTCTGAAAAACATAAAATGAATAAGAATAATATATACTTCAGTAATAGTGTATAAACAGTGCATACTTTAAGCCATCTTCAGAGGAGTCAGCATTTCCACTGTGTGTGCGTGCTTTATTTTGTAAGTGTGTTTGTGAAGGATTGTGAATGTGTGTGTATGTGTGTGTGTGTGTGTGTATGTGTGTGTGTGTGTGTGTGTGTGTGTGTGTGTGTATGTGTGTGTGTGTGTGTGTGTGTGTGTGTGTGTGTGTGTGTGTGTGTGTGTGTGTGTGTGTGTGTGTGTGTGTGTTTGCGCGCGGTTTCAACTGAGTATTTGAGTAATTTACTTGTTTTCTGCAGTATGATTGTTTAATCTGTATGTGGAAACTTACACATTCTGAGAAAGGTTTATAGTTCTGAAATGATTTAATTCTTGCTTTACTCAAAGCATAGCATTTATTACTGCAAAAAGTGTAGAATATTAATAAGAGGGATTAATAATTTATTCCATAAAATAATCTGATAACCTGACACATGGGGTCGCTTGCATAATTAATTTATTTATATTTTACCTGGCCTGATTTCTCTATTTATCAATACATTCTCGTTTGCCCATTTTACTAATTATTATCTATGGGGATGAGAGAGACAACGCTTTAATATTCATATGCACTCAGTGGTGTGCAAGTAAAGCCAGTGTTTAATATAAGATCTATTCTAGACATGCTTTTGTACGCAGTAAGTCGTCCTGCTCTAGACGCATCTGAACAGCATTATGAAATTTGTTAAGTGTTGTCCAAAATCACGAACAGCATAATTGACCTGATTAAAAACTATTCATCGTAAAGTTATATTTTTAAAGTTGCTTTGGGTAATAATATGTAGTTTGTGTATACACAAATTGTATACAAATACGAAATAATGTTAGATAAAGTATAAAAGAAAAATCTTTTACCCGTTCCTTGTACATTTTGCTAGTTTGAGTCAAATTGTACCAAGTATATGTATATATGTGAGGGACCTATACATTAAACCGTACATGAAGCTGAATTTACATCGATTGCACAATTGACATAATATCTGTAGATTATTAACTTCACAACACTCCACCTATATAAATTAAAATCCTCCAATCTAACTTCTTTATACTCTCAAAGGATTTGGAACAATCGGTTCTGATATTGAAGTACTTCTGTATTATGTACAGACTTATTGATTTTCTGGCCTTAGCTCTATTTCTACCTACACATTTATACGCTGGGTCTCGGCACTTGTTAATTTGTTTGTACAAATACTGACCCTTCGCCGTACCGCACTTAAATGCAACCGTAAAACAAATCGTATATAATTATCATTGTTTTCTACTCCGGTCTTATCTGTCCCTTTGTTTCAACTTTCACTTCATTGGTTAACTTCCTTTCCTGATTTGATTTCTATAATCGTACATAACTTTTATAAGTGCATTGTCCAGTTTAAAAACCGTGATAAATAATAAATGCAATTATTTATATCCGCGTCTGTAGTTTTATCTGCTTTCTGCCCCAGCCTCATTCCTTCCTATATGTATTACATGTATTGTCAATGTTCAAATTGAAATACAAGGAAAACGAAATTCTTACGATTTTGTTTCATAAGTATGATACATGTATCATCTAAATCAAAGAAGACATGCTTGTCACATTGTCTATTAACACGTTATCCAGCGAGTGATATCGTTATGCACGAATCATCATATTATTGTCAGATCTGATCATAGTTTCATCCTAAACCAGTAATTATCAATCCAATTCTACGTGTTTTTGGCAGGAACATTTATTTCTAAGTCAATGCATAATTACTATAATGTCCGTAAGTTAATCCATTTATTGAAGTCTATGAAGAATAAACGACTCACTTCAATGGGCTTAAATGTTACTCGAACCTACGTGATGAGATGCTGAAATGTTGCTTATGGATTAGAAAGCACATTTTCAGATATTCTTAACGCAAGTTCAACTGGCATAACTAAGTTTAAGCTGGCTCGCGTTTAAAAAAACTTTCGCTTATACAATTTGCCTGTTAAATAATTGCAAGCCTACTTAACGTGTTAGTCCCAGTTACGGACATAATCCATTGTCTGTATAAACAATCTGATTGTCTGGCCAGGCTCAGATTCTGTCACACCAATTCCTCGCTCATCCATATAATACGATCTGATAAAAAAAAATCGAAAATGGAGTCAAAGAACGTTCTAGCGCAAAATGGATCAAAACTCATGATTGTTGACCGCTCCGCAAGCAGTCTGATAAACTGAATCGCACTGTTCCGGCATCTGTTAGAGCTAGGCGCCATGGTGTCGTTGGGCAGCGATTGTCTGCCAGGCTCATTCCGGAATACCTTAAAGCTGCTGTTTAATGCAAAACCGATTTGAACGCTGCTGTTGATGGTTGAGATTTTGTACTTTTAACACAGATGGAATAAACAATAAATTAACAATGAGTTTCTCTTCTATTCTTCTAGCTACGGCATCCGGTGAGCGATCAAGCAGTAAGGATGACGCCCGCCGGGAGAATGACGCAGTGTGTGCTGAGATAGACAACTTGACTCGCGAGCATAAAAAGTTGCGACAAATTGTTGAACAGCTAAACCGTGACTATGAAGAATCTAAGGCATACGATCCTCTGAGACGTTATGAAAAGTTGAAGGGGATGATTAAGCGGACTATTTTACATCTCCGGTTGAACCCGGATGATCCTAACACTGTGCAGAGTGCGGGTATAGGGGGCCTGGTCCAGGGTTGCCGGGACTTTAACCACCAGGCGGAGAGTGCTCGCCGTCGGGAGGAAAAATACGCAAGTACGTGCACTTTGTTACATTTAATTTGTTGGATTTCTTAACCACTCATTCATCAGTATCATCATCATCATCATCAACAACAACAACGTTATCATCATTATCATCACCATTATCATTATCAACAACAACAGCAACAGCAACGTCGTCGTTGTCGTCGGCAGCATCGGTTAGCATCGGTTAACCGAGCTCGGTTATATTATATACAATATAGCATGTGTTTATATTATGGGCACTTTTTGATGCTAGGCGCTAACCCTTTGCTAACACTCCCATTGAAAAAAAGACCAACAAAGTTTCTGTTTGATAAAAGGCAATTCCGTTGACTGGGATATCTTACGATCTCTCTTGGGAGACCGGTTGTCATGGAAATCAATCAAAAATGTTTTCCAGATTAATGGCGTTCACACCACGTGAACATATGTAACGATTCTATTATCAAATGTCCATTGTAACTGACTTTTGATTTAATAACCTTTAATATTAAAAACAGCAAATAAGCAAGTTACGTAACTAATATTTAAATATAAAACCAAAACAGCGATACTGCCATTATTACATACATTAAAACCGACATACGCTGCAGATAGCCGATATCAAACTTTATTAGAGACATCCTGCGAAATTGTGTAAAATGAAAAATGATGTGAGCTAATATTTTGCTACTTATACGTTAAACACAAACTAATGAGTGTCGTTAATATGAAACAGTCCAATGTTTAAGATTTGTATTTATTTCTATACCTGATCTTTGAAGGTTTCCTTTACAGCAGTTTAAATAACACAGATCTCGAGAGCAAAAAAGTCAGATTTTATAGAACAGGCATCAACTAATTTCACGTTCTCCTGATTGTTATATTTCTGTTGTTGTTTTTGGTGTGTTTAAAACAATACTTTTCTTTATGAGTTTTTACGGTAATTACATCAACCTATCTTTAGAACGCATGTATACCAATACAATACATTGAATTTTTTAAAACCTCATGCATGAATCACAGAACACAATAATTATGAAATTGCTAACTAAGATAAACAAGCATTGACATATACGAGAGTAGATACCGACAAAAGTTAACCATTATACCTATTTGTTGATGTCACTTTATGGGGTTCTCTTTTCTTCGATCTCACTTGTATAAAGTGCATGTTTTCTGATGTTTTTGAAACAATTGATTGCTTCGCGTGTAATTGTTTATGTTCCCAACATTTGCTATGAAGGAAGCTAAGGGCAGATTGTGTTTTATTCTTAAATAATGAAGTGAATCTTTAAATACTGATCATTCGTTCTCATAAACCTTTTTAAACTGTTTTTATACTTAGCTTTGATATAAAATTCCTCTTTGCAGATAATTTTAGGACAAATAAATAATTGATCGTAACTTGAGAGTGAAATGTGGCAAATGCTTGATAATTTGCTAATTGGTTTGTGCTGTCGATACGTCTAGACAAAACAATTACTGCTGATATTTGTGGAGAGAAAATGGTTTAGGATATACCAGTTCAATTGTTAATGCAAGGTTACCAGATGTCTAAATTAGTCAAGTGTATATCTGAATCAAACATTTGCTTCTGCTGATGTGGCTTTTAAAAGTTAAAACATCCATATTAAAACAACAATGAACAACATTGATAAAAGTACAACATTCTTGCCTTTGGTGTATTTTTTCTATAAAAGCTGTGTTATTAATATCTTTCTAAAACATTGACTGTTAGACGAAAGTACAGTGTGTAGTCATTCGAGGTGGGGTTAGGCAAAAAAGAAACTTTATTGTTATTACTTCTTTGTTTAAATTATATGTTTTTGTTTTATTTTCGTGGTGCTGTTATTGTCAAAATGTGTTGGTATAATATAATTATAAATCTTACATTCACCATTTTGTGTGTATTTATTATTAACTTTAACCTTATACAACGATATTTTATATATCAGCATTTTATATTTAATACATGAGCTTGATGCTGACATTTTCTGATGATATAAACGTTCTACAAGTAATACATACGTCAACTGTATTAAATTATTACCAGTCTTACTTTCTGTTAGATTAAGACTATTTGTATCTTAAGTTTATATGTTGCACTTTAAAGGTGAACAGACACTGTGATACAAACCAGATTACACAAACAGTAATATGTCAATTCATGATGAATATTAGCCGTTCATTTCAGGTATGAATCGTTAATTTTTGACGTTTATTGGTCGATGATCCTTGTTGAGCCGTTTAAAGTGTTGTGATGAACTCTTAAACCGGTAAACGTCAAAAATCAAATCAACAATTTGTTCCTTAAATTGACATTACATTTGGATTCAATAAGAATCACTTTATTAAATATAGATAATTACAACCTGTTTTACTTTATCTTTATAAATCAGGGCTGCGACTTCCTGTAGAAGTTGGATCAAACGAAAAGCTCAGCGCGTGAAATAATTATTTGTATTTAAACCACGCTGACAAAGTAATGAAGCAAAACAACTATTTTTTATCCTCATTTTTAGTTTTTTAAATGTCAGTATTACAGATTTTTTTAACAGGTAAAGTCTTTGAAACCACAATTATATGTAATGTGTTTGCAAACAAATGAAAAATAAAAAAAAAACACTTACGTTTTACACGTCTGCTGTATGACGTTATTTTACGTCAAATTTACGTTCATGCATGAAAACAGTCCGTGGAAAAATAAGCTAATCACATAGCCAATAAGCAATTAGGAAATGCAATTAAATGCTGTCTACGTCACACTATAGTTCATCGAGGAATAAGCGTAAATTTTATGTTCTCTGCAGCGGTAAACATTGGAAATGTAAATATTGTCATATGAACATTGCCAAATACTAATATTGCTATTTGTTGTTTGTTCACCATATACCATATTTGACGTTTTAACGGTTATTTTTTACTATAATGCTGTGGCAACTTTTCTGTTCATGGAATTAGATATACACTGTCTTCTGTATTTGAATCTGGAATTGTGTCCTTATATTGTTGTACGTATCGGACCGGGACCAATCAAGACACAACACGACCGACCCTTTGATTGCATCTATGTTTACGAATACCAATCTTACCCAATTTTACCAATTGTTTTCTCTCTGCTTCGAGCGTTTGTTCTAGTATATTGAAGCCAGGTAAGTCAGTAAATTTGAGTAGGTGGAAACAAAATCTGCAAAAGGTATATATAGTTGTAAATTTGATCAACTAATAGTTTACACAATGGATTTATTCAATAATAATAATAATAATAATAATAATAATAATAATAATAATAATAATCATAATAATAATAAAAGTAATAATATTGATAAGAGTGATTTCATTTGCATTTTAACTATTTCCATGTTTATTATCAGTTTTGGACATTTTACACTAAAGAGTTCAATACGGAAATATATTTGGACAAGTTTCCAGATTGAAAAATCCTATTGGACTCCCCTGGCGGCTTGTCCAATACGTTTTGCCAATTTGGGCACTCATCCAAATATCCTAATATTTTCGTATTAGACCCTTTAGTGTAAAATTATCTTTTTATTCTATATCCATTTTTCTTACCGTATATCGTTTGTGTCTGAGACGTTCAGATTACTGTCCAATAACGTAATATATGTGGACGATGTCAGATAGATCTATACAAGATGTAGAGAATTATTATTACTACTACTATTATTATTATTTTTATTATTATTATTATTATTATTATTATTATTATTATTATTATTATTATTATTATTATTATCATCATCATTATTATTATTATTATTATTATTATTATTATTATTATTATTATTATTATTTGTATTATTATTATTATTTAATTTTTAAACAAGACCAAGTAACCATATGCACAAACACTTTTTTTCCATTTTTCGTTTATCTACATAACCAAGAGCATACCACTGTCAATGCGTGTGTTCTTGTACTATCCCAGTGCTACGGAACTCCTAACCAGGGGATCCATTTCATTTATGGGGATGTGTAAATCGAAAATAGATAATTATATTCTAAAAGAAAATACAACGATTTGAACACCATACCACAACATCATACAGTTTCTAAACACTAATATAGATGTTTCATCTACAAAAAGCTGAATTTTGCACGTTTGTCAGGCGTATGAATTAACTTATTCATTATGATAGAGTGTCTGTTTACAACTTAAATCTTCCGAAAATGGAGGTCATGTTATCACACCGTGGTTCGTAATGAATTGTTTGCCTATAGCGGTTCATCAATCTGGCACTTTGACTGACAGCAAATACTCGTGCTCCAGATTTCGTTTAGTGCTAATTTCGAGAGGCGACAACAGGGCATCCCATAACTTCCGATCATACCAAAATATTAGAGATTCCAAGGTTCGGGTGTAACTAGATTAGTTCAAACGCAACTGTAATTCAGGTTTTATCAACTAAGTGGAGTACAGTATATAATTACAGACGCAATTACTCTGTCTTATTTGAATTATAATTATAACGACGTCCAGCTGTTTTCATGGAGGAAGACGTCAAACATCTGATAGAACAACCGGCGCACCGCAGGTCAGATGGAAAACCTTCCCATCTTAAATTTTTCGCTTCAAACGGGACTCAAACCCACGCGGTGAGAGAATAAGCAGTCAGGGGAGTTACAAGTCGGCAACTCTAACACAACGAAACGGGCGCCAGCTCTTAATCATTAAATTTAAAGAAGATGATATAAGTCCAGAAAATACATTTTCTGACAAGTCTAGCAACACGTCCTATTCAAAATGTAGATATAAATTCACAAATATATTGTTATGATTGTGCCTTTTCAGAGGAAAAATACTTTGTAAGATTTTAATGAAATTAAATTAGTTGTTTATGTTACCTGCCAAGCAAAATAGAAACAAAAATAACCATAATTGACACATCTCATTATTAGGCAAACAAAAATATTTGTTGAAGTATACATCAAAGATGTTTATTATCCAATTTTGATGTTCATGACCATGACAGATCGATGAAAAAGGGCCCTGTAAAGTTTCCAGGGACGTTTAAAGAAAAGAATCTGTCATATCAAATATATACATCCAAAAACATCAGTGGTAATATGGGGAAATGAAGGCCCGGCAAGATAGCAGCCAAACCCAAAGACATTGATTTAGAGTCGGTTTAGCCAAGGCTTCGTTTTATAGCACATATGTAGCAATATCATGAAAAAAGACAGAGAGATGATAATGACAGAGGGAGGAGTGGGCGAATTGCGACTTATATTTATATATAAGGCTAAAATGTATTTTATATGACACAAACTAGGACATGTACACATCTGGGTGGGACTTTAATATAACTTGCATACATGCTCTTTTAGAAAACACACGGAATTTACAGTACCTAATCGTGTGTTTTAGACCTACTTTGCGCTAACCACTTGCATTTAACTGTAGCCTTCTGCGTTTATTCTATCCATGGTTATGAGAAGGCTTTATAACTTTTTCACTGCGTTAAATCTAAAACTTACATGTGTAGCAAGACCGATATGATTCAGTGAATACCAGTGTATTCATACTAATACTTTCAAGGTTCTTTTCCAAATGAAGATATAGCGATGTTAAGTGATATAAAGTAAACATCACGAACATGATTATTATTATCAACATTGTCATAATTTTCATCACTTACATCAGCAACATCATCCTTTTAATATAATGCAAAATAGCCCAGATCATCAAATTTTATGTACAACTGCATATAGGTCTTTGATTTAAAACAAATAAATTTCGTACACATGTAACAAGTAATTTCCTGTTTTTAAATTAAAGCACGCCAGTAACTAACATAGTCAAATCAAAAAAGAATTCGCTTCATTTGTTTCTTATGCTGTACGTTTTTCTCTAATATCAAAGAGACATACAGATATCCATCTAACAATCTTTTGGACAGGCATATACATACCAAATATTGATAATCTTGTTTGAGTAGAAGTACTTCAGACGTACATAAACAGATTGTTTTAAAGTGTTAGCTTTATGTCAAGCCATAATACTTATTCAGCATAATTTTAGATACTTAAGAAATGTCTAAATATCAAATATACTTTTAATTTGTAAGCTTTTATGTGTTTTTTTTTTACTTTCAGAAATGTCGCGTCATGATCTTCAACAAGAGAACATTGTTCTGCAAGATCAAGTACGAGAATTACGGCGAAAGTGCGCCATTATCCGGGATCTTATTGACAATTTGCACAAGTGTTACCAATCTTCCAAGAGACTCTCTGTCATGACTCGATATACCATGCTAAAAGCAATGGTTAAGAAGGTTATACATGATGAACTTATCCAGTGATATCTTCGCTTCAGTGGTGCTTATGTATTTACAGTTTCTGTATATTGTGTTTAACCGTTTGCCATTCGTCGGATTCTAGGAAGTTCTCAACCGGCGATATGTTTTCAGTTTTCTCTGCATTACATATACGTTTTGCAGATCCTATGGCTCGGGAGAACCCGGAGAACAGTAATTACAAAGGTCAAATGTGTTAACCTCTGATTGAATGGCCAGTCTGTCTGAAAGTCCTAATGGGATAATGGGCATCGAGCACTTTCAAATATATCTGACAAACGTTCTGCACAGGGACGGTGATGTCTTTGTGGACATTAGACACGCGGTTAATCAACATTTATTGTAAAAAGTGAAATGCAGTTATTCATTTTGAATTACAAATTAACATTTTTACAATGCGGAAACACAAACCTCTTAAGTTGCCTCGTTGTGAAGGGTAATTTTATAGAGGTGACCAAAATCTAATGACGTCACCGTCTATGTATAGAGTGAAAAAGGCCTAGCCTATGTGTGCTTTATCTAGAAGCAAAATATTATGCTGGGTGCATGGCGTGACATGCATGAACATTTTAGAATATACATTAAATCCGTGCTTTAAAAAGCAGTGTAGCTTCTTAATTGTGTATCTCTCTGCCTCGTGTCATTTGATATTTCATATTCGTCATCTATGTGTTTACCCGACGTTACCTAAGTTGGTGGACGCATATCACAATTTACAAGTGTTCCTTCCAGGCCAGTACTTCCGCAAGTTTGGGAGAATTGCAATACATTTTGTGCGATCACGTCTTCCTTTACACATATATGTTCACGATCTTTGATAACAAAGTTTATACACACGTGCATATATGCAAGATTTAGTCTAATACCTACTTCTTTAGCGTTTTTTTTTTTTCCATAAATTGCACATCACAGATTCTTCTACTTCAAATATCTTTAAAGCTACAACATGAACGATTAATTGTTTTGCCACAATTAGTGGGTTGAGTGTTTCAACATGTTCCACCAAATACATAGCAGGATGACCACAGAAGTACATAATCACATTTCAGTAAAATATTTATTAGTTTTATATGACACAATTGAATTGATACTCGTGTATAAATTGGTGTTGCCCGTTTACTTCACGAAAATGATAAAACTATCTCTAAATAAATTATTGTAAACATACTTAACCAGTAACTACCATAGCAAAGCAGTTAAGCGTGCCAATGTCATTCTTTATGACAGGTCGTACGATCGAATAAAGCATGAATCTTTTGGGCCTTTTTTACTAATTAATTTTAAATATATAAAGCTACCTTCCACATTGAAATCTGCACAATTCACCAGAGGGTGTATGTGTGTATGTACTCACCTCGTTTAATTTATATAGATCGAGAGCAATTACATTTCAACCACTCATATCCACTTTGTTAGAAAAAAAAGAGAAAAAGTATGAAGTTTTAGGAAATGTTACTGCTGTTATCATTTCTGATTAACAAAGTGTCGAAAAGGCGCTACACATATCTTATAAATATATAGTCTATAACGTTATAAGTAATTTTTTGACGAAAATAAAAAGGACATAAATAAGAAAGAGTAACAATAGACATGCACAGTAACAGTATCCAGAAGAATTAATTGTTTTATTTGCATTTTTCTTTTTTATTATAATAATATTGAAGAAATTGGTATTGCAAAAAATTCTTATCGCCGACTAGATTCTAACCTGCAACTTCAAGATTATTGGTGAAACACTATTACACCATTTCTCCAACTGGTAAACATATTCATTAACCTGCTGTAAACAACGAATGTCTGCTTAACTCCATTAGATCGCCGTCTTTTTACGAAAATAATTATGTGCCATTTCGATGTTTCCATATAAGATGCGTAATTTTATGCGGTAAACCAGCAGGTATATTATTAACAATTTGGTTAATTAAGGGAAAAACCGTTTGACATATTATGACCCCATTTCACTTATTTAAGCAGTCATAAAAATGAACCCGCAATAAACTGTGTTCTATATGCAAAAGCCCGTCATAGTCACTTGTTATATAACATAATGAGTTTATGACAACAATATTTATAAGTGATCAAATTCCAAGCATGTCCGAAAGATATGTTTTATTTTAGACAGATGAAATCTGCATGCTTGTTGGACTTGTGTGAATTATAACAAGATAAGTGACATGACTGCATAATGAATGTATGTTTGTGTATATTGTGTGTGAACGTATTGGTGTATTTTGCTTTCAGAAATAACATGCCTTGTGGAGTGTTTGCTGTTAATTCATATATGATTTATTTATGTTTCAATTCCATGCTGCCCGCAATAGTCTTTTGTCATTGTTAAGTCAATGATCGCTGATATTATTTTAATACTTAGCATCTCAAAAAATGAAACGTTTAGGGAAACAATAAGATATTATTTTTATAATTGCCATGCGCTTTTAATGACGTTTTATAAATAAATGATTCTAATTGGAGTTTATTGTTCTATTATATGTGGCATGATATCAAACAACAGAAAAAATATGCTTATGCTTGCCTTCCTACATATAAGATTTATACCAAGTCTACCACCAAAAAAAAAGATACAATAACTGCACATACACTTGGAATAAATGAAATAGACTTGGTAAGTAAAAGTGTTTTTTATCTTGATTAAACTTAAAGTTAAAATGTGACGAAATCCTGGTAAATGGGGTAATGATTTACGATAAACAATATACACACACATATATATATATATATATATATATATATATATATATATATATATATATATATATATATATATATATATATATATATATATATATATATATATATATATATATATATATAGGAATATATGACAATATTATATTATATTATATTATATTATATTTTTAAAATTATGGACTTCTAATTAAGAGAAAAAAATATTTAAATCTAAATGTGGCAAAAGTAAAACTGAACTGAGACTATGATAAAATTAGGTAAAAATGACAATATTGGTCTAATTAATGACTTTGTTTTTGACTTTGCACATTTATTAAAGGGTGTTTTAAGGTAGCTCGTAAATCGAGATAGTGAAAAAAGCGAAAGCATAAAACCAGAATTATTAGCATGAAAACAACAAAAGCATTCACACTTACACGTGTATCCACATACACATGTTCTACATACCATATGTCCATAATGTTATTCAAGACATTCGTTTGTCACATGTAAGTCAGTTAACAATAAACAATAAATATATGCTGCATTTATTTATAGTTAAAAAATGATATTGATGTGAAAAGCTTAGCATGTTATTGACGCATCTGTTTTTATATTACCTTTATCACTCAAATGCAAGGTAGCTTAATTTGGTTTATTGTGTAATACTTTATTATAGACAACTGCACGTCAAAGACACATTTAAGTCCTGTTTTAATACATTGTATAATCTTAATGAAGTTCGAGATTGGCATTATCATTTTTTTTTTACTATTAGTCGGAATTAGAAAATTGTCTCCTAATTAAGTCATTGGAAGTCATTACTGACAAAGATTTGTTTTATGATGCCTTATCATTACAATGAGATTGCGTTTAATGCGAAAGACCGAACACGCAATACATAGTCTTTATGCAATGAAGTGTTCTGACGAAAAGACAAGCGCTTTATAATTAATGATAGTAATGATTCAACATTCTATTAAGGATTGACATTGTTAAGAAATTGAATCAACATTTTATAAATAAATAACAAAATTAAAATAATGTCTTTGTTTTGAAATAGAACTTACGTAGAATATACTTCTGATGCAATGCTTGCGATGGAGAATAAAAACATACATAGTGATTTTTCTAAGATTCTAAAATGTTAACTCAAAAGAAAAACAACGTCTGCTTTCAGACGAAAGCAATTATCTGGCGTCTGTCTGCGCCTATCCCTCTGGTGCACACCGCCGTTTGTCATAAAATTAATCAGAAACGGTTTCAGAGTAATAACATTCACGCTACGTGTAATGATTATGTACAATATTTCGTCATTTCTAATTTTTAACTTTAAAAAGTGATATATGGTGTTTACCGAGTAACACAGGCAATATGTTTTTAACCCCATTTCAATGTGCATTTAAGTTTAATATGTGCGGAATTTGCACGGATGTGTTTCCAACGATTTACAGCGAAATGTTTATAAGTGAAAAATATACAGCCTATAGAATGTATGAATAAAATTAAATTGAATCGAATTTTGATAAAGAAATTATGGTTTTGCCATTACGATCCCGGTGAAGATGACGTGTTTGGCATATTTTAATTTCAAAGAATCATTTATTTTTAGTTTTTTTTTAAACCTGGCATACATGTTTATACGGCAAGTCTGTTTTTTACATCTTCGTTTATTTTGTAAAGAGTGTCGTTGTGTGCCTTGATCTTCTTTTACTTCACGATTAAAGAATTTTCTACAACTGTACGTGTGTACGCGTATTATTTCAACATATGAAGTTGTGGTCGTTTAACATTGTAGTATAATCAATACCTCAATCAATCAATATAATATTAGATATATTGCAGTATATTAATATAGCGTACATTACAACAGTGATGTGATCAGTCAGTTAAAAATGTCTTCTCGTAAAAGAACAAAAATATTAACATTTATTTCTTCCATATTTTCTCAACTATGACAGTAGATTATTAAGACACAGCCAAACATCTAAACAGTTTCGACTCGTGTGGCAGATGTATGTGTTATTGCATTTCAAAATCGATGTACGGTCATTGTACGGCTGCAGTCTGGCGAAATGCTAGAACAAGGTGATTCGTCTGTCTGATTCGACAGTCTGTTGTATATACTGTTTGTATCCACTTTTAACAATTAAACTTAAAACAGAAACAAAGCAGAAGGTGAAGTGGAACGTTTAGAAATCTTTGTATACCCTCCAAATAATGTGTATCAACGTTAGACATAATATCGATTTTAATTATCAAGTGGTTATTGAGCCCTAACTATTTGGACTGAAGTTTAAACTGAAGTTATGCTATTCCGTAAATAAAATTTGTATGTACCTTCCATGGTAATGTAATATTAACATTCCAGTTCATATTATCAGATTGTCATTCCGAAAACCTACTGGTGACCTTTATGGCGAATAAATTTATATAAGATATAAATCTGTTGTAAGTGCTTCCTGCTAGACTATGTTATACCAGTCATTTTCACTAAGATTTGGATGGACGCAGCCTATCAATTTATTTTTGTCTTGATTCTAAAAGTTAATTTTAATTAACTATTAACTTTTTTGTAGGTCTTCTAATGGAAATAATACCTATCTCTCTTCTAAACACTATGTGGACATTATTTTTTAATGACATTACTGCTTTCGTCATAACTTGTCAAACAAAACGTCAGCGCTTGGACACTTATTTAAATGGATCGGCTTTCTTTTCATTGCTTGCATTCGAGAAACCCATCAGGAAGTGCGCTGTTAGAGCTCTGTAGAACCGGTTTAAGCACTCCAGTCGGTCCATATTGCCGACTGACCGTTCCAAGGCGGTAACTGTTGGGTTTGCTGTTATTGCTAAATGACTCATAACAGATTTGTTCTCACTTTAACATTTGGCGTGCATGTGAATACCTTGGTCCTGTGTCGTTTCAATGTTTGTACATGATGCAATGCTCATAGGACTTTGTCTTATTTATTATTATAAATGCCAGTATTGATACAAGGAATAGATTTTAATCATTGCAAGCAGAATGCCTATCAATAAAATCTACAGTCATGGTTGTTGCTTTATTCCATTAATGATGTAAAGATATCAGACAAAAACATTTATAGTGAGTAAATAACGTATTATAAACAAACCATGATAACTATAATAATGCATCGTTTAATTATGTTTTACTCTACAGATAACTTAGCAATGGCGTGGCATTGTTGCAATGAACACTGTTAATGTCATGAAAACTGTCAAAATTTGTATCATGATTCAAATAATTTTCCGAAGCCAGAACGATAAATGATCTTTTACATGCAAGACTATAAGCAACAGTCTGACAATGGCAAATTAAATAAATTAAGATACAAAGATTAAACCATTTTTAGACAAATCAGAATATATGTGTTTGAACTGTAACTGGGGGTATTTTGGAAATTATGTTACGAACGAGATAAACATGTGTCGGAGTAAAGATTCCTTAGTGTTTATTTTAAGTATAAACACTACATTTTTGATATAATGATATTGATATTATCAGAGAACAATTTTATTCTTAGATAAGAATTTATGTCAAAGTCCTATAAGCATTGGTACATATAACAAAATCTGAAAAAGCGCAGGATAGAGGTATTTCACATGCAAGCCAAGTGAAAAGTAAGAACAAATTTGTGATGAGTCATTTAACGGAAAGAGCAAACCCGCAGGTACCATCTTGGAACGGTCAGTCGGCAATATGGACCGACTGAGGTGCTTAAACCGGTTTACAGAGCTCAAACCTCGCACTTCCTGATGGATTTCTCAAATACAAGCAATGAAAATAAAACCCATTTATTTGAATACAAAATGTCCAAGCGCTGATGTTTTCTTTGATACATGTATGTTATGACGAAAGAAGTGTCGTCATTGAAAATGGTTCAATATGTTTGCTTCGCTGTAAGATAATTTTTGTATTTCCAAAACATATACAGTAAAATTAGCAAGTAATTATCCCGCTACATAAAAGGCGGAAGTTGTGCAACTGATAAAAGGCAAACATCACGTATTCCAAATCAACCACTTTGTTTAAAACCTACCATGTTGCACGTTTAAAATATTAAGTTAAAAAAAGACTCATCCACCAATACATTGTTATTTTGAAAGCATTGTCTAATAACATTAAAACCCACAAGGAAAAGATGGTTAACAATGAATTGTCTTTATTATATGGCAGGTGCATTTGCTTGTGATTTCAACAAAAAAATTAAGTATGTACAATATTGCATTTGCCCAAGGCTCGCTAACTATCACTTTTTTATGAACTCGTTTAACAAATGTTTATATTAAATAGCAATTCTTGTAAGATCCTTTATTTCTAACCATATCGACAAAGAAATGATTTATGTCGACTTTCATAAAAAATAATTTTATACAAATAATTAATGCTAAATTACTTCAACTACGTACTAACAACAATACCATCACTTTCTTTGCATATGCTATGTTATAGATGGCAGCAACAATACACCTTCCACACAATAAAAGAAATCTAGAATTTTTTGTTAGTAGAGATATAAATTACAGACACAGAATTGCAATGCCTTAAGTCATTTTTGTAGGTGGCTTTTATAAATTCTGATTTTGGTTATTAAATTATATTGTTTGACATGAAATGAAGAGGTTTAGATGCAATAGTTTTGATATCCGTTTCTCATTCTGAATGCATTAACCAACAAAAGCAAAAACTCATTTTGATTTTCAAGTTTACATATCTCTTAATAAACTGCAGATTTTATTTCAAATACAACTTGTAACAAGATAACCTATTTAGTAGAACCAGAGCTTGCAACAAGGTCTATTACAACAAAAGCTAACTTATGAGGTAATTGTGAGTAAATCAGTCTCGTTCTGTTACAAAGCTAGAAGCCTCTCTGGTCACACATGGGAAATCTGGTTGTATGAAAATCTGAACCGTCTCCGGAACACAGGCGCCCACACCGAGTGCCCACATAGAGCACGTCGAATCTTGCTAGGGTTTATTGCATATTTTCCGCCGAAATTTCATTTAATGTAATAACATTTATTGTTTCGATGAATGTCAGATACATGCAAGTAATTAAAACTAATATCATTCCACATTGTGAAACAAATCTAGAAAAGTGTTTAATTCCCAAGCTTAAATCATGCCAAACCATTAAAAACGATCAATTATAATAATGTACAATTGTTTTACGTACCGTAAATCTAATAGTTATAAGTTATATACTCTCCATATTTGGATAGTGATTAAAATTTAATTTCTATTGCCTAACTTAATACCAATTTTGATTATGATTTAGGATCGATAGAGTTTATTATAACACGCAAATAGACAATACGTTTTTTTCTTAACATTATCTTAACCATTTGTAATTTTTAAGTTAAATAAAGCATGTTCGATTCTAAAATAATCGAAGAGGAGTGCGGGTCAGGCTTCAGAGATATACGGAGGAGCAGGTGCAGTAGTGACGCCGTTATAAAGAGTCATTATCTTGGAACAATATGACAATCTGTTACATGTACCAGAATACAAAAAGTATTCTCCGTCATGACTATATGTGATATTCTCGAAGCTGGTGTGAAGCATTGTGTAGATGACAAACTTATTTAGTGATATTTCAGCTCTTTGTTGCCGTGATAGACATACAAAACCTCATTTCGTTCTGTTTTATGGCTGTTTATCCTTTACGGAGATGTGTCTGTGTAATTAGAATGTCAGCTGTTTGTATCTGCTTCAGAATTTTCAATAATAGAAGTACGGAATAAACCAAATAAATAAAACAAACAGAAGGCTTAGCAATTAAGTATATAATAAGTAAAGTCGTTTTCTATGTAATCAGCAAACACAGTTTAGGAACTAAATATTTAATAAAATGAAAAGGATTACATTTGCAAGTGGATTGGGGAGAAAAACAAATGTGCAGAAAAAATGGAAGCAAAAACATCTATGCAAAATTAATTCCAGTTTCACTTTACTTTCCAAATTTTATAATATGGTTACAGTATTTGTATAATTGAACATACTTTTTACAACAATTAATAACGAATAAAATATAAAATTGTATAAATCTGCAGTGCAAATGTAGAATACATCTTTTAGATACAAGTCGAAAGTTTGATTCGATATTTTATTTTTATGTATTTTCTTCAAAAAGCAAACATCAATAATGTCTGTCTGTAAATATAATCGACGTAAACAAATCAGGCTATCAAATCATGTATCTTAAATGCATTGTTGCGATTCAAAATTAACATTATATTGGCTTTAAGTAATATTTAAGAGTTTAAATACTTGTTAAACACACAAATTGACATTAGCATGAACATAAGTGTTAATATTTGGACTATTCTTCTCAAGAAGTGTTCAAATTTCACTAAAGCGTTAGTGTCGTATAAGCAGAAATTATCACGCAGAAACACTGTATTAGGAGAAGAAGTACATTAGTCATGAAATGATTGAAGGAATGTCTTAAAGGATGACAACAACCACTCTTTATAATCTCTTGAGTTTTGGATAAATAAAGGCATAAGGGATTGTCAAGTCAAATTATTATTCCATTGCGAAGATGCGTTTATTTATTGTCAGTAAGCAACGCTAATGCAAATCACGTTTACAAGAACGTCTATACGCATCACAAGTGTTCCTTTGCTTTTAAATATATTAAAAAAAATATATATAGACATATTTCATCTGTCAAGGCCTTTTGGAGTTACATAGTTTATAATATACTAGCCTAACATTCAAACCTAAAATGAAACCATCAATTTGCAGAACACAATGTCAAAGTCATTAAATGAAGCTAATATACCCCAAGTCTACTTTTTGTCGAACTAACTTTTATCAAGTTCCAAAACAAATTTTCAAAATATTGTATCATGAGTAAATTGTCAAAATACTGTTAATATTCTCTTAAAGCAATAGAATCTCCAAGAATTTTTTTTATAAAATGTACAAAACTTGCCCCGGTTAAACTCATTTAGCAATTGTAAGATGGATAATGTTGAAAATTGAATGTTAACACTGTTCCGGTTGCTATATATACTAACACTACATACGACAATCATGTAACTCAGAGATTGTCATTGATATTAACAGAATCTTCCAATTCATTATTTGCGGTATTATTTCCACACCAGATACCATTCGATATTGTTACGTTTAAGGTAAAACAGCAAGATTGCCAGAGTAAAAGTGCTCTTAAACATTATAAGGAAAATTTCAGAACTCATCTGAACTGTCTAACGAAAAGATCGATAGAGTAATGATTGCGTTCTTGGTATCCAAGGATAAATCTCTCAGCGGTTATTATTATCCCAAAACTCTTTAAGCTGACTATGTTTTGTGCAATTATTCAAATAACTCGCCCACAGTAGGCTTATACGAGACAGAAGCCATGTGCCCGGTCCTTGTGGTACAGAGGATAGAACGGGAACTAAATAGCACATTAGTACGATAAGTACATTCAGGATTTTTCGCCAAAGATTATTTTTTCTTAAGGGAACATGTTGAAGGTGGGTTTCTTAAATGGACGGCGTTAGATTTAAAACTAGACCAAGTCAAAAGTATATCAAAAGGATTGAGCTTACATTATTTGCTTAGTATAAATATGTAACAGTATGTACACACAAGACATTATGCTTGAGACACACTTGTTAAATCACTTGTTAGAGTGGTAACCTGGTTTGGAATAACATTGCGGTTTAATTTAAGCCAGTGAAAATACAATGTGATTACTTTGCTTTTCGTATGTATCGTTACCGGATTTATGAAGACATATATACAAATCAAAAGATTAAAGCAAAAGTAAACAAATGTACGTCAATACACTGTAAAATGAACCTGACAGTAGATGACTAAGAATAATATATGTGGCAGACAAGTCATATGTTACTGTTCCTCGAAATGCATATGAATTTGCGAAAATCAATTCAATGATATAAGAAATGCTGCAGAGAATTGGCAAAATGTATGAGTATTCACAGTTTCATGTCCTACCATAAACATTTACATAACTTCAGTGTAAGTGGTCTTAGTTCGGAGGTTAAGGAAAAATGTGCCACCATATGTAGACGATATTGGTCTTTTATTGTCCTATTACTAGTTAATTCGTGTTTGTTTTTAAGTAAAAATGAATTCATCACGTTATAATTGAAAGGTTGAATGATATCAAGGAATTTTACATCGCGTATAAATAGCACAAGTTATTATTCGCAAAACAGAAGACAGACTTTTGGCGGGACTTTCGCGAATGATGATGTACCACCTCTGAATGATGCCGACATTTTAGCTCTGATCTTGTTTGAAGGACGAATGTACTATAACCCGACGTATATCAGCCATCAGAACTAGTGTGTCGATAACTGCCTTCGAAAATGCACAGTAATGACAAAACAACATCCCCGAACACCCCCACCCTTAACGAGGAGGCGCTCGTGTCATAGCGGTAGAGTTGCCTGTGTAACTCTTGTGACTGCTTAGCCTCTCACCATGTGGTTGGCGTCCCATTAGGAGCGGAAGGTTTAACGTGGGTACATCTTCCGACTTACCTGCGGTGCGCTGGTGCTTCTACCCATCCATTTGTATGGGGCCTTGTTCCACAAAGATAAATGGATGTCGCTTCAATGATCATATCTGGTGGCCTTGATGTATTTATAAAAATCACAATCAAGATTAATATAGGCAGAGAACGGGAAAAATATAGAATGCGTATTTTCTCATGCGTTTATCTTTGCCTACGCAGCACACTTTTTAACGAGGCATTTGGAATAAAGCATATGAAAAATAAACATTTATCAGTTAAGGTTATCATTTGTTTATAAATAATCCATGTATTATCAAGTAGATAAATAACTGTAGTGCACGTTAAGAATGAGAAGTTCTAGGCCCCACTTTACTTGGTGAAGGTGTATCGTGTCGGTAATGAAATCAAATACATGTTGTATCGCTTTCTTTATTAAGAACGCAGTGTACAATTTAATTGTTTTATCCAAAGCTTTAAACACAGCCTTAACATGAATGTTCATCAAGGGTGCATATTTACTTAGTGAAGAGAATAGGAAAATAATTTTTAGTTATTTTATGTTAAACAAAATAGTTAAATTTTGACAAACATTTTGCCTTATCTCGAAAAATACATTCACTGGCAAAATTCATAAGGCAAATATCTACCAAATTATTGATTGTGCAGATCTCTAGTTTAAAGGGAATATCCTAGAATTTGCGTATCAAATTCGAGTTAAACACTATCTTGCCCGTGTATTGTGTAATGTGACCATAATTTCTGCATGAACCGGTTTTTTATGTAAGTATGACGATGTTGCTAACCCCATAGTTAGACAGTACACACCGTGAAATTAATCACCTTAAATGCTTGGTCTTCTTTATCTATAAATAAGCACGCGAGACATTTCTGAATTCAATAGATATCGACCTCAGATCTCAAAAGTAGTGATCACGTGCATTTCTTAGTTTAAAAAAAATAGTTTGCAGCGTGGTTTAGAATTTGCAATAAAAAGTCGGGTGATATGCTGGTAGGATATCATTAGCATTGAGCTGATCTTTTAAAGTAACAATCATTTATTTGGCTTTTAGAAAAAGGGATTCCAAACTGTTGGATGCCATCTTTAATGTATTCTCCAAGACACATAATGAATAGTTATTTGATGGTTAACCTTCTTCGAACCTGAGTGCATAGATTCCAGACATGTCTGTGTTAATGTGATAAAGTAAAACTGTTAAAACACATTTTCACCTCGCTGATGGTTCTTAAAATACACTGTCTCTTAACATTTTAGTGCGAAGTGTTGCAGCTTTTAAACGTTTGCCTGTTTATAACCTGAACATGTACGTACGTTTTTTAAGGGATAGATATTTATATATGACTATCTTTATGCTGGGCTTTATTTGTTTTGTTTTTTGTTACCTCGCACCGACACAATTATGGTTATATTGGCGACGTCCAGCTTATAATTGGTGGCCGAAGATCCCAGACTTATTTCTGGGTAGAACCACCGGCGCACCGCAGGTTAGTTTGAAAACCTCCCCACATGAAATTTCTCGCACCGACTGGGACTCCAACACACTCGGTAAAGGGCTCAGGAGTTTCAAGTCAGCGACTCTGTATTTGTCTTTTAAAAGTTCCTTCCGAAGTTTTTTATTATATAGGTCAGTACTTTGTTGGCTTACGAAATTAGTAATGTACTTAAAATGTCAAGATGTTAAACTCCCTTCCTCCTTATGGCTTTTAATTTATTAACAATTCCAAGGCTTGACTTCAACAATAATGCAGTTATATCCTGACATTGTTTGTATTCATGTTCATCATTTTCGGTAGAAGTACAGCATGCGGCTGCAGGGTGGAACATTTGTAATAAAAGTGAACTGTTTTTGGCGAGCAAACGTAAATATAAAAAATTATTTAATTACCATTTGAAGGAACACACGCATTTAACACATACAAAATATAATGCCAGGAAGAAGAATAAAGAAACAAAGAAAAAAACAAGAGATACGTTCAAGCACAAAATGAAAATAATTGAATAAACATCTTTTTTACGTTTCTATAGCAATATATCCCTTGAAACTAATAAGTAGTTATTCTAAACACATAATGAAGTGTTGTTAACTGGTTAACAGTTGCCATCCCAAATATAAACATTTATTATAAAATTATGCAAATGATAACACAATTGTCAAAGCAATCGCGTTCTTTAATTAATTTGTTTAACGTATAAAAATTAATGACATTTTTTCACAATAACACCAGACTGAGTTTACTTTCAAAATACTCATCAAACGAAAATATATGCAACTTATATTTATGTCATACTAAATAATACATGTTCACTAATGTCTCAGAAATCTGTGGTTATTAAAAACACAGTCAGAGATCAGTAAATTAATTATCATTTTACGTGCAACCGCATTTTTGTCAAAGTAATTTCCCGTCTTATTAACAGTAAAATCCTGCAATACATTGTTTAAATAGTTTTACTAAAGTACAGGTCGTTTGAGTTTAACAAAAAGTTGTTTATACAATAGCTTTGAGGCCCATTTTATTGTCAATATTGTTTCCTTATTTTCAAAATAAAATATTCTACAGTGCATATTACAATGTATCTGATTTCGAAGCTTTATTAATCTAAAATATTCTAAGAGGCATTTCAGTAATCTTCGGTCTTCTCGAGACATGGGCCGTATTATAAGGTGATATATAGCAAAATAATTGCGCCTTTGGTCTTGGACAATACATCTTTTTAACAGTTGCCATTTTCTGCAAACTTTCTAAGCGAACAATTGCTTTGAACAATTATGAAGTATGAAATTGCCCACGGTAGTATGCAGATAACTAAAGACAGAAGCTCAAGGAGCCATCAACAGAGCTGGGCCCCATATACATAAATGAACGTAAGTAATATTATACGGTAAATTTCTTGACAATATTTCGAAACATGCCAGTTCAGTATCGAAAGATTGTTGTTATCAATATGTTACTTTCACATACAGTTTTAAGGCAATATGTCCTGTCTGGTTGACTACTGTTGTAAGATAATTCATACATTTAAATGCAGATTTAAGTTTTTATGTTTACAACTAATATTATTCTCTAAAGAGCTTTAATAGAATTTCAAGAACATGACTTCCAGATATAGCAATAAATGGATATTCATACAATGTGGTAGAACTTATTTTGACCTGGTCGCTACATGACCTCAGATCAGGAGATTACGATAGGTCTGAGGTTACATACCGTTAAGGTCACAGCAAGCTCTGCTATCAGGACAAAACAGACATACGGTATGATGAATGAGATTGATAATAGCTTATATAGATATAATATAAGTTTAATATAGATGAATAAATGTTAAATGTTTATCCACATTAATATATTATGGAATTTCTTTTTACATTGACGCATAAACACAAGCATGCTATTCATTTTGGCCTTGTGCTTTTCAAGTTCACAGTGGTCACTGTATGTTACTATGTTGCAATATTACATTAAGTTTTCCAAGATCCTCAGTAAGAATATTTAAGTGACTAGTTGCAAATACGGTTGAAAGATATTGTTTATTAATTGGTCTCATTTATGCGGAGAAAAACAGGATATATGGTTCAGTTCTGTACAAATTCGTTGTTGTAGCAGCACAGGAGTGTCAATAATACAGTGATTTGCCTCCGAGGAATGATATAATGGATACTGCATAAAGTTATTATCTTTAAAGTAATATTTGGTAAGCGATGTTTAAAACAAATAATCTATTAAATTAATTTTGTATTTTACAATGGAAACCAAAGCTGTATTGACGGACGATGAAAGCTTAATAAGCAAACCATGCAACAAGCATAGCTTCTTTTTGTACGCTTGTTTAAGTGGGTTAATCGGAAAAACGTAAATTTCGACAGCTGTCTGTTTGTATGTATGCATGTACGTCTGTCGTTTATAAAATCATGTCTGGATACGTCATATTTCTGATGCATTGCTTCTTTCCTATTTTAATTTCAGCGATTACGAAGTTCCTTAAATGTTTTGCTTGTTAAAACCACAGACCTTCTGAACGATCAAGCAATGATAGATGGAAAACGGATATTTAATAAAACAGGAACAATCCCACCACAGTTGTTTACTAAAGGCGTTTTAAAGAAATCTTCTCAATATCCCAAACAGACGCGTATGTACACTGTAAGATGAAATTGACGTGTCTTCAGGGTAATAATGTAAAGCGCCTGTCTAGAGCCTATCGGAATGTCCAGTGTCGTTTCTTCAAGATAATATTGAGAAGGGTCTATCTAGAGCCTGTCAGAATGTCCAGTGACATTTCTTCAGGTAAATACTGAGAAGGGTCTATCTAGAGCCTGTCAGAATGTCCAGTGACATTTCTTCAGGTAAATACTGAGAAGGGTCTATCTAGAGCCTATCAGAATGTCCATTGACGTGTCTTCAAGATAATAATGAGAAGGGTATATCTAGAGCCTGTCAGAATGCCCAGTGACGTTTCTTCAAGAGAATGATGAGAAGGGTCTATCGTCTGCAGTTTACTGTAAGATTGCTTTTCGTACCAGACAGCTAATGAAAAGAAGCCAGAACTGCTCGAAATTAACTGAAAAATGTATTTTCATCCAAAAACTATACAAGAAATATTCAAGTTTTGAACCAACTGTTCGTTCATGAGTATTCTGTTTAATTAACTGCCTATTTCTGCATTACGGTGTAGTTGCAGGTTTTATCATAAGATAGTCTAGTCCCATCCTATCCCACGAGTTCACAGAAACCTGTAGCTTTGTCCAGTTGCAAAAGCGCATAAAGCGGATCCCCTGGATAAAAAATGAATGCCTTAAAAGAACGGATATTGCTATTGATTCTGTTATTTAGAATATGCTATTCAAATCTTTTAGCATGTTTGTATACAAGTCTTTTCATATGGAACTAAAGGAACTCATGCTTTCTTCGTATATACATTGACTAAACACACATTTAAGTCTATTTAAACTACAGAAAATCGTTATATTGTTTTGAAATATAGCCGAGACTCGGTTATATTACATTTATCTTTATGTTCGTTTACTAATTGGTTACTGTTTTTTTTTTTCAATATAGCCTTCATTTACGAAATCTAATTCTTATTGGGAAAAACATTAAGCTAGAATTGACATACCTTAAGCTAGAATTGACATACCTTACACACATACAAAGTTTCTCTTACTGTGTGAAGCCAATATATACCTCTCCAATATTCGTTTATGATCTTACGTAACATAAATGTATTAGTGTATTAGGGTTCTTGTCCTTTAATCAGTATATACCTTTCCAAATATTACCTTGTAATTTTACTTAGCATGGTAGTAAAACGTGTTGTTCTTCGTAATGATGGAAAACTACATAAACCCATGGTTTATGTTAAATCTCTACTAAAATCTATGACAAGAGAGATGAATTCAACTTTAGTATTGTGAACTATCCATACCTTGATGGTGATTCACTTCGTGCTACCTCTTATGGTACTTACATATCACAACGTACAAGGTTTGCACGAGTTTGTACTTAAGTAGAAGATTTCAATGCTAGAAACCTGTTTATTTCTTCTAAACTGTTACATGTACAGCAGGGCTTTCGTTTTCATAATTTAAGAAAGGCGTTTTCAAAATTCTTTCAGCGCAATGGTTTTATTGCTTCTAAGTATAATAGCAGTGTGAAAACACTGATGCAGAAAGGCATAAGCCATCCTGCATTTTATGGAAATGTTTTATACAAGTTAAAGAAGATCAGGGGTCTCAATAACTTTTCTGACCACTTTACAAAACTTATCAGAAAATGTATTGCAGACGGTTACAACCCGGGAATCCTTCGATGCACTGCATTGCTTGCAATTGACCCTTTTACAGTCAAGAACTTGCATTGCTTTTAAATTACACGATGACCGGACAGGTCGTTGAGACTATATGAAAACAGTGACTTAAAGCCATAAGTCACTGTTGGATTTCTTGTCTCTTCATCTCTCCAGTCGTGCCCTATATAGGTGGGACAACTTGAGTAGTCTCCATACCCTTTACGCGAGATTGCACAATAGGTATAACATCGTGATTTTTTTGTACCTTTATCATATATAATATGTCAACTGCGGATAAATCCTCTGCGTTTATGATATATTTTTTAAACGTATTACCTCTAAACAATACTACCTTTTTTGTTGATTTTCTAAAATTCTATTATTTCTTCCGTATTTTTTACATTTCACTTTTGAGACTTTTGGCATATGACGTCATGGCATTTATGACGTCATTATATTGTTCTTATAATATATCAGCGCTTGTACTGCTTTATTTATTTGAAACTACTCTCTCATTTGGACTTTTGGGAATGCCGAGGCTTTTATCTACTGTACATATGTTGTTTTATTAATTGTTATTTTGTATGTACATAAGTTCATTATATCTGTTTTAACTCCCGATGCAGGTGCTTACATGTACTGTTAGTTGTTTCACTTTAACGGGATATTTTTATTTACACTGTTTGATAGAAAACCTTCAGGAAGTGCGAGGTTGGAGCGCTCCATAAACCAGATTTAAGCACCCCGGTTGGCCCTTTTGCCGACTGACCGTTCCAAGCGGTAACTGATGGTTTTTCTTTTTGTGTGTTATGTCTCGTCTCTGTGTTTTTTGTCACATTTACATTTACCTTGTTTGCCTTTGTCTACGGGTAGATAAAATTTAAATATCAGTTGGAATTTTGATAGGACCTTTTCTTATTTACCTATGTCAGTGTATGAAATATGATAAACCAGATTTACATAGCTTGCCTACGCCAAAAGAACTTGATTGCTTGGTTTAGTGTGAATTTGATGCAAATAGGTCTTACGTACATATATGTATAACATTAAAGTAAATGCATACTCGACAAAGAGGAAACATTGTTTGCGCACACGCTTTGTTATTTTATTTCTATTAGAAATTGAAAATATAAACATAATTTTATTAGTAAACTTGCCTCTTTGATTATTAGTGTCACTATGTTGCTTCTTCTCAGCAAATGACTATTTGTATTCCTGCAGCAATTAACTGCAGTCTAGAAAAAATATTAGTGGAAAGATACTTTGGACACACTAATTTTGGCGGGAACAAAACATGCCTTATACGTCCACTTTATACAGGTTGTCGGAACCTCTTGAGTACCTTCAAAAAGTGAACAATTTCAATACCATGTCAAGTACCTTTTCTAAGTGATTTGTTTCGGAGTGTCTGTGGTATTTTATTCACATTCTCTGATGGATTTTTAAGACAAAAATACAGATGGTTTATGAGGTGACAGTAAAATGATTAAAATTACTTTCGAATGTTGTCATTTTATTGCTTCCCAGAGTGCAATTTATGAATTTAATAACATTATTACATTTGCAGAGAAATTATGACTCGACCACACGTCATATAAAAACTTATTTCTTAAACATTTTAAGTTTTTAAAGGACTCGAAAAGGGAGTTGCTGTTTTCAAATAAGCTTAGAATCTTGAGTACTACAAATATATAAATCGTGATCGGAAATGTTTATGAAACAAAATTAACATTAATTGCATATCTTATAAAACTAAAACTTTTAACTGTTTATGATTAAATATTTTACTAAGAATGCAACTGAAATCTACCAGCTTTTCACTTTAATTCTATAAATAGAACATTTTGAACACGTAAACGCAGATTATGTTATTTCGGATCTTTTTTACCAAGTCCCACTTTCGGTGTATCTGCCATCACTTTACTTTATTACCAATTATTTTAAAATGACTAGCTTATAGATATATATGAGTAAATGAATACGTTATCGTTTTAATATATATTATAATACAGTCAAATCGCCTAAACATATTTAAAGGTCATTATTTATACAAAAGTAACAGTTGGTAACTTTCAATGTAAATTGTACAATTGGTTCGTAGCTTGAACTATCGAATTTTAATTCCTTGAAGTATTTGTATGTTTTCTTAATCTCAAGTGCATATGTATTGAATCTGGAAGATTCAGATGATATTTTCCTGTATGGTATTAGAAACATTGTTAAAGCTACTTACAATCCCTAGGGTATGCCCACTACCTATATATATTATAGCGCGTAATAATCATGAGTGTATGCTTTCCGTTGACCTCCTGTACGCCGGTGGTTCTACCCAGTCAGATATCTTCTTTAACCAAATATAATCGGAGTCGATAATATTACCATAATTGCGTCGGTATGATCTTACGAAAAAAACGAAAGCAAACCAACCAAACTATGTTTAAACGAATATTCGGTTATTAAAAGATATTGTTCCAGTACCTACAAATGTATTGCATTTTACCAATCGTCAATTGCGCAATTATTCTGAGATTAGAAAGGTCAAGTTAATGGACAATATAACATGGCTGTTTATAATGAAACATTGAGATTTATGACAATAATAACATAATAAATAGTATAATATCTGTAGTGTAATTGTTTGAAGTAAGATGTTAATATTTGTACTTTATACGTCAAAGGACAATTGAACAAAAATAATTGATAAAATGAATAAAATTACAACATATATGACATGAACACATGAATAATTTAAAACATATAACCTCCCTAGTTAGTTAGCTTGATTTTGCTTCATATCTTTAACTATTGTTCATGAATGATAAGATAAAGGTACACGTGATTTATTTGCTTATTAAAATTCATTTTAATTTCACATATATTCAAATAAATGTCAGATTTTATCTAAAATGTAGCTTGAAAACCAGTAGTATTAGCTTAGATGGGCCTTTAACATCAATATCTATATTTCAAGTTAATTAAAATAATCAAATCATATTGGTCTCATTCTAATACAAGGCGTGAAGCTGCTTCTCTGGGGAAATCTGGTTGCGTGAACATCAAAACCTGAACACTTACGTCCCCACTGTGTGCATATATAGAGCACGACCGGTGTTGGTGGGGTTATTGCAGTTTTCCCGCCTAAACTTTCACTTAAATTTTGATTATTTTCTATGTGTGTCTGAAAAAGCAAGTAGTTAAAACTTATTTCAGTTCAGTTGGTTTCGCTCAAAATGAGAGATGTATTTATTCCCCTTGCCAAAATTATACCAAATCTTGGATAAAACTTGTTAAGGGTTCACTTGATTTTACGCATCGGCCCGTGATAACATTTACCTGGGTTGGGGACAGAGATTCAAACCAAATCTCTATTACGGTTAAAACATTGTCCAAAGTAATACCTGTTATAGTGAGGATTAAGGATCTTTAGAGTTTATTATAACAAACATATAGACAATACTTTGGTCTTAGGTACAATAAGAAGTAGACGATGATTAAAGAAAAGTACATATTCTTTGTCCCGTTAAATAAAACATGTTATATTCTAAAAGTTAAAAGGAAATACAGGTTAGGTTTTGGAGAGAGGACGAAAAGCAGTTGCAGTAATTCGGTAAAGTGTCATTGTCTGTGATCTAAATGACAATCTGTTACCAGTAATCAAAGTTTGACCCCGTCATGACGATATAATTACTGTTCTCAAAGCTATGGAATACCAGATAAATTCATTTATTGATATCTAATCTCCTATATATAACAATAGTTTTCGTTGCATGCTTGTGAAACAGTTTGCGTATTTTTTGATTATCCGTTCTAAGATATCGATATTAATTCATTTTCATGTGCATCACATGTGAGAGATTTGTATTTGGATTCAGCCTTCTATTAGGACACATTGTCGATAAATGCCTTTTCTCATATTGTACACTATATGTTACATTTATATATACTTTTTGATAAAATGCTCGCAAAATACAAAAAAAAAGTTAATAAGCAATGTCACAAGATAGCATTTTGTATCCATTTTGACAACATCACGCTGTGAGAATTATAATACTTTAACAGCGAACTATGAAACAGTTTGCAAGTATCATATACTTAGTTAGTTTTGGGGAGAAAGATAACAGCACAGTGGTTGGTTTTTCTGACCCACACACATTTCAAAATGTGAATTTAACCACTTGCAAAGCACGTGAGAGGGGTTGGTTTTATTTGTTTGTTGTTGTTTCTTTTGGTGACCATATACGTCGATAAATTTTGATTGTTTTAACATGGCTTCCTTCAAGTCGATGAGTAGATTTTAGTTCGACCTCATATTATTATGTTAGTTTTTAATGCAAGCGATGTTTTGCTAACGTGTTTAACAAATGGTTGTTTTTTATTCGCAGTTTGTTTTTGTAGTGACTAATTTAAATAATATTACCTTTAAACAGTAAAATATGTATTAGTTTCAGCGGGAAGATCTTAGCAAACACTAGACGTTCACCTTTCTCACACGCTTTTCAACGATCTCATAAATTCAAATTATCGAACAATCTTATTATACGATAGGTAAATAAGAAAAGGTCCTATCAAAATTTTCACAGATATTTAAATTTTATCTACTTGTAGACAAAGGCAAACAAGGTAAATGTAAATGTGACAAAAAACACAGAGACGAGACATAACACACAAAAAGAAAAAAACATCAGTTACCGCCTTTGAACGGTCAGTCGGCAAAAAAGGGCCAACTGGGGTGCTTAAACCTGGTTTGTGGAGCGCGTCAACTTCGCACTTCCTGAAGGTTTTTCTATCAAACAAACAGTGTAAATAAAAATATCCCGTCAAAGTGACCGTCAAAGTGAAACAACTAACAGTAAGCACCTGCATCGGGAGTTAAAACAGATATAATGAACTTATGTACATACATAATAACTAGTAATAAAACAACATATGTACAGTATGTACAGTAGGTAACAGCCTCGGCAACCAAAAAAAGTCCAAATGAGAGAGTAGTTTCAAATAAATAAAGCAGTACAAGCGCTGATATATTATAAGAACAATATAATGAGATTTGGCTTTCAGCTTTTAATACTTTGAAACATTGAACATTGCATCAGTATGAAGATTATCTTTATACTATGTATTGAACTCATCAAATGACCTTGTGGTATCCTTTGATATTTACATGTACATTGTATCATATAAACCTTGTCCCATCAGGACGATAAAAGAATAATGAAAGGGCATTATTTATGGTTAAGAACGAGAGTCTGTTTAAACTTCGACGTGATGTTACATGACATATATGGAAATAGGTATCCGTGTGAAATATGTTCATATCAAAAGCAATACCATTTTTCATTTACTCTACAAATGAAACATAATGATCGCAATAATGCTGGTAGTGTGCAGAAAACCTAGTCTTAGCACGTGCCATTGACCTTTGTGGCCAAGATACCAGTACAAGATCTAATTTCGTTTCTGTTTCACGGTTACTAGTCAAACAAACAGAAAGATTGAACATTTAATACATGTATATAATAAGAAAACTCGTTTTCAATTTAATCTTCAAACACAGTTTAATAATCTGTAACGAAATCAATAATTACCACATTCTCACTTAGTTATGACAAAGTTTACAAATAGTCAGACAAAATGCAAGCAAAGAAGCTATGTAAAGCTAATTCCAGCCTCATAATTATTACATTTAAAATTAAATATTAAGGTTACACAGCTCAATGTACTTTTACCGCAATTACATGTAACAATGATTCCATTAAAGTTACTAAAATGAATCAATTAAAGTAAAATGTGCATGAACTGCAGTGCAGCGTGTAGGCAAACCACCTTTACTTACAATTATAGTTGACATTTTTAATTGGCATTACTTAAAAGAACATATCCATATTATCACGTGTGATTCATTGTATGCAGTCAGGCCAGAAGCTAAAGGAAGGATGTGCTTTGTGGCAACTTGTAAACCAGAAATATATTAAAATAAATAAGCTAAAGGATTGAAAAGGTTGTGAATTGTGTTCACTTTATTCACATTTGTATCACAAAAAATTGTTAGGACTACCAATATTGATATCCAGCAGACAGATATACATATGGTAAGAGAAATGCCGGAAGTATGTTTCATTTCATTTTTTTTTATTTATTTCATGTATTACTTTCAAAGTAACTAATGTGTGCAATTACATAAAATCGACACCAGGGCCTATCTAAGGTATATTAAAAGCAGAGATGTGATATGAATCAACGTTATTTTGACGAAAGTATTAAAACAGGAATAAAGCTTTGTTAAAACCTACCCCGAATGTGTTTATAAAGGGACGCTTCTTCTCACGTAAAGTTCGTCGAAGCGTTTGTCAAAATTCGTAAATGTTGTAATGCTATGTTTCATGAAAAAAAGTTATTACGAAAAAAACAATGGATAAGGAAAAGTGAAGTTCTAAAAATGATTAAAGGTACGTCTAAAAGAATGACAACAATCACTCCTTATACTCTCCTGAGTGTTGCAACAAGTCAGACGATTATTCAGTTTAGCATTTATAGTCCATTTATAAGCAGTAGACAACATCAATCCATGTTTTTACAGTTTACAAAATTGTAGTCATCGTCAATGATACTATACTTTTTAAAACGTCGACTCATTTCATCTGAATAGGCTTTTTTGTGTAATCTCATGTATAAAATTTCAAATCAAACATTATTCAAAATATTATTTAATGTATTAAATTTCAGAACAGTATAATATTCTATTAAAGCAATGATATATAAAACAATATAATTTGTACAAAATATGACCAAGGTAAAAGCTTCTGGCCACTAATCAGATCCGTCAAAAATCCAATTGCACTGGACTGTAAATACTTTGCAGGTTGCTATGTATACATTCTCGTGGGGTCCCGGGTTAGAAACCCACAAAACAAGCACATGTCTTTGTTGATTTTGTTTTCTTTATCTATCTATTCAAATATCTATTTGATATTAACATAACAGAAATTCGTCGTTTTGGCTTTTATTTTCAAACCACACACTATTACAAGTGATATGTATAAGGTAAAGCAGCATGAATGCCAGAGTAAATATTGCTTAAAAACAATTTAAGAGAAATTGCAAAAAGCATCTGTCATGAGCCGCCTAACAAGGCATCGATATAGGAATGATATGCAAGAATAAATCTCTCAGCGGATGTTATTATTTCAAAGCACTTCAAGATGGCGATGTGTTTTATTGCGATTTTAAAAATAAACCTCCACATTAGGCTGCATTTTATTCGAGACCAAAACCATGCGTCCGATCGCTGTGATTCATATGAAAAAACAGGGTCACACATGCAGAAGGCATCGTCTTTACATAGAACAGAAAACGTCGAGTATTTTCTATGTGCTTTTAACTTTGTTTTCTCGGCACATATTTTCATCAGACATTTGAAATATAACATACAAAATACAAACACTTATCATTAAATGTTATCATTTGTTTGTAAATCCTGCATTTTAGATGCATTTGTATAAGGAATTATGAATCCGACATTTTATAATCCGCTTAATTTTGGTGAAGGTGTATCGTGTCAAAAATGAGATCAAATATTATAGTGTATCACTTCCTTTATTTAAAATGCAGTGCATGATGTACTTGTTCTATCAAAAGCTTCAACCAAAGCCTTAACATGAATGTCTATGCGTATTTACTCGAGAGAAGTGAACAGGAAAGTAATTTCAGGGATTTGGCTTTAAACAAAATAAAAATATTTCGATAAAACATTTTGCTTATAGTTTTTGCCTTACATCAAAATATATTCACCTGCATAAATCAGCTAAGGTCAATTCATACCAAGTTGTTGATTTTCCAGTTCTCAAGTTAAAAAAGCGTCATCCGAGGGTTAGCGTATTTTACATTCATTTAGAACAATATCTTACCCCAGTTTCGTGTAGATTAGCCGTAATTTCTGCACGAACAGGTACTTTTGTGTAAATAACTCTACCTCCATAGTAAGACGGGACTCATCGTATAATTAATCGCCCTAAATGCTAAATTCCTAAATCTTTAAATAAGCATGAAAGGCCTTTTAATTAAATTAGTATGGGCGTCAGAGCAGATGATCGCCAGGATCTCAGAAGTAAAAAGGCACGTGCATTTCTTAATTAAAAAATGTTGTGCAGCGTAGGTCCAATTTGTAATGACAAGTTGGCCAATATGTTTCACCCTTCACAAAGATACAGGACATCAGTAAACATCATTTGGCATGATGTATTAAAGAAACAATTATTTATTTTGTTTTTTAAAATTGTTCAAACTATCATATGCCAACTCTAATGCATTCTCCAAGACAGATTATGTATGGTAATCAGGTGGTTTAATATGTAAAATTGTTAAAACATTTATTTTCTGGCACGTCCATTGAGATGTTTCGTGAATATATATATATATATATATATATATATATATATATATATATATATATATATATATATATATATATATATATATATATAATTTTATACCTCTGTTTTGTAACTATTCATTTTTAAAATATGTTTAATTTTCTTCTCTAAGAACTGCGTTGTTTTATCAAATTATGTGGTTGCAGAATTGATAAGGTGCCGGGCTACGGATCAGAAGACTGTAAGTTCGAATCCTGCCGGGATCGTATATTTTATTGCATTTATTTTGATTTGTAATATTTATTTTCGACAAACCTTCTGTATGATGAAAATATTGAGGGAATATTATTTGAGAAGTTGGAACAGTGGCTTACATGTAATGTAAATAGACAACAGAAGAAGCTCTTGTTCATTGGTATGTTGGTATGTATAGCATAGACACATTTCTTGTTTTTTAAGAACTATTTTAGTAAGTGTCTTTGCAAAAACTCTACCGAGATATTTAGTGTATTTGACAGTACCTTGTCGGATTAAGGAATTTGTAGCCAACAAGTAAAACTTCTTTCCTCCTTAATTTAGGCCTTCAATTTAAATAAAAAAATCACACATAGTTAGAAAAATAGTTTGTATGTTGTTGTTTTTGTTTTCTTTCTCACAATTCTCAATACGCTAAATTCTGTATAAAGCATTTAACAACTATATGCTACGAGGAGTTGTCCACTTCTTACATTTTTAATCGACAGTGGACCTAATATATTTTATTTGTCTTATGTGCTTGCTCGCAAATTAACTTTTCGAAAATGTTTATAAGCAGGCATCTTTTTGTATAACTTACATGAACGTTAATAAAATGTATGGCCTCCGTGGACTGGACAATGGATGCTGTTTACATTATTTACCTGAAATACATATTTAGTAAACGATGTTTAAAACAAATCCTATATGAAATCCTAATTCATAGATTACAATAGATACAAAAGTTGTAATGACGGTTAATGGAAGCGTAAAAGACAACACATGACGCACTCATAGCTTCTTTGTTTACGCTTTATTAAAATGGTTAACCAATCAAGGCAATTTTCGATAATGAATAATACTATCAGTCTTTCTTTCACTCCAGTTGTATTTAGCAATGTTTTTTTTTAAATATCTTGCTTAATTGATATTGTTTTCGGAAGCTTTTTCAGGTGCAGTGTAGCCATTACAATTTCTTACGTGTACATGAGTCGTGTCGCGGTGAACAACAGACTATAAATAGTGAAATAGTGAAATGTTTCATTGACGGTCTTCCTGAAAGAAAATACATCTTTAAAATTGTTTTATCTGGTTGGATTTATCGGTTTGTGCTAAGCGTTGTTGTTGCACCACCATTTATTCGTCTCTGGTCATGTTTGTTCATGATTCAGAAAGTTTATTTATTTATAGTCAACCATTTTTGTGTAGTTGTTCAAATCGATTTATACCATATTCTTTTCTAAACACTATGTGGGCATTATTTTTCACTGACGTCACTATTTTCGTATAACTTATAGAAAATATCAGCGCTTGGACATTTTGTATTCAAATAGATCGTTGGTTTGTTGTTGTTTTTTTTTTTCCATTGCTTGCATTTAAAACATTCGTCAGGAAGTGCGAGGTTAGAGCTCTGTAAAACCGGTTTAAGCACCCCAGTCGGTCCATATTGCTGACTGATCGTTTCAAGGCGGTAACTGTCGGGTTTGCTCTTTTCGTTAAATGACTCATCACAAATTTGTTCTTACTTTTCGCCTGGCTTGCATGTGAAATATCTTTGTTTAGTGCCTTTTCGGAGCCTGGTATATGTTGCAATGCTCATAGGACTTTGTCATATATTCTTATTGATGTTAGGCAAAATATTTATGTTTTCCCATATCTATTCTACTTTACTGCTTATAAACAATATCAGATGAGAAGAATTTCCAGAGACATGTGTTCAAGAGAATGACTTGAAGCGCCTACCTAGGGCTTTAGCTAGAAATCGAATTTGAAAATAACCAATGCTGAGGCTTACCACAGTCTTTCATTGCTTTACCACAACACTTCGTTTTCCCTAATTCGATCAATGGAATTCCCTAACTGTTCAAGTCGGGTACAGATTATTTTTTTCGGATGGCACCTCAGGCTGTTTAAGTGGGCTTCGTCTGCGGTTTAGTGAAAGATTGTTTTTTGTACCAGACAGCTAAGTGCCTACGCAAAAGAATAAGTCGACAAAACTGTCCAATGAGAATTGACATGTTGGCATTTTATCCAAAATCTGTGAAAATGTGTGAACGACATAAGACATTATATGTATAATAATGTGTTTGTTAAATTACATATTTCTTCATTACGAATTATCGGCAGGTTATATCCGAAGATCTTACCCTCGGGAACCTCACCCACCCCCGAGTCTATTAAAGCCTTAAGCTCTGTCCAGTTTGTAATAGCACATAAAGCAGAAAATCATCAATGACTTCAAAGAACGGATATTGCTATTGGTTGTGATGTGTTCTTTGTAGAATATGCGATTCAAATTTATTATCAATTTGTATACAAGTTTTTATGTATGGAACTTGTATAGATTCACATTGTTTTAAATATATTTGCTACACGAAAATGAGCCTATTTTTAAATTCTGCACATTATTATTGTGTTATTTTTTTTTAAATAAAGCGAAGCCTTGGCTAAATTACATTGATGTAAATGATTGTATACTCATTTGTTACTGTTTCTTACAGCTTCATTTTGCGAAATCAAATTCTCTTTAAGAAAACATTCAATTAGAATTTGACATATCTTAAACATGGATAAGGTTTATTGTACTGTATGTAACTAATATATACCTCTCAATACATTCTGCTACGATCGTATTTAACATATTAGTGTATAGGGTTTCTTGTATTGCCAAAAAGCTTTATACATCTCTACTTTATTTTAAAATCAGTATAAGATAAGGAAAACTTTTCCTTGAGGAAAACAGCCAAAACATTTGCTAAAGCCACAAATAAATCGTAATTTCTAGTTTAGGTTAAATTCAATGTAAATATATTTTTTAAAATATGCATTAATGTACGTACAATTAAAAATCTTAAGACAAACTTTTGTGTGCAATCTATATTATTTGTTTACTGAGACATTGCACATTGCATCTGTACATGTATCTTTGACAAAAATCACTTATTGTCATATATTTGCTTTACGATGCTATTTCTTAGCACTGAGCCGTTTCAAGCGGAATCAATTCATTGCAGTCGAAAAAACATGACCTATTCGCTGTGGAAATATCAAATGCACCGATTACAACTTCCGAAAAAAAATGGACAATTACGACAAAACATCCAGCTCGTTCTTGGCATTTGCTTATTTCAGTGTTGAATGTATGCCATATTTAGAAGAGAAGTAAACAAGACGATGAAGATAAATAGATTTTCAAGTGTAAACTCATAAAAGATGACCGCGATAAAAACCACATCACGAGCACTACTTTTCAGTGTTCAAAGTCAAACAATTTAGTAAGAAACCAAGAAAAATAACAACTTCTGTATTTTTCTGTTATGATTATTCTCATTGCATACTTTAAAGAAGATTATATTTGGTTGTTATGGCAAGTTATATTTCGGTGCATTAATCGTAAACATTCAGAAGCAAATACCAAAGGCATGCCTGTGCATATAAATGTGAAATTGTTCATTCTGTCACGTTCCATTTTGACAGACTTGAATGTCATTCTCACTGGAAGTTTCCTTGTGGAATCAATTAACTTGCAAACTGAATTTTACTGTAGATACATCCTTAATCTATCATTTCCTTACAGTATCTTACGTCACGTTGTAGTTCACAGTTTGTGTTACTCATCATCTTAACCCAATTTAATTCGCTGTGTTGTGTGGCGTAAAAGATCTCCTCGTGCTTGGAATCTATGTTGTCATTTATTTTAACCATTTACACGTTTTTTTCTGGTAATTTTCTCCTTGATTAAAAAGATAATTTCATTTAATTTAAACAATTTTGTGTAGATCTGTCAAAATAAATAATCCATCTCTCTCTTTTAAATACCATGTGGACATTAGTTTTCAATTACGTTATCCGTTTCTTCTAACGACACCATAACCTATCTAAGAAAACGTCAGCACTTGGACAGTTTCTTTTTTTAATATAGATCGGTTTTCCGTTTTATTTCTTGCTGATGTTAAAAGTTAAATGTTAAAAAGAGCCGATTGCATTGATTAATAACACCAAACCCGCATGAAATAAGACTCATTGCCGCAATCATTAGAGCACTGAACTGTTTAGAGGATCCCGGGTTCAAGTTCCACACAAACACACATAACTACATTTATTTATTTTTATTTTTATATCGTCTTCTTTGTCACAGGAAGAGCTTGGTTTCATTATCATTTCTAAACCTAAACCATCTAAAACTGCGACGGATAAGATAAAAATTGATTATGTCAGCGTTATCATGTCTTCAAGTAAAAACAGAGAACAACAAGCTTTGTTGGCATATCCCGTTAAGTGCCAAAATTAGAACAGGCCAAGCCACAAAAATAGTTAAAACTTTTACGAATTGTTAGTTAAAGCTCATACATATTGTTGCGCTATGTCTTCTGAAAACGAGAGTATTTGTGTGAAAACATATATTAAAAGACGAGACATAGTCATGAAATAATTGAAAGTATGTCTGGACGCCTGACCACCAACATTCTGTATAATCTAAACAAATTTGCGCCTTTCTAGTAAGACGATTATTCAGTTGCGGAGATGCGTAGTTGTTTTATCAAAGCAAACTACTGTTTACAAGATCGTCTTCACTTATGACCATTGTGTTTTTGTTTTACAATTATAAGTTAAAATCCCTCTAAAATCATTGTATCTGAATGAATTTTTAGTTTTAATTTTTCATTAAATATTGCCAATACAAATCAATTAAAAATAATACAATGCGATGCAAAACTTTATGAAAATGATCTTCACTTAATAACTTCTTTTCTTATTTTGAGCCCGTACAGGTACATGTATAATAGTGTTGTCAGACTAAATATTTAAAGATAATGTAAATATGTGCAGCAGTATGAAGTAGGTACGACAGTAAATAATACTGTTATTAGATCATGTGTTATAGTGCTTTAATATTTTGGAATAAATGTCAGAGTAAATTTAAGTCAATGGAAAAGCGGTCATTTGGATTCTCAACTGTATTGTTGTGAAAATAATTATGTGAATACCGATATAAAAGTCTAAAGATCGAAGCAAAAATGAAACAAATGTAGATTATTCCGTAAGTAAACTATCGCAGGGTTAACCAACAATGATATAGATAATGTGATATTCGAAATAAAACTGTTGTATGCACCTCCAAAACTCGCCTTAACCAACCTTAAAGTAATCGTGAGTTCTTGATAAATCGTTGATCGTTGACACTGACAGGTAAACGTTGCAAGAAAGCAAAACTATGTATATGTAAATGATGCCTTTTGTCACATTAATTAATGGATGTTCAGTTTTGTAACAGAAACCGGTGGTGATTTATATGGGAAGAACGAGATTAGTACATTAATTATCGTTTTAAATGCAACCGCACTTTTTCTCAAAGTATTTTTAATATCCCGTCAGATTCTGCAATACGTTATTTCAATAGTTTTACGAAAGTACAGATCGTCAGAGTTTAACAGATGATCAGTTCCTTATACAAAAGCCCTTAAATCAATTTTATCGTCATTTTTGTTTCCTTAACTTTTAAAATAAAAAATAATTCAACCCGTAATCAGTGTATCTGATTGTGATAACATTAAGATATGCATTTCAGTAATTTTCAGGTTTTTCGAGACCTGGACCGTTTTATGATATGATAAATGGGAACATAATTGCGCTCAAGGACTCTGATAATAAATCTAAACAGAAGTCATTTTCGCTGACTATTTTGAGCTATTGGTTGTGTTTGAACAAATCTTTCTTCAATAATTGCCCACGTTAGTGAGTAGATAACTGTAGACAGAAGCTAATGTAGCCGTCAAAAGAGCCGGTCGCATATATACAGTACTGAAAATCATGAAATTGACAAACGGAACGGAGTGGAAATGGAAATGAAACGTTTTTCGTTTCCTGTTGAAACGGAAACGGAACGGAGTGGAAATGGAAATGCAACGGAGCGCTACAAACGCTTGAAACGGTGTAAACGGTATAAACGCTATAACCGGAGCGCTTGGAACGCTAGAAACGGTAGAAACGGAAAAATCGGAATGCTCGTAACGGTAGAGTTATTTTCACTACCGCTTCAAACGTTTCTAGGTCACCCGATTATTTATAGTAACATTTCAACCGTTTCTTGGTACGAAATAAATTTAAACGAACACAATAACTGGCTGCAATTTATCAACACAAACGCGCTTTTATATGTACTCTGCAGAAAGAAATAACATAAATTATTATCAAAAAATCGTATTTATCAAACTTGTACATTACAGTTCCGAAACCGCACGAGTTGTCCAAGTCATCGTGTACCGTTAAAACAGAAACTGCACTAAAAATCACTCCGCACGATAAAACACGCAATTTAACTATAATATTGCGTTTCTGTCGAAACTGATGTTTTAATTAATTCCAATGAATAGCTTAACATCCGCCTTGGATCGACATTCTTAGTCTTCATTGTTTGGCATATGAAGATAGTGTTACACAGCTGTCATTACACGTATGCGCGCGCAATGTCGCAGCATTTCCCGAGTTTGAATTTTCGCTAATTACTTTGTAGCTGCATAGTCCGTTCCCGGATCAACTACGCCAATCATTTTTGTGTGAACATACTTGCTTAAAGTATTTTTCATTTACAAAGAATGCATTGCGTGGTACAAAATAAAGTTACTTAATGAAATTAAACCTCACCCAAAAGAAGGTAACACATCTCATATAACACAAAAAACATAAAACAACTACACATAAAACAAACAAACAATGCTATGTATTATTGCAAGGTGTGACCCAATCAAGAACCAATAACATCCTCCCCGGCACTCAGAGCCAATGACAAGTATGATCCTAAAGTTCAACGTCTGAATAACCATAGATTGCCAAATAGTGCACGTATACAATCATCGATTGACAGTTAAATGAAACAACCGTGATAAAAACTTACATCACGATAAATATTAAAGACATAATAATCATTACCGCCATTAAATTCACCTGATCACACATGATCATCATCAGGATACCATATTACTTATATAATCACCACTAATCATCATCAAAAGCAGCATCACCGGCATCACGATCTACATCATAATCGTCATGAGCATCAGCATCACCGTAACCGTTATTACCATTTACATTATAATCATAAACAGCATCGGTATCACCGTCATCATTATCAGCAGAAGCAGCAGTAGCAGCAGCAGCACCGTCATTTACATCATCATTACTTTAGTTACAGGGGTATGGATATGTATATTATTTTATCTTGCCTCTTTGTCAAGCAAAGTTTCTTCTGCTTCTAATCTTAATTGTTATATATCTTATAATGAACAATGTTGTAAATTTGGACAATAGTATCAAAATTCCTATTTCTAAATGCATAGTTCCCATAATGCGGTGTTACATATTTAGGATTAATCGGAATTCGTGGACCGCGATTAAGAATCTGCATACAACTTTTGACTTTACTTGACTTGCAACTATTTGAATGAGGCCTGGCTACGGCTCATTTTCCCATTCATGTCTTGAATGTTCTATGCCGAAATGTGGTCTAATGAGGGCCCTACCGGGTACTTAATTTTTGTGCCCATTTAAAGATAGAAATATATTAATTTAAAATATATCGTTTTGTAAATTGATATTATGTTTCTCCATGCGCGTGGGTAGGGTTCATGCCATCATAAAGTTCTACTCTAATTGAATCCCTAATTTTAAGACATGAGCGGACACCCCAACTAATTAAGCTAATTGGCAGTTTTATGACACCTTGTTTGTCTAGTGGACAGGAAGTGTGACCGTGTTTTGGCGTCTTTTTCACTTCGCAAGAACACATGCATCCTCTATGCAGCTGTGTTTGAAAATGTCACCTTATGGCAGTCGCATGGTTTATGATCTTCACCTTTTAAAGAGCAATATGCATTGACTTACGCGAGGACAACAAAAAGGACAAAACACTAAGGTGCACGATATCTTTTTTGGCTCATAAAAGGACCTAACGCTATTTTTAGTAGTACCCGCAATGGTACACCCTTTCCCCACCCACTATTTTTTAGTTTAAGAAGAGGAAACGTGGATGTGGGGATTGGGGATTTCTTACAGTAAATACTACATTAATTGTCGTGTTTTTTTGTAAATAATGTTATCAAGAGAAGACACATCAAGGAACACAGTCTAATGTATATTTTCATCTCGTGTTTATTGCAAATGTATTATTTCAATGGCTCGCCTATTCTTTTGTAGTTAATCCATACCTTAAATATAAATAATACCTTTATAAAAGTGTTAATGATCATTCAAAGGACTAAAAAGTTTTTGTAAGGACATTTATATAAGTAAAAACATGCGCAGTCTGAAATATTAGTACATAGTACAGTTTCCTCCCTCCACTATTATTCCTTTAGAACTTATATTTATGCCGCGAAGGTAAATCGTCAATAACGTTGCATATTTTTTCATAGCACACGCCGTTCACGCGTACTTACCATTTTTAATCCCTAAACAGTACCCAGCGTTCACACCCTCTCCCTTCTAAATGGCAGCTTGAAGACAATTATCGAGCGATATCATGTTGCACAGTATTGAGAGAAATAATAGGTCGGTCAATTTGAAACAAAAAAAAATCTTTTCGGCGACTTCAAATGATAGTGACCGGCGATTGTTTCCCAGAATATTCTTTGATGATGCAGTGTTAGCCAGAGAGCCCTCCTCTCCAGAAAGAAATTACACCGCATCTAATGATTTATTTGTTCACCGCATTTATTTGTTACAACCTTGGAGAAATTAAAATCACATTGATATAATTAGCGACTTCATGTTATAAGTGCGTGAACAATATTGTTAACAGCCGTTAATTGGCGCTAATATGTGCAAACCGAAAACACAACAACACACACTTGTTTCTAAGAAAGTTGTTTGTTCTATGAGACTTTATGTATGTGCCTGTTTTCGACAAAACAACATGTTCATGTTTATATGAGATAATCATTTTAACCATGAAATGTGACTGTAGTGAGTAATACTTATCTAAAATTATTGGATATTACACGTTACTATCAGCGAGACGTTAAATCTAAAGTCCGCCATATAACAAATATCGGAAAGGGGCAAACATTCGCCTTTTTATTTTGGCAGTGGGGATGGGGGTAAACGCTGGGCCTTTTATTTGAAGGACCTTTTTATTTGAAGGGGAGAGGGGGTGGCAAACGTCCGGTCTGCACTTATAGGGGCGGGGGGCAAACGTCCGGGGGCAAGTTTTAAAAAAAATTGTGTGTGATATCGTCTTATTTTAAGGTTGGATCACCATTACGCTTTTTTTGCGGATTAACACGTCACAGAGAAGTAACTTTTTAGGATACTGGGTGTGTGTGGACCATATTTGAAAGTTATTTCTTGTTTGTTTAATTCGGGATATGACGTCTGGCGAAGACAAGTAGGTAGGCATCTTCTCAATACTGCACTCCCTGAATTTTGAGGATTATTTGCAGGTGCTGGTTGTTAAGGGTATTTTTTGTCTGCAATTTCCCTCCGGGTGACTGACACTGAATATCCTCGTCGCAAACAATCTACTGCCGATTCCTTTATATGTGATGGAAGACTTTTGCCTCTCCCTAGAATGTTTACTTCTTTCGTCATTTTGCAAACACACCGGAAGTACTTTACCTTTAGAAATTTATTAAACGAAATTTTTAGTCAAAATCGGAACGGAGCGAAACGGAACGCTTGAAACGGAAGAAACGATAGAAACGCTGGAAGCGTTTGAAATGCAGCGCTGGAAGCGAATAAAACGAAACGGAAACGCAACGGAAGCGGAATGGAAACGGAGCGGCAAACGCTTCCAACTGAAATGGAAACGAAACGGAGTGGAAACGGGAAAATTGTCAATTTCGTGATTTTCAGTACTGTAGATGGCACATAACCGACTTGCTGATATAAACGTACCAAGGATTATTATTTGAAAAAAGAAAAAGGCTTAACTTGCATAATCTAATTCATTTTCAATAGGAATTCGACAAACCTCAAAAATGTAAAAATTTCCTGTACTGTGTGTAGCCGATTTAAATTTAATAATATATTAGCCATTTCGCTGTGTTTTTTCTTAACATGCCTCATTTTACAAACCCCTCAGGACTTGCGAGGTTAGAGTTCCGTACAATCAGTTTAAGCACTCCAGTCGGTCCATTTTCGTATTTTGGTAAATGTGACACTGATCATAGGACTTTGTCATATTTCCTTATTCTTGTACTGCAAGAAAGCAAACATGTACCTCTAGTTTATATAAAATCAATATACCTATCATTAAGTAATCATTTTATAGAATTAGCGATAGGATAGGTGTAAGCATTGCTTTGGAAACAAAGACATAAAAGTGGTGGTGGATGCCAAAGCCAGAAAATCAGTATCTAGATTTATACCTTTTGTCTAAGCAAAAGAAATCGCGATTAGTCTAGTATGATTTCAAAGTAGATTTTTTAAATATGTATGCAGGTTCATACGTTGCACTATAACCGTCTGTTCTTAAGACGAAGCACAATGTGTCAATAATCTATAGTATTTATTTCTTAAGAAATAGCATATTGTTTTAGTATATTTCTCAATTAAACTTGCCTTCTTTGGTCATATATATCCATTATCATATTTCCCTTAGTACAATGCAACTAAAGGCCTCATCAATAACATGAAGCATTGGACTCTAATAATAGTGAAAATAAAAATGCTCTAAACACCCACTTTCTATCGATTGTGGAAAATTTTAGTTCGTCGATTGCACCTTTTAAAATATTGGACAATTACGACAATACATTCACATCGTTCTTATCAAAAGATAATTCCAATGCTGGATGTATGCTTTTGAACAGATAAATAAGATGATTTATAACATCTTTGGATCCTCTTCACAACAAACAGCTGGACCTTGCTAATAATACTTTAATTGTGCCGGTGTAGTGTAACAAAAAACTATGTGTAAATTCATGCAGTATACTTAACCAAACATAGGTACCTTATATACATGTATGTTGAGATCTTAATCATAGGCAAAAAGAGCGTCATTTTTAAAGAAAACTAATTCTGTCTTCTTGATTTGTGTTTCGACAAAACTGAGGAAATGAGAAACATAAACTAAAATTTTAATTTTAATCTATTTTATTGTCCAGTACTGTTTTAATATTGCTGTCTTTTTTCTCTGTGTCTTTGATAGGTACGGTATTTTCGGGCTCATATTGATCGACTTTTTTTCTAGAATACAGAAAGATACTGATACATTGTTCTTAACACTTCTAAGTATTTTATTGGCACGCTTTAACGGGGATAGATTAATATCTAAATTTTATTAGCAAGTTCCATTTTCGGTCCACGTACAGATTTGAATGCATTTCTTTCTGGACGTTCTGGGAAATAAAGTGTTGTTACATTGAAATGCAATTTGTACAAAGGTTTCTTCTGTTCAACTATCACTTTTCAATTCCAAAATTCTCAATATCTTTAGTGCATATGTATCGAGACTTTTCCATGAAATGTTAAGATAGAATGAGATATGTATTTTGGTCCTATCAAAAGTTTTAGCAACTCTGTTGAATGTACTTTGCTTCGGCAAATTATGAAAAGTACTTTACTAGTACGTAGTAGAATTGTAATAACATTAACATAATTAGTGGCGATACCGATAATTGTACCCGTTGAAGTGTCTTTAACAAATAATATCTGGACTTTGATGGAATATTTTATTCACACGGTTTGTTAGAAATTGCGAGGGTGGCGCGCTCCACAAACCATGTGTCAGGTCCCCAGTCGTTCCTTTGCCTACTGACCGTTCCAAGGCGGCAACTCTTGATTTTTCTTAGTGCATGTTTTATCTCGTCACTGTGCTTTTACATCTTGGAGCCTTTAATGTTATATTGGGGAAATCTGCTGGAATAAAATCAGAACATAGAAAGCACATTTAATGTTTTGCGGCTTGCTTTTCCCGTCCATTGTATTCCTTTTTATTTGATTTTCATAACATCCAAGATTTAAAACAACACGGTTGTTGTTAGACAACATGTAGCTCATGTGCCAAAATTAATCAAATCCATTTATAAAACATGTAAATTATATAAGCTTACACTTCATTAACGTATCGTGCATCAAACGGTAATAATGTGCACATACTACCATGTTTGAGACAGAGAAGTAAAATCTTAATTAAAGTTACAAGCATTTTCCAACTTTACACCAACTCTGTTCTCCTACGGTTGAGATGTTTCCGGTTAGTTTGTGATTATTATTTAGGTCAGCAGAACGTTTCAGGTACAAATAAATAGAAAAGGAGGCAAATTTTATTCATGATGTTATCTATCCATGTTTTACCATTTAATTAATTAAATGATTAAAGAGAAGTAAGGGTAAATCATGGAGAGAGGGGGAGAGGGGATGGAGTAGGAACGTACTGTTTACTATAGACGCATTCCTTAACGGAGAGTAAAGAGGTAAACACTACAAAAATTGTAAAAGAAAAGAAAGTCCACTTTATAAGACATATCTTGTTTTTTTAAAATATGTACATGTATTCGATATATTTTTCTGGTAGTCTTACAAAGAAAGATTCATAGGTACCGATATATTTTTCTGGTAGTCTTACAAAGAAAGATTCATAGGTACATGGGCTCAACAATGTATACATGTATACCTTATACAACATAAATATCAGGACATTTTAAAGAACATTTCCTAAGAGTAAGACGATTAGAGTAACAAATATTATGATAACACAAAATGAAATTTACGTTTGAGCTTTATCTGATATCAGAGATGACTCGCCATTGCTTGCAGCAGGAAAACTTGATTCCTTATATACAGGTGCAATAGTTAGGTCTAAATGCTCTAATATAAGTGACTTAATAGAAAATTTGTCACCAGTCTTCAAAGAGATTCTCACGACAAAATATACTATTTTCGAAGCTATGCAAAAGAAATGTATACGAGACGAACTAATTTAGTGACATTCCAACTCCTATGTTTACAATGTTTGTTTGTTGTTTTTTGTTGGTTGTATTGATTTGTGTTTTGGTGTGTTTTTGGTATTTGTGAGCGTTGTTGTTGTTTTGTTGTTGTTGTTTTCTGTATGTTCTCTTTTGTTTTGTGTTGTTTTTTTTTTTTTTTTTGTCTTTGTGTTGCGTGTTTATATTTGTGAAATAATCTGCGCATCTTGTGATCAACACACATTCTGAAGTACCGATATCAGTTGATGCTCGTCAGCATAACATGTAACAGATCTCAATTTAGATTAAGCTTCTTTTTAGAACGGACTGTCGATAAATGCTTCCTATTAGAGAAAATTATCAAAAGGTAAAAAGCAAAGGCAAATAATACCACTTTCTACATATCTTTACACCATCACATTATCGACAGATACCATTTAACACTTTACAAGCGAAGTATGAAGTACAGTGCATATGTAAGATTTAAGCAGGACATAGAGCTTAACACTTCGATGTACAATTTAATCTAAAGTTTGGAAAGAAAGATTAAATCACAGTTGCAGTTTTTTTCAGGCCCACACACATTTCCTCATGAATAGCGTTCCGCAAGTCGCATGCAGGGCTTGTTTTCAGTTGACTGAATACGGCGATGAGATCTCAGCAGTTGGTTATAATGATGCTCGCTTTTGATTGATGAGAAAATTGTAGTTCCGTCTCTTTATTATTTTTATTATCAGTTCATTTAACCAATACAGTGAAGTCCTGGGTGGAAGACAATGATAAACAAACATTAACGTATTTAACAAATTGTTCCTTTTCATTAATACGTTTAGTAATAACACGTTTGAGCGAATAAGCAACAACTATTGTAAGTGCGTTTAATTGTTTCCATTTGTTTTGTTGTTGATGTTGTTGTGTTTTTGTTGTTGTTGTTTCATAGCCTACTCTGTCCATCCACAACACAAATGAAATGTATGGAAAAACATATTAAAGACCAATTTGAACGTGGAAGATTTGTATATACACATATATGCAAACGTTGTAGAGTGCAAGTAGATATGTTAGTGAATCGGCAATATTTCTTGTTAAAGAGATAAGTCTGTTAGTAATTCGCAGTGATTTATATAACATGATGATATATCCGTTTGCACATTTGATTTAACCTTGCAATAGAGTTACGATTCATTCAGTTACTCCACAAAGCAAACACATTGAAGCAAAAATGACAGTTATGTGCGGAAAACCTAGATAACAGATAAAGGACTTATTTTGTTGCTGTCTTACAGTTTCCATTCAGAGCCATTGTTCAAATACTCAGATGTGTCCGCCTAGAATGTTAGTTGTGTATCTACTTAAAATAATGGACGTGAGAAATAAAACATTAAAATGATTAAATAGAAGGTATACTATACGTAGCTGATCTTTGTTTGTAATTAGCAAATACAGTTTAGCAACAAAGATTTTTACACGAGGTAAAGAGTATGCGGTCATAGGTGCTATTCTCTCCAATTTTACAAAAAAAAATGATATTATAAAAGATATTTTATATCAGAATTCCATTGTTTGTAAAATTGAAGTATCACTTTTCTTCCGTGTTAAATTATTAATTAAATTCGTTTGTAACGGCTGCGTAGTGCAAATTGTCATTTGCTGTTGATTGCTTTTGAATATTTCAGCATAAATATTACAGTTAAAATTATCGGTCTGGCTGAAGAGTAGGCAAGGGGGTTTTAATCTGTTCGAATATTTGATATTTTAGTTTCTTTTGCTTATGTCAACATGAAGACACTAAATAAAGTAAAATCAGTACATAATTAAATATGTACATTTTCACTTCTCTTTGTTCTTAAATCATATGACAGAAGTTGATAAGTCCACATTCATTGATTTCCGACTACGAGCTACAGTACTCGGATTGTGACAATGTCACAGGAATGACAATGTCACAGGAAAATAATAAGCGGTAACAAAATGCTATGTTTTACATATCGTAAACACCATTTTAGATTTGTTTAAAAAATCAATAACTTTATTTTACCTAAAATAACAATATGGACTGTCGCGATTTGTTAGAAGGAGTAGGAAACGCGTTGGTATGATTATAAAAACGTGCATAATTTATGAATGTACATGGTTTGTACACTTTGTGGACATGCACACATTCTAATATATAAGGAATAGTCCCAGTAGGATGTTATTACAGATTGTATATCAGTTATCGCGTAGATATTTTAGGTACGTGTGTCTGGATTGCTTAAAGTATTTAGTGTTATGATATAAACTAGTATTACATACCCATTGAATTAAAACGTTTTAATTGGTCGAGCTCTGGTAGCAATAAACTTCAAGTATGACGTTAATTATAATTACAAGTTAAAACGTTATTTATTAACAACAGTTTAAACGGACCTTGCTATAATCCCCACACCAGATGATGAACCATCTGATGATATAATTGTCTTTCTTTTTTCTTTCTTTCTTTTTTATTATTTATTAATTTATTTATTTATTCTTTTATTAAGCATACATGGTAAGAGAATAAAACATCTGTAGACATGTTGAAAGTAAGATTCAGTATTTTATTTTATGCATTATTTTCAAAAAGCAGATATCAAAGTGGAATGGTGCTTACAAAATGCTTGGTAGACATCCATGTTCAAATTTAAGGTGTAGTGAATAAAATTCATTCTTATTATACGGAGCTCTGAGAACACGTATCAACATACATAAAACTCTTTAATCTTTATCCGCTTTATAACAGTGAATGTATTTTGGAAGAACGACACGTGTGCCCTTACTAAATCGCTCATGATAGATTATAAAATCAATATTATTTAAGAACAAATCACAATCATGTAAGTTATACAAATCATTACAATAAGTATATAACAATTGACCAGTTGTTGGGATCCACTTGTCCCGATACGGTCCGATTGAAACCCATATAGATCAAAACATGTGTGATGTTAAGACTTGAATGTTTTAATTGTTTCCGTCGCAATGTATAAGAAAACAATATAGAACATGCGCGTAACAGACAAAACAGTCAAAGCATTTGACAATCATAGGTGTGGGTCTCGAATCCTACAAAAACTCACACAATAACGTTTTTCACTTTAACTATACAACTAATTTATTTTTAATGTTTTCTTTTTCACATGAACAGCGACTGACCTGTGTCGACTCATTTCTTTTAGTATTATAAACCGCATTACAACGGTTATGGATAATAAAGTTATCATGGCTTCAACTAATAACGCAGCATGTTTTGTTAACATATCCAGTAGATGTTAATATAAGGACAGCCCAACTCACGAAGTGTTCTAAGTTCGACGAATCGCTAGTCGAAGCTCGTGAATATTGTAACGGTATGTCTCCTTAAAAGGGGGATATCACGTAAAAACCGTCACTAGGAGAAGAGACGAAGTCACGAAATTATTGAAGAAATGTCTGAAAGCCTGACAACAACCACTATTTACAGTATACATGAAAATGGTTCCTGTGTATTTTGGTTACAAGCTTATACATTTGTTCTAAACCTAATCACTGGGATACTTTTGTTACGGCCAGTCACCTTCCGTGTAAATGATGGTACAGATCTCAAGTTAAATGGGGGTAACCTCGACAGGTGGCATATATAAAACACATGTAACCCTATCTTCCCATTGTTTCTTGGAAAATAGGCATAATGTCTGTATCAATTCGTACGAGTATGTAAGTAAGGGAAAATGTGCTCTAAATGGTAAATTTTAACAAATCTAAAATTTAAGACGCAGGAGATTCTTTTAAAATAGATACCGGTGTCAGACCATATTCTGTCTGGCACGTCCTGTCAGACCATATTCTGTCTGGCAGGTCCACTGATTTTATATGAAACCCGCTCCCTCAGCGAAACTATTGCCTTCACATTGTTGCAAAAATAATCCTTTCGAATTCGATGTATAAATAATCTAAAAACATACGTACATTTTAGGTTTTTAAAATTACATTTTAAACAAAAATATACCATTTTCAACACTTTTACTTTTTGCATTTGCCTAGTATGTAAAACATTTGACTATGTGTAATAGTTGTTACTATTCACATAGGACCTTGTCAAATCTTGTGTTATTGTAAACGTGTGAAACAAGAAAGATTAGTGGCATTGTAAGTCAGAAGATGAAGATGAAACAGAGGCATACACTTTTATATTTATAAAGACACCACCCAGGCAGGTCTTGTTTAAAGGTCAGAGGTCAATTTTCTTAATCAACGTTTACATCGAAAGCCAAAGCGTTTACGTAATGTGAAACTATATAACTGATACTTATTGTCACATAGTCACAGAAATTTGTTGTAATTTACACGGATACCCCCACTTTTTTGTTAATGTATTTAACATCCAGTCTTATTATCAGTTGGATTCTGTTTAAAATTGTTTTCAGTAGTGTTACTAAACTAGATGTCGTTTAACAAATGATCGGTTGTTATGCAATTGTCCTGAGGAACATTTTTTGGTCATTTTAGTTAAATTTGCCAAAATAAAACATTCATCTAACACACAATACATTATATCTGATGTTGATTGATATTCTCAAAACATTCTCAAATGCATTCTCAAAACATTCTAAGATGCATTTCGGTAATCTTCGGTCCTCTCTTGACGAGACGTGGGCCGTTTTATAAAATGATATATGGGAAAATAATTTCGCCCTTGATCAGGGAAAATAAATCTTTCAACAGTCTTAATTTTCTCAGACTATTTTTAAGCTGGCCATTATTTTGAACAAATCTCTCCAAGAACTGATAGAGTGAGTTTGTACATGACTGCAAACAGACGTTCAAGAGGCCGTGGATGGGGATGGGTCCCATATATAGACGGCATAGAATCGACACGCTGACACAGACGTAGCAAAGCCTACATGTTTATGGACAGAAATGAACTTTTCACAGAGTCAATTTTAATACGTCTCGTTCCTATGTTCGTCTCGTTGCTACGGTAATATTAGGGTTGATTGTGCATGTAATATATGGAGGCCTAATTACCAGGGCTTTTTTCATCCTTCTCGATCATGGTTTTTATTAGGTTAAGAGCTTGGTGCAAATTAGAAGCATCGAACCTAGACTTTTCGCCAGATCATTTATAATCTTTCTCGTTCCTCTTCTTCACTCGGTAGGGTATGAGTTTTCCGAGTTTTTATTCCATTGCAATGCTGAGCAGGTATTATGTTCACTTAAAGGCATCTCGAAAGGAATATGGTATCCCACTGAGCCGGGCCCGACCTGTTGTGACCAGACCTGCTAATTGTATGGAAGTGAGACTATAGGCTAGTTTTACACAATGCCATAAACATTAATGTTAGTGATAATGTGGGTTGTTTACTGTATGATCCTTTACATATTCTTTATTGCATTAATTACTAGGTGTCAATTTTGTAACTGCATGATTATGTATTTATTTCATAGTTAAATATTTGATTTTGAAAATACATGAGAGTTACAAGTTTAAGTATTCAAAATGACTTAAAATGAGTCTAAAGGACATTATTCTGACAATGAATGATTTTTAAATTTTGTTAGAAACATTTCGTTACATTTTACAAATCAAAATACTAACTTAAAATATATATGAGAACTTAAAGAATGAAAGAAAGAAATAACAAAATGTATAAGAAATAAATGTATAAGAAATAACAAAATCAAACCAACAAAGTAAGAAAGAAAACAAAGATTTATATATATATATATATATATATATATATATATATATATATATATATATATATATATATATATATATATATATATATATATATATGTGTGTGTGTGTGTGTGTGTGTGTGTGTGTGTGTGTGTGTGTGTGTGTGTGTGTGTGTTTGTGTGTGTGTGTGTGTGTGTATAAAAGAATAAAACAGAACTGATAGAATAATTTCTGGTATTTAGGATTGCATAATTGGTATATTCACAACTATTTCCTTTACAAACTGTGAATGACTATGTTCAACCCCCAGATATAGCATACATGCACTTGGATCTTGAACAATACCTGTGTGACAGACACATCGTTACAGACTGTGGGAGCCTGGCTTATCAGAAAACAGATGCCCTCACATGTTGGGTGGGGCAATAAATGGGGGGGTCACTTATATAAGGGTTTTGAGATGCCTTTAACCGCAGCATGACACCATTATATGTCAATAATACGACGGTTTTATAGAAAATCCAAAGTGATATATATTTTATATGTAACAAAACGTGGCCCATTAAATAAGGCGCTTGGCTACGGATTAGGAGATTACAGGTTTGAGTCCTGCTGGGATCGCACATTTGAAAAGTACCTGTTGTACTTTTTATCAAGCTCTCTAATGATATGTTAAACTAATCATCTATGAAACCTCTTTTTGCACTCCACGATAGGAACAAACGCTGGGTTGACAGCTCTGGCAAGCATAAACCATGACACAAGCATACATGTAGCTGCTGTGTTTACGCCTGAATATGGTGAATAATCAAACAAGGTCATTTTCGACAAACGAATAATATTATTCTTCTTTCATTGCAGAGGTATGAAAACCAAAAATATCTCTATAATACACGAATGCGTTTGCTTTAGTAACATTGATTCTGAAACATTGTAAAGTACATTGAAGCAACAATAAAATCTCCCTTTCAGAGGCAGTTAAACAATAAAGAGGTACATGGTGAAATTATATCATTGATGGTCTTCATGAAAGGGTATAACATAGTTATTGTACACTTTGTTATGTTTTTTCCAGTATTGGCCTGTCGGTTAATGCCAATTGTTGTCGATGTTAGACTAATTGTTTATTATCCCCGAAATCGATTTAACTTTACTGGAAACAGAAGTCATGCTTAGGCAGGGTGTGGATTTCTTGTCATATAAATAACCAATACATGTTTGTATAAACATATGTAAAATCGTTTAAACATTATAATTATAATGCTTCTTCTTTCGTTCGTCCGTCCGACATCCCCCCGTCCGTCATTCTGTCTGTCTGTTAGACAGCCTGTCTGTCTGTCTGTCTGTTTGTCTGTCTGTCTGCCTCTCTATCTGTCTGTCTTTTATAACATTGTGTCCTAACACTTCTTGCGTTTGACGCATTGTATTTGTTTACAATTGTTTTCCGCGATTACAGCGTTATCTAAATCTTCAGCTTACTTAAATCAAAGACCGTCCAAACAGCCATTAAATGATTGATAAGAAAAATATGAGCGATCATCTTTTAACTGTAGTATTTACAAACAATTTTCAGCTAACGATGTTTCGCTATTGTACAATATTTCTTGTGCTGCTAGAATGCGATCAATAACTATGATACACGGAAAATCATTATACGAGCTGAACATTTTCCTAATTAATTAAAAGTTATTGTTGTAATACATTAAGAATGAGGTCTAAGCATTTTCTCGAGGAAAACATCAATAACGTGATTGCGTCGTAAAACGTTAATTCAGTGTAAATAGAACTGTTCAATATACATGTACTTATATGTCCAAACTTTAAACTATATTCGGCAAAGACTCGAGACAAAACGGCGGGTGTGCACAATGTGTATTATTTATTAACTTAGAAATAGCACGGCGTATCGTTATCTTTATTGGTTAAGCTCGCCTCCATTGTAATATAGTTGCACTTTTATGCTTCACCTCAGCAATGTGCCATTGAATGCTCTATCAATAAATTGATACCTAGGACTCTAATAATGGTGAAAAGACATACGTCCATTATCTGTCGGTTGTGACAAATTTCCATACAATCGATTACAACTTTTAAAAGAATGAAAAATAACGACAATACTTGTTCTGATCACATGATATTTTCAATGTTTGCTAAATAGCAGGTAAATAAGGTGATTAATAAATTGCCTAAGCACCTCATGTATGTATAGATCTTAACTATAATAGTAGAAAACATCGTTCTTTTAATTATTACATTCCTCTAGTTTTGTGTTTTTGACAGAACTAAAGAAATGAGACAGATACACCAAACTAACTTCAATGATTGTATAGTACTGTTAAACTAATAATTAATTCTTTTTTTTTGCGACGGTGCCTGAAATATTTATGGTATGTTGGCAGTGTAAAGTTTTATTCAGTTTATCTGATGGATTCAAAGAAAAAAGTTTAACGTATGCCACTATTTTGAATTCTGTCATTTCAATGCTTCCCAGTTTGCTTATTTCCAAATTATATATTAAACAAAGAATTTGCTTAATCATTTTCAGAGACATGATGGATCTGCCCCATGTCTTATGAAAGATAATTTGATTTTTAAGCCCTTTCAAGGACTAAATTTGAATTTTGCTCTTTTCAGAAAACAATCATACAATACGAAGAAAACGTTAATCAAATACAGATAGTAATTAAGATCTGAAATGTGTATAAAAATACGATTTAACACTATTTGTATGATTCAAACGTGTTACTTTTCAAGGTCGAACAATTTCCTAAGAAAGCAATAAAACATACAAAATTCTTTTTTTACTTGCTATATTCACATTTTAACGAGCATTATTTTATTTTGGTTGTTATACAATTTCATGTTATACGTGCATTTATCGTGCATCGCTACACTTAATAACACATTATTTTCAACAGCAATCCTCATACACATTCCTGAGCATATGAATATGAAATCGTTGCAACGTAGATCATTATTCCGTTAAGTTACTAGACATATAAGGAGGCCATTCTCTACAGAAGATCACGTCTGTTACATTTAAATGCAAATTCCACAAACGTTTTGTCTCTTCAGCTGTCTCTTTTCAATTCCTAAACGTACTCTTAAATCGTGTTTATCTAAAGAGCATGTGTTTTGAAACTATAAAGTAGAAGTTTTGACAAAGAAATGTTTTCTTGATTTGTCCTTCCTAAAAAGTATCGATAACGCTGTTGAATGTACTCTGCTTCATCAGACGCGGCCCAATACTTCCATATTACGTAATAGAACGTTAACAACAATAACTAATGAATGATAATACATGTATCCATGCTTGAACGTTTTTAACCGCGATTCTCAGCGGTGGTTCTATCCATACAATAATTGGGTGACATTCTCCATCCAAAATAGCCGGACCTCGAAAATATGTCATATATATTGTCTCAGTGCAATGTAACAAGTAAACAACAACCAAACGATGGTTGAACAATTGGTTGTTAAATCTTTATAGTTCTAGGATATAGTAAAAGCATGACATATCGTTACATTAAGTCAACAACTACATTTTCTTTACACTAGAACAAATACTTTAAATGACAATACCACATGGGTGTGTTAAAAGTTTTAACAAAAATTAGCATTTTTGGCATCGATAACTTTGTTGGATAATATAATGTCAAACGCAAATTCATAAATTAAGTAAAGGTTTATAAGTGTGTTTTTAAGAAGAGTGTTGTACTTAGAGAATACAGTAAGAAATATAGTTTAGGGATACTGTTCTGACGATACCGACCGCTTCAAAATTCAATGACAAAAGTCTATATTTGTGCTTTGGAATTGTACAAAATAATCCATAAATCGATGTTTATATAAATTAAAAAGAAAAATTTCTTTCTCTCCTGTTTGGCAAGTATATTTTCGTAACGAAACTTCTTTCTAAAAAATCCTTCGACATGATATAAATAATCGTTCTTAATATTCCAATTTCTGGTTCTTATTATTCAATACAATAATAAATATCATTCTCAACAAATAACATTACTTAGCCAATACTAACTAATTTGTGCATTCCTATGTTTCCAAATAAGAGTTAACTTCCAGGAATACACTTTTATCTACGGTAACATATAGATAACTACCTCCAACGATATTCCCGATTCTTTGGTACACATTTAATGACTATTTTGTGGAAAACGTCGAAACAAAAGTTATTTCAAGAGAGAAAACGATACAAGAATAGATGCCTTATATATCTGATCATGTTATTTCGAAGTTCAGGACTGATCATAATGGGAATAATTTAATGACAATGAGTCGTGTTTTACCTTTGTGTAATTTCACCTCTTTTCCGGTCATGTCACGGAATGACTTCACGTGATCAGCAACAACAACTAAATAAGTGGTAAAAAGGGAGTGTGCTACGCACGAAAATTACACACAGGTAAATACGATTCAAAGTCATGACATTATTTGCATTAGATGCAGACTATTTATGGCATAGACCCATAATTATATACAAATATGTTTTTTACACAAAGACTTATCGGTAAATCTGTCACTTCTTTTACCAGACAAGCTTATTGTAGTAATTGCTAGAAAGTTCACAGGGGTTCACAACTTATTATTTGATGTGTGTACTGTTTGTCCGGTTTAATGCACATGTACTATTTTGTATATCCATCGATCAAACGCAGGTATAATCTCTTTCTCGTATATCAAATTACAATTTTAATTGTGGTTAAAAATGCATTTCAAACAAATACATTGACGTTTTATGTGGGTTTTTTCTTTCTTTTTAGCGTAATACCAACTGGACAATGACCTAAAACGCGCCTTTGTTATATACTTTTATCTGGAAACAGGTTTATCTAATCATAAACAAAAGTTCAACATCCATTCATTGTTTCGTCCCGAGTAAGCATTTGTCGACTTAATATATCATATTTGCAGACAACTCAAGTTTTATTTCGCGTGTTTCTTTTAGATAAATTACTTCAGTTATGACAACACACCATAAATAAAATGACCAATATACGATAATATCTTATTATATTCCCCTGTTAAGAAACGCTGACATCGGTTGAATTATTTTTTTTTGTAACTGATGAACTATTCAACTGCTGATGTTACTAGAAATGAAACATTCAATTTAAGAAAAAAATCCATAACAGGAGACATTCCTCTGGGATACAAATGTACAGTTCTTTGTTTTGTCAGTAAGTATCTATAAGCGGTAGATAGGATGTACCTCCGATAGATAGTTTATCTTTATGCCCTGTAAAGGGTATACACTTTTATACATTAAGCAACATTTTCTAACACTTCTCCGAAGAAAACAACAATTTGTGTAATAGTGTTTAATGCCAGTTGCATATGTTGATTATCTTGAGCTACACTTTCTATCCCTGTTTTATTTACAATTTGTCAAGTGTGAAATGAAAACGCTTTAATTTAATAAATTATGCATACTCATTGATGATTTACATCAAAATTAACAAAAGCTAAAATCAAAATATATTTTATGTGCACTGACTTATGAAAGAAGTAATTGCATCTGCCTTCAATGTTGCATGTATCCTTAATTAACCTTGCACCGGCTGTAATAATTTGCATTTGATGCTTCGCCTCAACATGGCGTCTTTTTAATCACAAAAAAAACACTACTGCCTATTGTCCTATTCGCCCACTTTATATCTTTTGGGGGAACTTAAGAGACTACGCATAATCAAGAGAGAATGCAGTTCATTTTCAGAGTTCGTTTTAAATGTTTGATGAACGTTTTTGTCAAAAGATACACATGAACAGGATGTTTATACCTTAAGTGTTGTTTTTTTTTTTACTTTAAAGGATCTTCACGACTTGAATCTACTTTAAAATAACTTTAATTGTCCGGTCGTGGTTACAAGTATACAGACCATACTACAAGTGTCCAGTCACACTATACCAGTTAACATGTATAGACAAATATGGGATTTAAAATCTCGGCTGCCAGACAACCAATGGTAAAATGGCGAAAGCCCGGCTCCACAGCATTCACAATTCACTGTATGGAACGGAGCGTTAATGTATAACTAATGGATTTGTAAATAAGAATAAACGGACACCACCGAATGTATATTGGACATAAAAAGGTGCGGAAAATACCAGTTAACCGAAATAAAACGAGCGTAAATTATACCAGGAGATGGACCTTTACAGGCAATACACGAGAGACAACGAAATATGTAACTAAGCGACCTGATATTAATATTTCTAAAAATCCGAACATTGACATCTTTGGTATTCTATCTTTACGCAAGCGCAAACGCCGATCTCATGGAATTAGAAAAAAACATAATCTTAAACGTAGATTTAGGAAACATGTTTCTATTCAAGATCTGAACACACTTTATATTCGATCTGGTATTCATGCCTTACTTTGTACAGTTACAAATCTACCTTTGAAATCACTAGTTATTTTGGACAATGAGGCAGATAAAATATATTTACGTACTCATCCTTTATATGAGGTGGCTTCCATCATTCAAAAGTATACTTCCCATGCTTTAAGACCTCATATTGATAAACAGTCTCAACACAAACGACATTTCATAAAAATCAAATACATTAATAAAGGGATTGACTTTATCGACTTATCAATAAAATTCCAAGTTACTTCGAAAACAAAGAAAACCCAATGATTTGTTATAAGTACAAAAACCCCATTAGAAGTCTTATTTTTAATTACAACCAGACTGTAGCAGACCTTAACCTGAAAGATCCTTCTCAAGATTCTTGTAACTGTTCAACTTCACCTTTCTGTTATTTACCTTCTGGCCATATCATTACTGGGGATTTAAACATTGTCGATGACTATAAATTAACACGGATACAGTAGCACTCAATACTTGGGAGAAAGCCATTTTTAAGATAATAAAAAATCGCGTTAAGTTCTACCGCTCCCATCCTTCTAGTTTACCTAAGAAACCTTTTTATCACTTAAAACATCTAAAACAGTCCTTTCGAAATATTCACGATAAATTTGTACTTGTACCGGCAGACAAAGCTTCAAACAACATAATTACATAATTTTTGTCTGACGACTATTTTACAATAATGTACTGAGTGCTGAGTTATCCACCACCAGTTCTTACTCTAGCTCCAACCTTGACTTTCAGACAGTCATTGACAAACACAAACAGATATTGCATAATTTTAATATCAAAATAGAATCTCAACAAGAAAAACTTCCTTCACTGTACTGGATTCCTAAGCTTCACAAAACGCCATACAAGTCACGATTCATAGCTAATGCCAGCTCTAGCACCACCACTCACTTATCTAAACTACTCACGTCTTGCCTTACTGCCGTTCGCAATCACGTAAATAAATATTGTGAAAAAGTGTATGAAAATTCAGGAATTAACATTTTTTGGTCTATAAAAAATTCTTCAGAAGTCTTGGACAAGTTCGTACTTTAAACTTTCATTGCTCTGCTGTTAATACTTACGATTTCTCTACGCTGTACACTTCTTTACTTCATGATTTAATTAAGACTTAATTGATTGCTCTTATTGAGAAAACATTTGCTCGAGAGCAACGTCTATATAGTGCATGTCATGAAAGTAATGCATTTTTTACCAACACTTTCTTAGACAAGTTTACTATGTGGACTTGCTCGGATGTTTGTGAAGCTCTACGTTTCCTCTTAGACAATCTTTACATAAAATGCGGTGACACTTTATTTAGACAAGTAAATGGTATTCCTATGGGAACCAACTGTGCACCATTGATTGCAGATTTGTTTTTATACTGCTTTGAACGTGATTTCATGTTAACTTTATCCCCTTCTAACCAAAGCAACATTATAGAGGCTTTCAACTTAACCCTCACGCTATCTTGACGATATTCTTACTATAGATAATCCTTTCTTTTCTCAAATGATCCATCTGATTTACCCTCCAGAACTTACCCTTAATAAAGCAAATAACTGACATTTAAATGCAGCATTTCTAGATATTGAGATCGCTATTTCCAATGACAACGTCTCTACTAAAATGACAAGAGAGATGATTTAAACTTAAGTATTGTAAATTATCCATACCTTAACGGTGATTCACCTCGTGCTACCTCTTACGGTATTTACATATCACAACTTACAAGGTTTGCACGAGCTTGTACTAAAGTAGAAGATTTCAATGCTAGAAACCTGTTTATTTCTTCTAAACTGTTACAGCAAGTCTTTCGTTTTCATAAATTAAGAAAGGCGTTTTCAAAATTCTTTCACCGCAATGGTTTTATTGCTTCTAAGTATAATAGCAGTATGAAAACACTGATGCAGAAAGGCATAAGCCATCCTGCATTTTATGGAAATGTTTTATACACGTTAAAGAAAATTTAGGGTCTCAATAACTTTTCTGACCACTTTACAAAACTTATCAGAAAATGTATTGCAGACGGTTAAAACCCGGGAATTCTACGTTGTACCGCATTGCTTGCAATTGACCCTTTTACAGTCAAGAACTTGCATTGATTTTAAATTACACGATGACCGGACAGGTCGTTGAGACTATATGAAAACTGTGACTTAAAGCCATAATTGGACAGTTACTGTTGGAATTTTTGTCTCTTCATCTCTCCAGTCGTGCCCTATATAGGTGAGACAACTTGAGCAGTCTCCATACCCTTTACGTGAGATTGCACAGTAGGTACAACATCGGGATTTTAGTACCTTTCTTACATATATATGCCAACTAAGAATAAATCCTCGGCTTTTCATGAACTGTTGTTTTGGGGTTTTTAGGGGGGGGGGGGGTTGTTTTTTTAACTTATTAGCTCTTAACAATACTACGTTTTATTTTGTTGGAAGGTTGTTTTCTTAATTTCGTTGTTTTCTTTCGTATTTTTTACATTTCACTTTTGACACTTTTAGAACATGATATCATGGCATTATATGCCATATTTGAATTGATCTTGTTATATATCAGCGCTTGGGCTGTTTTATTTGTTCTTATAATATATCAGCGCTTGGGCTGTTTCATTTGTTCTTATAATATATTATAATATATCAGCGCTTGGGCTGTTTTATTTGTTCCTATAATATCTTATAACATATCAGCGCATGGGCTGTTTTATTTCAAACTGATCTCTCGTTTGGGGTTTTTGTTTTTACGTTGCCGAGGATTTTATCTACTGTACATATGTTTATAGTTTATTTTGTTGCTAGTTGTAATGTATGTATATAAGTTCATTGTATTTGTTTTAACTCCCGATGCAGGTGCTTACTCTTAGTTGTTTCACTTTGACGGGATGTTGTTATTTACACTGTTTGTTTGCTAGAAAAACCTTCAGGAAGTCCGAGGTTGGAGCGCTCCACAAACCAGGTTTAAGCACCCCAGTTGGCCCTTTTGCCGACTGACCGTTCCAAGGCGGTAACTGATGGTTTTCCTTTATGTGTGTTATGTCTCGTCTCTGTGTCTTTTTTCACATTTGCATTTACCTTGTTTGCCTTTGTCTACTGGTAGATAAAATTTAAATATCTGTTAGAGTTTTTATAGGACCTTTTCTTATTTACCTATTGAAATAATACGTGACAGGAACTGTAATGGCAAATATGCAAAGAATTCCGCGATAATTGCAGATCTGGGGATTCCCAAGATCGAATATATTTGATTTTCAATTCAAGTAAAATATAGAAAAAATATCAGGTTAAAAAAGTATATTATAATTGAAAACAGGTCAATTGTCAAAGGAACATTGTATGACAACGTGAGTTGTAATTATAATAGCATGAAACATCGATTTTTTATTTTTAATGACAGGAAGCTGAAATTTGGCACTTATATTATTTCCCATCCAAGAAATAAAAAACAGTTTAGTTTGTCCAAAAATCTAGTCACTTTTTTTTAACGATTTTTTATTTTTAATGACAGGAAGCTGAAATTTGGCACTTATATTATTTCCCATCCAAGAAATAAAAAACAGTTTAGTTTGTCCAAAAATCTATAGTCACTTTTTTTTAACGATTTTTTACAAAAATGCTAGTTTGGTGGCCCTTTTTCATTTCTGTCTGAAAATCCGTACCCTGTATGTCAATGTTGTTTATAATGCATTCATATTAATTGGAGAGTTTTTTATGACAGATTTACATACTTTTACATCATTCAAACAATATTATAGTAGGAAAACTTAGTTCCAGGTGCCCTAATTAAAAAATATAGTATTTGATTATTTGGATATAGTAAAAAAAAAGTTATAGTAAAAAAAAAAAGTTTGAAAAATGCAATTTTCGTAAGCGTTTTTTCTATGATGCATATTTGAAAGAGTTATGTTTTAGGGTTATGTATGTTTAGAATTATTAAATTGTACTCAATGTTTTTATTATTTTTATTCAAAGTAGAAGTTTTGGAAAGTGTTATTTAAACTTGTCCAGGACTCAACGAAGAAAGAAATTTGTAAGGGATATTCCTTTTTTCCTAAAATTATTCGGAATGTGAATTGAGAAATAAAAACACAAAGCTAAAAATTTTTATAATTTATTTAAATTTTAGCATGACATTTCACCTTGCAATTTCAAGAACTTCGTCTCCTGTCTGTTTAGTCTGAAAGAAAAAGGATCAATTAAAAAATATTTTTTAAATATAAATTTAAAATTACATAGAAAACATATTCCTATTTAAGTTTATACAATAGTAGAGGGCAAGTACTGTGTAAAAATATTCACAAAGAAACAAACTGAAGTTGAAATTATTAATTTAATCCTTATTGTGGTAATATTAAAAAATGACCCTGTATCAGTTTGATAAAAAAAAACTACTTTAAATTAGTTTTTAAATTTGACTTCATTTGTAGTATACCAAAAGTATGCAATTATATAGGATGACACATACATATATTATCAGAAAATACCCTTAGCATGGTATTTATCAAGTCCAAATGTAATGAAAAATAGAGCTTTAATAAAGTTTTTTCCTAATGGGAGTAAAAGTTGGTTCAGAGGCATCCTTTTGAAATAATGAGAATATTCTGATGAAAAGTAACATGTTTCAATATTATATTGTAAGTCACAATCATAACAAAACCGGATGACAATTTTATAGTAAAAACCTAAAGAGTCCCTTTGAGATTATCTTACCTCTATCCTAATACTTGATAACTACACTGAAATGATAAAAATGAAGTCTTCATGCACAGAAAATCTGCATACAAAAAACTCTCCTGAAATTCTTTCAGAAATATAATAAGTACAACTTTAAATCAAATGGACTGTATAATGAAGATAAAAAAATCAACACTGTATCAAGCACTATAAAATGTGAAATTCCAAATTTTCTTTCTTTTTTTTTTTGTAAATACATTGCAGCAACCATTTATGATTATTATAGCAACGTCCAGCTTTCTGGGTGGAGGAATACCCCAGACACATGACCACCGGCGCACCGCAGGTCAGCTGGAAGACCTTCTCACATTAAGTCCTTCACCCCAAATGGGACTCGAACCCATGGGTGAGAGGCTAAGCAGTCAGAGGAGTTACAAATCGGCGACTCTACCACTATACTAAGGGCGCCCCCCACATTTTCTATTTGACATACAAATAACAGGGTATAACAAAGGAGGGGGATATGCAATGAATAGGGCCAAAAGAGGGATATTAATTATATAATTTTAACAATGAACATAAAAACATAAGTGGTGTGTTAGTCTGTACTTAGTAGCCTATCCATAGGGCAACCATAAAATGTCCTAAATATTTCATCGATAAGGAAATAGTGTTAGAGGACAGATGTTCCACATTTTAATGCAAGACATCAGATTTAGCTAGCATGATTCTTACTAAAGATTCAAGCACTAATACTTTATTTAGTGTTTAACTCCAACATTATACATAAAGAATGTGATTGAAGATGTAGACTTTATGCCTCTGATTTATACAAAACTGGTCATATAAGTCATCCAAATGCAGTCTGTTGCACAGGAGTACATATGATATCTTAAGCTGCATCTTTAGTCAAGATTATTTGACCTTAAAGACTTTCTAACTCTTTTGAGAGCTACTGAAGGGCAAGGGGGTAAACCCTAATTGCAATAAGTGGATCATGATCATCAGGAGCAGAGGATAATATGAAGTTGGTGAGATAATATGAGACAGTGTATTGTACATATGTTTACAAGATTTAACAAAAACAAACTAACCAATAGGAAAAACATTTAATCGCAAAACTCTTTTCCATTGATTGAAAATCTAGCCATCTAATCCTATCAAATGATCGGTCCCAGCCCTAAGTAAAACAGGATGGATCATTACAACTTTTCTCATAACTTCAGTTCCTTTTCTCTGAACAAAAATTAGTTTTAAATTGCAATGCAGATAGCAGGCAAAATTCAATATTTTAACAAGGTGGTTAAAATTGGCTACTTAAAGCACATGTGTTCCAGTCGGTGTAAACATGTAATATATTACGATATTCCAGTGTGAAAGTGGTCGAGTTGTAAACTTGAAACTCCTATGACTGTGCCATTTTTACTGTATGGGTTTGAGCTCTGGTCAGGGTGAAGAACTTCTGTCAGAAGGTCTTCCAGCTGAATTGCAGCTGTGTGTGCCGGTGGTTCTACCCAGATACATGTCTCGGGTCAACCTCCACCAAAATCGCTGGACATTGCTTTACTGATCATACTATGATTCATGTGTCCCTTTAGTGTATTCATAAAAATAAAATAAACCCTGATGACTTTTGATGGTTTGGTGGTTCTTCCTAAGTCACATTGATGTAATAAAAAAATAAAAAAAAACAATTATTTAAAAATAAATGAAGGATTTGTTTTTGCTTCATTACTGAAAACGAAAAAAAAATGGACTATTTTCGACAACAAAATATTTCATTTGCCCAAATGTTTACATGGTTTAAAACTCACTCTTTGTGGCTTAAGGTATATTGAAGCTGCATTCAACCTGTTTCTTCAAGAACCAGTCATCACAGAGAAACTGCGATGGTCCGAATCTGTTTTAACACAAAACAACCATGCTTTTTAATTCAGAAAGAAAATAAGTACTTATTTACCTCTACTGACACTAGACACTACGATTACGAAACAATATTGATGAGCGATATTCAACTGAAACTGCATCGACATTAATCAGCGAATAAGCAATGACATTATTACGATTTTATGAATAATTATGTTATTTTAATAGAAAGAATACTGCATTATAGCATTGCATTGATAAATGCACTTAGTATACAAACAAAAAAGATGAGAATTACCCAAAAATATTCTCTGACATAACTTCCCGCCAAAGTCGAACGGTGTTGATGTAGACTGTGGCACCGCATCGGCAAATTTGTCGGTTTTTACTCATGTGTGTTATACGTTAATTAACACTTAATACGTCCATTTTATACATATATTTTAGTGTTTCTTTTTTGAATAATGATTAATAGATAAAATTAGCCTTATTTGAATGTGGAGCACGAAGGTTTTGCATTGCACTACAATGATATTTTTCACTTTTCGCAAAAATTATTTTTCCGAATTGTTTCAATGGTAAAACCCCCGTGCTCCGATGGAAGGATGTCTTACCTTTTCTCATTGGTTGATTTTTTTCATCAAGCCAATCGAAAACCTCGTTAAAAACGCGTAAGTGAAGGTCATGTTTGGGGTTACAATTTGGAACCGAATTTGCGGGTAACAAAAAAAAAGAAAAACGGAGTTACTTCCCTTGATGTTTCTTGCTAATTATAACCAAGATGACACGCTTAATAGAGCCATGTAAAATACATGCATCAGAGGAGGCATGCACTAGTATAAAGTACAAAGAAAAATAATACGTATTTAATTGTGTTTTTTTTTCTTTATTTACCGTTATGCCATTTATGTGTGTAATTTTACCAGTTATGAAGTGTTTTGTTTAGTTTGTTTGTTTTTGTGGGGGCGGGTTGGGTGGGTGTTTTGTTGTTGTTTTTAGTTGTTGTTGTTGTTGTTGTTTGATAAAATTAAATGTACTCGTGTCTACTCTTACTATATAAATACGTTGATACGTACACATCGCATTGACATATATAATCGGGAATTCGCATAAACAGTAAATACAAGCGCGATTGACCATAAACATTAAAAAAAGCGGGATTACCAATAAACAGTAAAACACAATCGGGACTACCTATGAACAGTAAAACACAAGCGGAACTACGCATTACCAGAAAACACAAGTGGGACTACGCATAAACAGTAAAGCACAAGCGGGGCTACGCATAAACAGTAAAACACAAGCGGGACTACGCATAAACAGTAAAACACAAGCGGGACTACGCATAAACAGTAAAACACAAGCGGAACTACTCATAAACAGTAAAGCACAAGCGGTACTACGCATAAACAGTAAAAAAAAACAGTGAAACACAAGCGGGATTACGCATAAACAATAAAACACAAGCGGGACTACGCATAAACAGTAAAACACAAGCGGGGCTACTTATGAACAGTAAAACACAAGCGGGACTACGCATAAACAGTAAAAAACAAGAGGGACTACGCATAAACAGTAAAACACAAGCGGGACATTACGCATAAACAGCAAAACATAAACGGCTCATAAACAGCAATATATAAACAGGATATCGGATAAACAGAAATACTTCAACGGGATATCGCATAAATAAAAATACATAATACATAGACTTTGGTTAAACAACAATACAAGGGAGATTTCGTATGGAAAAAAAAACTTAAACGGGATTTCGCAAAATAGCAAACCATGTATCATATTTGTTACTATGCACATAGGACCTTGTCATAACTTTTTTATTGTGAACGTGTGAAACAAGAAAGATAAGTGGCATTGTAAGTCAGAAGATGAAGATGAAACAGAGACACTTTTATATTTATAAAGACACCACCCATGCACGTCTTGTTTACAAGAACATTGGTGTATATAGCAAGCCAGTTATTATTTCTAATAAATCATTTTCAGTATGCAATTTTCTAATGAATCGGTATTATGAAACTTTAAAAGACTATGAAGTTCTAGCCCCATCCTTTAATCTATGCCTTTCCAGTAAATCCACATTAGTTTCTAAAATTAAGCAGTTGCAATCTTATTAATAAAACTACTGTTTTAATATTTCTACTATTTGGCAGAATTATAGCGTGCAAATGCATAATGAAACAATTGTGACAAAAGTGGCATGCATTTGAAATCGCAGATGTACATTTACGTGAATGATGAATACCCACACAAACACACACACATACACACACACACACACATACACACACACACACACACACACACACAGATGCAACATCAAAGCTCATTTCAACAAACCTAAAGGTCAAAGGTCAATTTTCTTAATCAACGTTGACATTGAAAGCCAAAGCGTTAAAGAAATATGAAACACTATAACTGATACTTCTTGTCACAAAGTCACAGAAATCTGTTGTAATTTACACGGATACCCACATTTTTGTTAAATTATTTAATATCCAGTCTTATTAACAGTTTGATTCTGAATAACATTGTTTTCAATAGTATTACTAAAACAGATGTCGTATAACAAATGATCGGTTGTTATTCAAATGACCTGAGGAACATTTTATTGTCCTTTTTTGTTTTACTTTACTAAAATAAAACATTCATCTAACACACAATACAATGTATCTGATGTTGATGCGTTATTGATATTCCCAAAACATTCTAAGATGCATTTCGGTTATCTTCTGTCCTCTCTTGACGAGACGTGGGCCGTTTATAAAATGATATATGGGAAAATAATTCCGCCCTTGATCCGGGAAAATAAATCTTTCAACAGTCATAATTTTCTCAGACTATTTTTAAGCTGGCGATTATTTTGAACAAATCTCTGCAATAACTGAGGGAGTTAGTTTGCACATGACTGTATGACTGTAAACAGACGTTCAAGAGGCCTTGGAAGGACGTGGGTTATGATTGATATGCTGACACAGACGTAGCAAAGCCTTCATGTTTATGGACAGAGAAGAACTTTTCACAGGGCCAATTTTAATATTTCTCGTTCCTATGTTCCTCTCTTTTCTACGGTAATATTTGGTTTGGTTTGGTGCATGTAATACACCAAGGCCTAATTGCCAGAGCATGTATAATCCTTCTCGTTCATGGTTTTTATAAGGTTTAGACCTTGATGCAAATTAGGAGCATCCAACCTGGACTTGTCGCCAGAGCATTTATAATCTTTCTCGTTCCTCTTCTTCACTGGCTAGGGTTTGGGTTTTCCGAGTTTTCATTCCATTACATTGCTGAGCAGGTATTATGTTCTTCCCCCCCCCCCCCCCCCCCCCCCCCCAGCATGAAACCATTATATGTCAATATTACGATGGTTTTATTGGAAATCCAAAGTGATATATATATTTTATATGTAACAAAACGTGGCCCATTGAATAAGGCGCTTGACTACGGATTAGGAGATTACAGGTTTGAATCCTGTTGGGATCGCACAATTGAGAGGTACCTGTTGTACTTTCTATCAAGCACTCTTATAATATGTTAAACTAATCATCTATGAAACCTCTTTTTGCACTCCACGATAGGAACCAACGCTGGTTTGACAGCTCTGGGAAGCGTAAACCATGACACAAGCATGCATGTAGCTGCTGTGTTTACTTCTGAATATGATGAACAATCAAACAAGGTCATTTTCGACAAACAAATAATATCATCCTTCTTTTATTTCGGTGGTATTAAAACCCAAAATATCTCTATTATACATGAATGCGTTCGCTTTAGTAACATTGTTTCTGAAACATTGTAAAATGCATTGAAGCAACAATTAGAACACCCTTTCAAAGGCAGTTTAACAATAAAGTGATACATGGTAAAATTATATCATTGATGGTCTTCCTAAAACGGTACGACGTAGTTATTGTAGACCAAGTTATGTTTTTCCAGTATTGGCCTGTCGGTTAATGCCAATTGTTGTCGATGTTAGACAAATTGTTTATTATCCCCGAAATCTATTTTACTTTGCTGTAAACAGATGTCATGGTAAGGCAGGGTGTGGATTTCTTGTCATATAAATAACCAATACATATGTAAACATATGTAAAATCTTTTAAACTTCTCCCCGTCCGTCATTCTGTCTGTCTGTCAGACAGTCTGTCTGTCTGCCTCTCTATCTGTCTTTCATAACATTGTGTTCTAACACTTGTGCGTTTGACGCATTATAATTGTTCATAATTGTTTTCCGCAATTACAACGTTATCTAAATCTTCTGCTAACTTAAATCAAAGACCGTCTAAACAGCCATCAAATGACCGATAAGAAAAAAATGAGCGATCATCTTTTAATTGAACTATTTACTAACAATTTCAGCTAACGATGTTTCGCTAGTGTACATTATTTCATTATACATAACTTAACATTTTCCTAATTAATTAAAAGTTATTGTTGTAATACATTTAGAATGAGGTATAAGCATTTCCTCGAGGATAATAACGTGATTGAGTGGTAAAACACAAATTCAGTGTACACAGAACTGTTCAATATGCTTGTACTTAAATGTCCCAGCTTTAAACTTTATTAGACAAAGACTCTAGACAAAAGCGCGGGTGTGCACAATTTGTATTATTTATTAACTTAGAAATTGCACGGCGTATCGTTGTGTTTATTGGTTAAGCTTGCCTCCATTGTTATATAGTTGTATTTTTATGCTTCACCTCAGCATGGTGCCATTGAATGCTCCATCAATAAATTGATACCTAGGACTCTAATAATGGTGAAAAGACATACGTCCACTATCTGTCGGTTGTGACGAATTTCCATACACTCGATTACAACTTTTGAAAGAATGAAAAATAACGACAATACTCGTTCTGATCACATGATATTTTCAATGTTGAATGTTTGCTAAATAGAAGATAAATAAGGTGATTAATAAATTGCCTAAGCACCTTATGTATGTCTAGATCTTAACTATAATAGTAGAAAACATCGTTCTTTTAATTATTACATTCCTCTAGTTTTGTGTTTTTGACAGAATTAAAGAAATGAGACAGATACACCAAACTAACTTCAATGATTGTATAGTACTGTTAAGAAAAAAATTAAACGTATGCCACTATTTTGAATTCTGTCATTTCAATGCTTCCCAGTTTGCTAATTTCCAAATTATATATTAAACAAAAAAAATTTGCTTAACCATTTTCAGAGACATGATGGATCTGCCCCATGTCGTATAAAAGATAAATTTATTTTAAGCCCTTTCAAGGACTAAATTTGAATTTTGCTCTTTTCAGAAAACAATCATACAATACGAAGAAAACGTCAATCAAATACATATACTAATCAAGATCTAAAATGTGTTTAAAACAATACGATTTAACACTATTTGTATGATTCAAACGTGTTACTTTTCAAGGTCGAACAATTTCCTAAAAAAGCAATAAAACAAACAAAATTCTTTTTTACTTGCTATTTTCACATTTTAACTTTCACATTTTAACGAGCATTATTTTATTTTGGTTTGTTATGCAATTTCATATTATAGGTGTATTTATCGTGCATCGCTACACTTAATAACACATTATATTTAACAGCAATCCTCATACACATGCCTGAGCATACGAATATGAAATCGTTGCAACGTAGATCATTATTCTGTTAAGTTACTAGACATATATGGAGGCCATTCTCTCCAGAAGATCACGTCTGTTACATTTAAATGCAAATTCCATAAACGTTTCGTCTCTTTAGCTGTCTCTTTTCAATTCCTAACGGTACTCTTAAATCGTGTTTATCTAAAGAGCATGTGTTTTGAAACTATAAAGTAAAAGTTTTGGCAAAGAAATGTTTTCTTGCTTTGTCCTTCCTAAAAAGTACCGATAACGCTGTTGAATGTACTCTGCTTCATCAGACGCGGCCCACTACTTCCATATTACGTAATATATTCTTTTACGTAATAGAACATTAATAACAATAAATAATGAATGATAATACATGTACTCATGCTTGAACGTTTTTTAACCGCGTTTCTCCGCGGTGGTTCTATCCATTCTATAATTGGGTGACCTTCTCCTTCCAAAATAGCCGGACCTCGAAAATATGTCATATATATTGTCTCAGTGCAATGTAACAAGCAAACAACAACCAAACAATGGTTGAACAATTGATTTTTAAATCTTTATAGTTATAGGATATAGAAAAAGCATGACATATCGTTACATTAAGTCAACAACTACATTTTCTTTACACTAGAACAAATACTTTAAATGACAATACCACATGGGTGTGTTAAAAGTTTTAACAAAATTGAGCATTTATGGCATCGATAACTTTGTTTGATAATATAATGTCAAACGCAAATTCATAAATTAAGTAAAAGTTTTTAGCAATGTGTTTTAAGAAGAGTGTTGTACTTAGACAAATACAGTAAGAAATATAGTTTAGGGATACTGTTCTGACGATACCGACCGCTTCAAAATTCAATGACAAATGTCTATATTTGTGCTTTGGAATTGTACAAAATAATCCATAAATCGATGTTTATATAAACTAAAAAAAAATTCTTTCGTGTTTGGCAAGTATATTTTCGTAACGAAACTCCTTTCTTAAAAACCTTCGACATGATATAAATAATCGTTCTTAATATTCCAATTTCTGGTTCTTATTATTCAATACAATAATAAATATCATTCTCAACAAATAACATTACTTAGCCAATACTAACTAATTTGTGCATTCCTATGTTTCCAAATAAGAGTTAACTTCCAGCAATACACTTTTATCTACGGTAAAATATAGATAACTACCTCCAACGATATTCCCGATTCTTTGGGACACTTTTAATGACTATTTTGTGGAAAACGTCGAAACTAAAGTTATTTCAAGTGGGAAACGATACAAGAATAGATGCATTATACATCTGATCTTGTTATTTCGAAGTTCAGGACTGATCATAATGGGAATAATTTAATGACAATGAGTCGTGTTTTACCTTTGTGTAATTTCACCTCTTTTCCGGTCATGTGACGGAATGACTTCACGTGATCAGCAACAACAACTAAGTAAGTGGTAATACAGGGATTGTGCTACTCACGAAAATTACACACAGGTAAATACGATTCAAAGTCATGACATTATTTGCATTAGATGCAGACTATTTATGGCATAGACCCCGTCGAGCCTTTCAGACGTTTCCTCGTGAAAATATGCAGATATACGAATATGTATATTACACAAAGACTTATCGGTAAATCTGTCTCTTCTTTAACCAGACAAGCTTATTGTAGTAATTGCTAGAAAGTTCACAGGAATCACAACTTATTATTTGATGTGTGTACTGTTTGTCCGGTTTAATGCACACGTACTATTTTGTATATCCATCGATCAAACGCAGGTATAATCTGATTACTTTATTCTTATTAAGCAGCAACTATTTATGAGGCCACTACAGGCTCATGGCTTTTATGTCCAATCACTTAGGTGCAGTAACATTCCGGATGCCACTTTCTCGTATATCAAATTACAATTATAATTGTGGTTAAAATGCATTTCAAACAAATACATTGACCTTTTCTTTGTTTTTTTTTTCTTTTTCTTTAGCGTAATACAAACTGAACAATGACCTAAAACGCGACTATGTTATATACTTTTATCTGTTAACAGGTTTATCTAATCATATACAAAACTTCAACATCCATTCATTGTTTAGTCCTGAGTAAGCATTGTCGACTTAATATATCATATTTGCAGACAACTTAAGTTGTATTTCGCGTGTTTCTTTTAGATAAATTACTTCAGTTATGACAACACACCATAAATAAAATGACCAATATACGATAATACCTAATATTCTATTATATTATGTTTTATATTCTTCTGTTAAGAAACGCTGACATCGGTTGAATTAGTTTTTTTTTTGTAACTGATGGACTATTCAACTGCTGATGTTACTAGAAATGAAACATTCAATTTAAGAAGAAAATCCATAACAGGAGACATCCCTCTGGGATACAAATGTACAGTTTCTTGTTTTGTCAGTAAGTATCTATAAGCGGTAGATAGAATGTACCTCCGATAGATAGTTTATCTTTATGCCCTGTAAAAGGTATACACTTTTATACATGAAGCAACATTTTCTAACACTTCTCCGAAGAAAACAACAATTTATGTAATAGTGTTTAATGCCAGTTGCATATATTGATAATCTTGAGCTAAACGTTCTATCCCTGTTTAATTCAAAATTTGAAAAGAAGTGAAATTAAAACGCTTTAATTTAATAAATTATGCATGCTCTTGGATGATTTACATCAAAATTAACAAAGCTAAAATCAAAATATATTATATGTGCATTGGCTTATTAAAGAAGTAATTGCATCTGCCTTCAATGTTTCATGTATCCTTAATTAACCTTGCACCGGCTGTAATAATTTGCATTTGATGCTCCGCTTCAGCATGGCGTCTTTATAATCACAAAAACACTACTGCCTATTGTCCTATTCGCCCACTTTATATCTTTTGGGTAGACTTAAGAGACTATGCATAATCAAGAGAGAATGCAGTTCATTTTCACAGTACGTTTTAAATGCTAAAGGAACGTTTTTGTCAAAAGATACACATGAACAGGCTGTTTATAACTCAAGTGTTGTTGCTTTTTTACTTTAAAGGATCTTTACTACTTGAATCTACTTTAAAATAACTTTAATTGTCCGGTCGTGGTTACAAGTATACAGATCATACTACAAGTGTCCAGTCACATTATACCAGTTAACATGTATAGACAAATATGGGATTTAAAATCTCGGCTGCCAGACAACCAATGGTAAAATGGCGAAAGCCCGGCTCCACAGCATTCACCATTCACTGTATGGAACGGAGCTTTACTGTTTAACTAATGTATTTGTAAATAAGAACAAACGGACTTCACCGAATGTATATTGGACATTAAAAGATGCGGAAAATATCAGTTAAGCGAAATAAAACGAACGTAAATTATACCAGGCGATGGACCTTTACAGGCAATAAACGGGAGACAACGAAATATGTAACTAAAGACGACCTGATATTAACTTGAAATAATACGTGATAGGAACTGTAATGGCAAACATGCAAAGAATTCCGCGATAATTGCAGATCTGGGGATTCCCACGATCGAATATAGAATTATTTGCTTTTCAATTTAAGTAAAATATAGAAAAAAAAGTTAAAAAGTAAATTATAATTGAAAACAGGTCAATTGTCAAAGGAACACTGTATGACAACATGAGTTGTTATTATAACCAAGATGACAAGCTTAATAGAGCCGTGTAAAATATATGCATCAGAGGCGGCATGCACTAGTATAAAGTACAAAGCAAAATAATATGTATTTAATTGTTGTTGTTTTTTCTTTATTCACCGTTATGCCATTTATGTGTGTCATTTTACCAGTTATGAAGTGTGTTGTTTTGTTTTTGTTTTGTTTGTTTGCTTTTGTGGGGGCGGGTTGTGGGTGTTTTTTGTTGTTGTTGTTTAGTTGTTGTTGTTGTTTGATAAATTAAATGTACTCGTGTCTGCTCTTACTATATGAATACGTTGATACGTACACATCGCATTGACATATATAATCGGGAATTCGCATAAACAGTCAATACAAGCGCGATTACCCATAACATTAAAAAAGCGGGATTACCCATAAACAGTAAATCACAAGCGGGACTACTCATACACAGTAAAACACAAGCGGGACTACGCATAAACAGTAAAACGCAAGTGGGACTACTCATAAACAGTAAAACACAAGTGGGACTACGCATAAAAAGTAAAGCACAAGCGGGACTACGCATAAACAGTAAAACACAAGTGGGACTACTCATAAACACTAAAGCACGAGCGGGGATACTCATAAACAGTAAAGCACAAGTGGGACTACGCATAAACAGTAAAGCACAAGCGGGACTACGCATAAACAGTAAAGCATAAGCGGGACTACGAATAAACATTAAAACACAAGTGGGACTACGCATAAACAGTAAAGCACAAGCGGGACTACGCATAAACAGTAAAACACAAGTGGGATTACGCATAAACAGTAAAACACAAGCGGGACTACGCATAAACAGTAAAGCACAAGCGGGACTATGCATAAACAGTAAAGCACACGCGGAAATACTCATAAACAGTAAAACACAAGTGGGACTGCGCATAAACAGTAAAACACAAGTGGGACTACGCATAAACAGTAATGCACAAGTGGGACTACGCATAAACAGTAAAACACAAGTGGGACTACGCATAAACAGTAAAACAAAAGTGGGACTACTCATAAACAGTAAAGCACAAGCGGGACTACGCATGAACAGTAAAGCACAAGCGGGACTACGCATGAACAGTAAAGCACAAGCGGGACTACGCATGAACAGTAAAACACAAGCGGAAATACGCGAAAACAGTAAAACACAAGTCGGACTACGCATGAACAGTAAAACACGAGTGGGACTACGCATAAACCGTAAAGTACAAGCGGGACTACGCATAAACAGTAAAGCACAAGCGGGACTACTCGTAAACAGTAAAGCACAAGCGGGACTACGCATAAACAGTAAAGCACAAGCGAGGCTACGCATGAACAGTAAAACACAAGCGGGACATTACGCATAAACAACAAAACATAAACGGCTCATAAACAGCAATACATTAACAGGATATCTGATAAACAGAAATACTTAAACGGGATATCGCAAAAATAACAATACATAATACAAAGACTTTGGTGAAACAACAATACATATGCGTGATTTCGTATAAATGGAAAAAAAACTTAAACGGGATTTCGCAAAATAGCAAACCATGTGTCATATTTGTTACTATGCACATAGGACCTTGTCATAACTTTTTTATTGTGAACGTGTGAAACAAGAAAGATTAGTGGCATTGTAAGTCAGAAGATAAAGATGAAACACAGACACTTTTATATTTATAAAGACACCACCCAGGCACGTCTTGTTTACAAGTACATTGATGTATATAGCAAGCCAGTTTTTATTTCTAAGAAATTATTTTTAGTATGCGCCTTTCTAATGAATCGGTATTATGATATAAACAAGAAATGTACTTTAAAAGACTATGAAGTTCTATCACCATCCTTTAATCTATGCCTTTCTAGTAAATCCACATTAGTTTCTAAAATTAAGCAGTTAAGCAGTTGCGATCTTATTAATAAAACTACTGTTTTAATATTTCTACTATTTGGCAGAATTATAGAGTGCAAATGCATAATGAAACAATTGTGACAAAAGTGGCGTGCATTTGAAATCGCAGATGTACATTTACGTGAATGATGAATACCCACACAAACACACATACACATACACACACACACACACACACACACACACACACACAGATGCAACATTATAGCTCATTCCAACAAAACCTAATGATCAAAGGTCAATTTATTAATCAACGTTGACATTGAAAGCCAAAGCCTTTAAGAACTATAAAACTATATAACTGATACTTATTGTCACAAACTTACAAAAATCTGTTGTCATTTACACGGATACCCACATTTTTGTTAAATTATCTAATATCCAGTCTGAATAACATTGTTTTCAATAGAATAACTAAAATAGATGTCGTATAACAAATGATCGGTTGTTATTCATATGTCCTGAGGAACATTTTATTGTCATTTTGTCGTTAAATTTGCCAAAATAAAACATTCATCTAACACACAATACAATGTATCTGATGTTGATGCGTCATTGATATCCTCAAAACATTCTGAGATGCATTTCAGTAATCTTCTGTCCCCACTTGACGAGACGTGGGCTGTTTTATGAAATGAAATATGGGAAAATAATTTTGCCCTTGATCTAAGAAAATAAATCTTTCAACAGTCATAATTTTCTCAAACTGTTTTAAGCCGGCGATTATTTTGAACAAATCTCTGCAATAACTGATGGAGTTAGTTTGTACATGACTGTAAACAGACGTTCAAGAGGCATTGGAAGGAGCTGTATATATATATAACTATATATAACTATATATATAACTATATTTAACTATATATAACCATATATAACTATATATAACTATATATATATATATATATATATATATATATATATATATATATATATATATATATATATATATATATATATATATATATACATGATTGATATGCTGACACAGACGTAGCAAAGCCTTCATGTTCATGGACAGAAAAGAACTTTTCACAGGGCAAATTTTAATATTTCTCGATCCTATGTTCGTCTCGTTGCTACGGTTAAAATAGGTTTGGTTTGGTGCATGTAAGATCACGTCTGTTACATTTAAATGCAAATTCAACAATCGTTTCGTCTCTTCAGCTGTCTCTTATCAATTCCTAAAGGTACTCTTTAGTCGTGTTTATCTAAAGAATATGTGTATTCAAACAATAAAGTATAAGTTTAGGCAAAGAAATGTTGTCTTGCTTTGTCCTTCCTAAAATGTATTGATAACGCTGTTGAATGTACTCTGCTTAATCAGACGCGGCCCACTACTTCCATATTACGTAATAGAACGTTAATAACAATAAATAATGAATGATAATACATTTCTTCATGCTTGAACGTTTTTAACCGAGATTCTCCACGGTGGTTCTATCCATACAACAATTGGGTGACCTTCTCCATCTAAAATAGCCGTACTTCGAAAATATGTCATATATATTGTCTCAATGCAATGTAACAAGTAAACAACAACCAAACAATGGTTGAACAATTGGTAATTAAATCTTTATAGTTCTAGGATATAGAAAAAGATATGACATATATTAATATCATACATGACATATTAAGACAAAAACTACATTTTCTTTACACAAGAACAAATGCTTTTAATGACAATACCACGTGGTTGTATGGACAAAAATTAATAAGAATATATGACAAAGTCCTATAAGCATTGCAACATATACCAAACTCCGAAAAGGCACAGAACAAAGGTATTTCACATGCAAGCCAAGCGAAAAGTAAGAACAAATTTGTGATGTGCTTAAACCGGTTTTACAGAGCTCTAACCTCGCACTTCCTGACGAGTTTCTCAAATGCAAGCAATGAAAAGAAAAACGATTTATTTGAATACAAAATGCCAAAGCGCTGATATTTTCCTTCAGTTATGACGAATATAGTGACGTCATTGAAAAGTAATGTCCACATAGTGTTTAGAAAAGAATATGGTATTATTTCGATTTGAAAAACTACACAAAAATGGTTGACTATAACAGAAATTAACTTTCTGAATCATGAACAAATATGACCAGAGACAAAAAAAAAATGGTTGTAGCATCCTGTTCATGTGAAGATGGAATTGAAGAACCAAAGTCCAATGTCCATCAAAAAAATACACGTAACAATCCTTATAGGATGAATTAAATGACAACATAGATTACATGCACGGAGAGATTTTTTACGACCGCCACACTGCACAAGTAACATTGTTGTGATCATGAATAAGAATATATTACAAAGTCCTATAAACATTGCTACATATACCAAACTCCGGAAAGGCACAGAACAAAGGTATTTCACATGCAAGCCAAGGGAAAAGTAAAAACAAATTTGTGATGAGTCATTAAACGAAAAGTGCAAACCCGACAGTTATCGCCTTGGAACGTTCAGTCGGCAATATGGACCGACTGGGGTTCTTAAACCGGTTTTAGAGAGCTCTAACCTCGCACTTCCTGACGAGTTTCTCAAATGCAAGCAATGAAAAGAAAAACGATCTTTTTGAATACAAAATTTCCAAGCGCTGATATTTTCCTTCAGTTATGACGAAATTAGTGACGTCATTGAAAAATAATGTCCACATAGTGTTTAGAAAAGAATATGGTATTATTTCGATTTGAAAAACTACACAAAAATGGTTGACTATAACAGAAATTAACTTTTAGAATCATGAACAAATATGACCAAAGACGAAAAAATGGTTGTAGCATCCTGTTCATGTGAAGATGGAATTGAAGAACCAAAGTCCAATGTCCATCAAAGAAAATACACGTAACAATCCTTATAGGATGAATTTGATGACAACATAGATTACAGGCACGGGGAGATTTTTTACGAACGCCACACTGCACAAGTAACATTGTTGTGATCATGAATAAGAATATATGACAAAGTCCTATAAGCATTGCAACATATACCAAACTCCGAAAAGGCACAGAACAAAAGTATTTCACATGCAAGCCAAGCGAAAAGTAAAAACAAATTTGTGATGAGTCATTAAACGAAAAGAGCAAACCCGACAGTTACCGCCATGGAACGGTCAGTCGACAATATGGACCGACTGGGGTGCTTAAACCGGTTTTACAGAGCTCTAACCTCGCACTTCCTGGCGAGTTTTTCAAATGCAAGCAATATGGCATCGAAAACATTGTAAATATATAATAATATATATGATAATATAATGTCAAATGCGAATTCATAAATTAAGTAAAGGTTTGAAAGTGTGTAGCGTATGTTAGAGTTATTTTTTCGTCTTTTTAAAAAGAGTGTTGTAGGTAGACATTACAGTTAGTCAACAACTACATTTTCTTTACACTAGAACAAATACTTTAAATGACAAAACCACATGAGTGTGGGAAAAAAATTTAACAAAAATTAGCATTTATGGCATTGATAATCATGTTTGATTATATAATGTCAAATGCAAATTCATAAATTAAGTAAAAGTTTATAAGCGTGTTTTTAAGAAGAGTGTTGTCCTTAGACAATACAGTAAGAAATATAGTTTAAGGATACTGTTCTAACGATACCAACCACATTAATATTCAATGACAAATGTCCATATTTGTGTGTTGGAATTGTACAAAATAACCTATAAATCGATGTTTATATAAACATTTTCTTTCTCTCGTGTTTGACAACTATATTTTCTTAACGAAACTCGTTACTAACAAATACTTCGACATGATATAAATAATCGTTCTTCATATTCCAATTTCTGGTTCTTATTATTCAATACAATAATAAATATCATTCACAACAAATAACATTACTTAGCCAATACTAACTAATTTGTGCATTCCTATGTTTCCAAATAAGAGTTAACTTCCAGCAATACACATTTATCTACGGTAAAATATAGATAACTACCTCCAACGATATTCCCGATTCTTTGATACACATTTGATAAAACGTCGAAACCTAAGTTATTTCAAGGCGAATGAAGATACAAGAATAGATGCACTATATATCTGATCTTGTCATTTCGAAGTTCAGGACTGATCATAATGGGAATAAATTAATGACAATGAGTCGTGTTACCTTTGTGTAATTTCACCTTTTTTCCGGTCATATGACGGAATGACTTCACGTGATCAGCAAAAACAACTAAAAAGTGGTAATAAAGGGAGTGTGGTACTCACGAAAATTACACACAGGTAAATACGATTCAAAGTCATGACATTATTTGCATTAGATGCAGACTATTTATGGCATAGACCCGTCGAGCCTTTCAGGCGATTCCTCGTGAAAATATGCATAATTATATACAAATATGTTTTTTACACAAAGACTTATCGGTAAATCTGTCACTTCTTTTACCAGACAAGCTTTTGGAGTATTTGCTAGAAAGATCACAGGGGTTCACAACTTATTATTTGATGGGTGTACTGTTTGTCCGGGTTAATGCACACGTACTATTTTGTATATCCATCGATCAAACGCAGGTATAATCTGATTACTTTATTCTCATTAAGCAGCAACTATTTATGAGGCCACTACAGGCTCATGGCTATTATGTCCAGTCAGTTAGGTGCAGTAACATTCCGGATGCCACTTTCTCGTATATCAAATTACAATTTTAATTGTGGTTAAAATGCATTTCAAACAAATACATTGACGTTTTCTGTGGGTTTTTTCTTTCTTTTTAGCGTAATACAAACTGGACAATGACCTAAAACGCGCCTATGTTATATACTTTTATCTGTAAACAGGTTTATCTAATCATGAACAAAAATTCAACATCCATTCGTTGTTTAGTCCCGAGTAAGCATTGTCGACTTAATATATCATATTTGCAGACAACTTAAGTTGCATTTCGCGTGTTTCTTTTAGATAAATTACTTCAGTTATGACAACACACCATATATAAAATGACCAATATACGATAATATCTTATTATATTCCTCTGTTAAGAAACGCGGACATAAGTGAATTAGTTTTGTTTGGGTTTTTTGTAACTGATGGACTATTCAACTGCTGATGTTACTAGAAATGAAACATTCAATTTAAGAAGAAAATCCATAACAGGAGACATTCCTCTGGGATACAAATGTACAGTTTCTTGTTTTGTCAGTAAGTATCTATAAGCGGTAGATAGGATGTACCTCCAATAGATATAAGTATACACTTTTATACATGAAGCAACATTTTCTAACACTTCTCCGAAGAAAACAACAATTTATGTAATAATGATTAATGCCAGTTGCATATATTGATAATCTTGAGCTACACGTTCTATCCCTGTTTAATTCACAAAGTTGTAAAGTGTAAAATGAAAACGCTTTAATTTAATAAATTATGCATGCTCATTGATGATTTACATCAAAATTTACAAAGCTAAAATCAAAATATATTATATGTGCACTGGCTTATGAAAGAAGTAATTGCATCTGCCTTCAATGTTTCATGTATCCTCAATTAACCTTGCACCGGCAGTAATAATTTGCATTTGATGCTTCGCTTCAGCATGGCGTCTTTTTAATCACAAAATACACTACTGCCTATTGTCCTATTCGCCCACTTTATATCTTTTAGGGAAACTTAAGAGACTATGCATAATCAAGAGAGAATGCAGTTCATTTTCACAGTACGTTTTAAATGTTAAATGAACGTTTTTGTCAAAAAATACACATGAACAGGATGTTTATATCTCAAGTGTTTGTTTTTGTTTACTTTAAAGGATCTTTACGACTTGAATCTACTTTAAAATAACTTTAATTGTCCGGTCGTGGTTACAAGTATACAGACCATACTACAAGTGTCCAGTCACACTATACCAGTTAACATGTATAGACAAATATGGGATTAAAAATCTCGGCTGCCAGACTACCAGTGGTAAAATGGCGAAAGTCCGGCTCCACAGCATTCACCATTCACTGTATGGAACGGAGCTTTACTGTATAACTAATGTATTTGTAAAAAAGAATAAACGGACACCACCGAATGTATATTGGACATAAAAAGGTGCGGGAAATACCAGTTAACCAAAATAAAACGAACGCAAATTATACCAGGTGATGGACCTTTACAGGCAATAAACGGGAGACAACGTAATAGGTAACTAAAGACGACCTGATATTAACTTGAAATAATACGTGACAGGAACTGTAATGGCAAATATGCAAAGAATTCCGTGAAAATTGCAGATCTGGGGATTTCCACGATCGATCGAATATAGAATTATTTGATTTTCAATTCATGTAAAATATAGAAAAATGGTTAAAAAGTAAATTATAATTGAAAACAGGTCAATTGTCAAAGGAACACTGTATGACAACATGAGTTCTAATTATAACCAAGATGACAAGCTTAATAGAGCCATGTAAAATATATGCATCAGAGGCGGCATGCACTAGTATAAAGTACAAAGCAAAATAATATGTATTTAATTGTTGTTTTTTTTCTTTATTCACCGTTATGCCATTTATGTGTGTCATTTTACCAGTTATGAAGTGTGTTGTTTTGTTTATGTTTTGTTTTGTTTGTTTGCTTTTGTGGGGGGCGGGTTGGGGGTGTATTTTTGTTGTTGTTGTTGTTTAGTTGTTGTTGTTGTTGTTGTTGTTTGATAAATTAAATGTGCTCGTGTCTGCTCTTTCTATATGAATACGTTGATACGTACACATCGCATTGACATATATAATCGGGAATTCGCATAAACAGTAAATACAAGCGCGATTACTCATAAATAAAAAAAGGGGGACTACCCATAAACAGTAAATCACAAGCGGGACTACTCATAAACAGTAAAACACAAGCGGGACTACGCATAAACAGTAAAACACAAGCGGGACTACTCATAAACAGTAAAACACAAGTGGGACTACGCATAAACAGTAAAGCACAAGCGGGACTACGCATAAACAGTAAAACACAAGTGGGACTACGCATAAACAGTAAAACACAAGTGGGACTACGCATAAACAGTAAAGCACACGCGGGACTACGCATAAACAGTAAAACACAAGCGGGACTACGCATGAACAGTAAAGCACAAGCGGGACTACGCATGAACAGTAAAACACAAGCGGAAATACGCGAAAAACGTAAAGCACAAGTGGGACTACGCATGAACAGTAAAACACAAGTGGAACTACGCATAAACAGTAAAGTACAAGCGGGACTATGCATAAACAGTAAAGCACAAGCGGGACTACGCATAAACAGTAAAGCACAAGCGGGACTACGCATAAACAGTAAAGCACAAGCGGGGCTACGCATGAACAGTAAAACACAATCGGAAATACGCGAAAACAGTAAAACACAAGCGGGACATTACGCATAAACAGCAAAACATAAACGGCTCATAAACAGCAATACATAAACAGGATATCTGATAAACAGAAATACTTAAACGGGATATCGCAAAAATAACAATACATAATACATAGACTTTGGTTAAACAACAATACAAGCGAGATTTCGTATAAATGGAAAAAAAACTTATACGGGATTTCGCAAAAAAGCAAACCATGTGTCATATTTGTTACTATGCACATAGGACCTTGTCATAACTTTTTTATTGTGAACGTGTGAAACAAGAAAGATTAGTGGCATTGTAAGCCAGAATATTAAGATGAAACAGAGACACTTTTATATTTATAAAGACACCACCCAGGCACGTCTTGTTTACAAGTGCATTGGTGTATATAGCAAGCCAGTTTTTATTTCTAAGAATTTTTTTTCAGTATGCGCCTTTCTAATGAATCGGTATTATGATATAAACAAGAAATGTACTTTAAAAGACTATGAAGTTCTAGCCCCATCCTTTAATCTAGGCCTTTCTTGTAAATCCATATTAGTTTCTAAAATTAAGCAGTTGCAATCTTATTAATAAAACTATTGTTTTAATATTTCTACTATTTGGCAGAATTATAGAGTGCAAATGCATAATAAAACATTTGTGACAAAAGTGGCGTGCATTTGAAATCGCAGATGTACATTTACGTGAATGATGAATACCCACACGCACACACACACATACACACACACACACACACACACACACACACACACACACACATACACACACACAGATGCAACATTATAGCTCATTTCAACAAAACCTAATGATCAAAGGTCAATTTCTTAATCAACGTTGACATTGAAAGCCAAAGCGTTTAAGAACTATAAAACTATATAACTGATACTTATTGTCACAAACTTACAGAAATCTGTTGTAATTTACAGCATACCCACATTTTTGTTAAATTATTTAATATCCAGTCTTATTAACAGTTTGGTTCTGAATAACATTGTTTTCAATAGTATTACTAAAATAGATGTCGTATAACAAATGATGGGTTGTTATTCAAATGACCTGAGGAACATTTTATTGTCCTTTTTTGTTTTACTTTGCTAAAATAAAACATTCATCTAACACACAACACAATGTTTCTGATGTTGATGCGTTATTGATATTCTCAAAACATTCTGAGATGCATTTCAGTAATCTTCTGTCCCCACTTGACAAGACGTGGGCTGTTTTATGAAATGAAATATGGGAAAATAATTCTGCCCTTGATCCAAGAAAATAAATCTTTCAACAGTCATAATTTTCTCAGACTGTTTTAAGCCGGCGATTATTTTGAACAAATCTCTCCAAGAACTGATGGAGTTAGTTTGTATATGACTGTAAACAGACGTTCAAGAGGCATTGGAAGGAGCTGTATATATATATAACTATATATAACTATATATATAACTATATTTAACTATATATAACCATATATAACTATATATAACTATATATATATATATATATATATATATATATATATATATATATATATATATATATATATATATATATATATATATATATGATTGATATGCTGACACAGACGTAGCAAAGCCTTCATGTTCATGGACAGAAAAGAACTTTTCACAGGGCAAATTTTAATATATCTCGATCCTATGTTCGTCTCGTTGGTACGGTTAAAATAGGTTTGGTTTGGTGCATGTAAGATCACGTCTGTTACATTTAAATGCAAATTCAACAATCGTTTCGTCTCTTCAGCTGTCTCTTATCAATTCCTAAAGGTACTCTTAAAATGTGTTTATCTAAAGAGTATGTGTATTCAAACAATAAAGTGTAAGTTTTGGCAAAGAAATGTTGTCTTGCTTTGTCCTTCCTAAAAAGTACCGATAACGCTGTTGAATGTACTCTGCTTCATCAGACGCGGCCCACTACTTCCATATTACGTAATAGAACGTTAATAACAATAAATAATGAATGATAATACATTTCTTCATGCTTGAACGTTTTTAACCGCGATTCTTCACGGTGGTTCTATCCATACAATAATTGGGTGACCTTCTCTATCTAAAATAGCCGTACTTCGAAAATATGTCATATATATTGTCTCAGTGCAATGTAACAAGTAAACAACAACCAAACAATGCTTGAACAATTGGTAATTAAATCTGTATAGTTCTAGGATATAGAAAAAGATATGACATATCATATTAATATCATACATGACATATTAAGACAAAAACTACATTTTCTTTACACAAGAACAAATGCTTTTAATGACAATACCACGTGGTTGTATGGACAAAAATTAATAAGAATATATGACAAAGTCCTATAAGCATTGCAACATATACCAAACTCCGAAAAGGCACAGAACAAAGGTATTTCACATGCAAGCCAAGCGAAAAGTAAGAACAAATTTGTGATGTGCTTAAACCGGTTTAACAGAGCTCTAACCTCGCATTTCCTGACGAGTTTCTCAAATGCAAGCAATGAAAAGAAAAACGATCTATTTGAATACAAAATGTCAAAGCGCTGATATCTTCCTTCAGTTATGACGAATATAGTGACGTCATTGAAAAATAATGTCCACATAGTGTTTAGAAAAGAATATGGTATTATTTCGATTTGAAAAACTACACAAAAATGGTTGACTATAACAGAAATTAACATTCTGAATCATGAACAAATATGACCAGAGACGAAAAAAATGGTTGTAGCATCCTGTTCATGTGAAGATGGAATTGAAGAACCAAAGTCCAATGTCCATAAAAAATACACGTAACAATTCTTATAGAATGAATTAAATGACAACATAGATTACATGCACGAAGAGATTTTTTACGACCGCCACACTGCACAAGTAACATTGTTGTGATCATGAATAAGAATATATTACAAAGTCCTATAAGCATTGCAACATATACCAAACTCCGAAAAGGCACAGAACAAAGGTATTTCACATGCAAGCCAAGGGAAAAGTAAGAACAAATTTGTGATGAGTCATTAAACGAAAAGAGCAAACCCGACAGTTATCGCATTGGAACGTTCAGTCGGCAATATGGACCGACTGGGGTTCTTAAACCGGTTTTAGAGAGCTCTAACCTCGCACTTCCTGACGAGTTTCTCAAATGCAAGCAATGAAAAGAAAAACGATATTTTTGAATACAAAATTTCCAAGCGCTGATATTTTCCTTCAGTTATGACGAAATTAGTGACGTCATTGAAAAATAATGTCTGCATAGTGTTTAGAAAAGAATATGGTATTATTTCGATTTGAAAAACTACACAAAAATGGTTGACTATAACAGAAATTAACTTTTAGAATCATGAACAAACATGACCAAAGACGAAAAAATGGTTGTAGCATCCTGTTCATGTGAAGATGGAATTGAAGAACCAAAGTCCAATGTCAATCAAAGAAAATACACGTAACAATCCTTATAGGATGAATTTGATGACAACATAGATTACAGGCACGGGGAGATTTTTTACGACCGCCACACTGCACAAGTAACATTGTTGTGATCATGAATAAGAATATATGACAAAGTCCTATAAGCATTGCAACATATACCAAACTCCGAAAAGGCACAGAACAAAAGTATTTCACATGCAAGCCAAGCGAAAAGTAAAAACAAATTTGTGATGAGTCATTAAACGAAAAGAGCAAACCCGACAGTTACCGCCTTGGAACGGTCAGTCGACAATATGGACCGACTGGGGTGCTTAAACCGGATTTACAGAGCTCTAACCTCGCACTTCCTGACGAGTTTCTCAAATGCAAGCAATATGGCATCGAAAACATTGTAAATATATAATAATATATATGATAATATAATGTCAAATGCAAATTCATAAATTAAGTAAAGGTTTGAAAGTGTGTTGCGTATGTTATAGTTATTTTTTCGTCTTTTTAAAAAGAGTGTTGTAGGTAGACATTACAGCTAGTCAACAACTACATTTTCTTTACACTAGAACAAATACTTTAAATGACAATACCACATGGGTGTGGGAAAAATGTTTAACAAAAATTAGCATTTATGGCATTGATAATCTTGTTTGATTATATAATGTCAAATGCAAATTCATAAATTAAGTAAAAGTTTATAAGCGTGTTTTTAAGAAGAGTGTTGTACTTAGGCAATACAGTAAGAAATATAGTTTAAGGATACTGTTCTAACGATACCAACCACATTAATATTCAATGACAAATGTCCATATTTGTGAGTTGGAATTGTACAAAATAACCTATAAATCGATGTTTATATAAACATTTTCTTTATCTCGTGTTTGACAACTATATTTTCTTAAAAATTCGACATGATATAAATAATCGTTCTTCATATTCCAATTTCTGGTTCTTATTATTCAATACAATAATAAATATCATTCACAACAAATAACATTACTTAGCCAATACTAACTAATTTGTGCATTCCTATGTTTCCAAATAAGAGTTAACTTTTATCTACTGTAAAATATAGATAACTACCTCCAACGATATTCCCGATTCTTTGGTACACATTTAATGACTATTTTGTGGAAAACGTCGAAACAAAAGTTATTTCAGGTGGGAAAACGATACAAGAATAGATGCTCTATACATCTGATCATGTTATTTCGAAGTTCAGGACTGATCATAATGGGAATAATTTAATGACAATGAGTCGTGTTTTAACTTTGTGTAATTTCACCTCTTTTCCGGTCATGTGACGGAATGACTTCACGTTATCAGCAACAACAACTAAATAATTGCTAATAAAGGGAGTGTGTTACTCACGAAAATTACACACAGGTAAATACGATTCAAAGTCATGACATTATTTTGATTAGATGAAGACTATTTATGGGATAGACACGTCGAGACTTTCAGGCGTTTCCTCGTGAAAATATGTATATATATACGAATATGTATATTACACAAAGACTTATCGGTAAATCTGTCACTTCTTTTACCAGACAAGCTTATTGTAGTAGTTGCTAGAAACTAGCGCATTTATATTCACTTAATTTAATTTCACATTGCTAACATGTAAATGCATTTCAATCACATTTTTGGAGTCGTACATCAAAGAAACAGAACCTTTAACTCTGCTGCGAACTCACACTCAGACAGGGGTTCATAAACTATTATTTGATATGTGTACTGTTTGTCCGATTTAATGCACACGTACTTTTTTTAAATATCCATCGATCAAACGCAGGTACAATCTGATTATTTTATTCTCAGTAACCAGCAACTATTTATGAGTCCTCTACAGGCTCATGGCTATAATGTGCAGTCAGTTAGGTGAAGTAACATTCTGGATGCCAGTTTCTCGTATAGCAAATTACAATTGTAATTGTTGTTAAAAATGCATTTCAAACAAATACATTGACGTTTTCTGTGGATTATTTCTTTCTTTTTAGCGTTATACAAACTGGATAATGGCCTAAAAGGCGCCTGTATTTTATACTTTTATCTGTAAACAGGTTTATCTAATCATAAACAAAATTCAACATCCATTCATTGTTTAGTCCCAAGTAAGCATGTTGTGTAGACTCAATCTATCATATTTGCAGACAATTTAAGTTGCATTTCGCGTGTTTCTTTTAGATAAATTACTTCAGTTATGACAACACACCATATTTAAAATGACCAATATACGATAATATCTTATTATATTCTTCTGTTAAGATACGCGGACATCGGTTAAATTGGGTTTTTGAAACGTATGGACTATTCAACTGCTGCTGTTACGTGAAATGAAAAATTTAATTTAAGAAAACACTCCATAACAGGAGACAACAACAATTTATGTTATAGTGTTTAATGCCAGTTGCATACATGGATAATCTTGAGCTACACGTTCTATCTCTATTTAATTCGCAATTTGTAAAGTGTGAAATGAACGTTTTTGTCAAAAGATACACATGGACAGAATGTGTATAGCTCAAGTGTTTTACGATAAATGATCTTCACGACTTGAATCTACTGAACTTCTTATTTTATATCTATTTGTAAGTTCTTGGTCAGTCCCGGTATCTGGAGATTTGCAATTGCGTTTACAATATACATATAGTGTATGTGCAAGCGTGTGTATGTGAAAGAAAGTTCGTACGTGCGTTCACTACGTCATAATACATCAAAGATCATTTTTAATTAGAAAAGACAAGTGTCAGTGTGTCGTAAAACATTAATAATAAGAAATATAACACGTAAACCGATCAACCCTCAAAGTCAATAAAATTATAGACAATGTAAGCATGTCTGTAGGCAATCGTGAACAATTGTAAACATATTTCCAATAGCAAATTTAAGTTTTGCATTTAAAATTCAAAGGAGACTCAAAGAAGCTATGTCTATGAAACATGCACTTAAACGTGAAAACATTTGAAATTATAATATTACCCTGCCACGTTCGCAGACTAATTTAAAGTCCATTCTCTCTGAAATCTTGTTGTTGTAACTTATAGATGCAAATCTAAAATGTTTCCTTCTCTACAAATGTCACTTTTCAATTCCTTTAAGTAGTCCTGTGTTATGTTTGGTGTGTGTGTATATAAGACGAAAATGTAACGTTTAAGCTTTTAGCGATAGACACAAACAAATATTTCTCTTCTTGTCAGAATAGCTCTAAAATAAGCACTTTAAGTGTACATGATACTATTTGTTGATAAACAAACTGTTTCTTTACCGATATGTGAGTTGGGCCTCTTGTGTCACAAAATTTAAGAACTAAATCATCAAATCGACCATTCTTAGCGATAATGGGAAGCACTACTTTTAAATTTCGATGCCTCTGATTGGCAAAAATGTGTGGTCTTATTATTGTTTTGTATTTAGTTTTAAAGAGCAGTATGTGGGAATATGTAATTACTTTTATACAAATGCGTTTAAATAGCTTTAATTGTCCGGTCGTGGTAACAAGTATCCAGACCATACCACAAGTGTTCAGTGACACTATACCAGATAACATGAATGGATAAATATAGGATTTAAAATCTCGGCTTCCAGACAACCGGTAGTAAAATGCTGAAAGCCCGGCTCTACAGCATTCACCATAGGTGTAATCATTGTATAGAGCGGAGCGTTACTGTATAACTAATGGATTTATAAATCAGAACAAACGGACACCACCGACTGTATATTGGACATAAAAGGATGCGGAACATACCAGTAAACCGACTTAAAATGAACGTAACTTTTACCAGACGATGGACTTTTACCGACAATAAAAGGGAAACAACGAAATATGTAACTAAAGTGCAATTTCGGTATGTTTTCACTATATAAGAGTTTGCGAAAAAATGAAACTATGGGCTGATAAAAAATTAAATAAACAAATTCAGCTTAAGCGAGGTCGCCCCAAACAAATAAATTCTAGACGACCTGCTTTTAACTTGAAATAATACTTGATATGAACTGTATTGACAAATATGCAAAGAATCCAGCGATAATTGCAGACCTGGGGATTCCCACGATCGAATATAAAATTATTTATTTTTAAATCTGTGTTACCACATTATTGAATTATTTCAAACGCTGACTCATAGTGGAAATATAACAGTATCAATTGCTTTTAACTTCAATATGTGTTCTTAAGCTAGAAAAAATGGCATACGAAGAAATCCTCATTTAATAATTAGATAAAAGCACGCCTTTTAAGTAATTGTCAATAAATGTCAAAGGTACACTGTATGACAATGTGAGTTGTTATAATTAGTAAGTTGACAACCTTAATAGAGCCATGTTAAATACATGCATCAAAGGAGGCACGCACTAGTACAAAGTACAAACCCAAATAATATGTGTTTTTTTCCTTTATTCACCATAATGCCATTTATGCGTGTCATTTAAGCAGTTATTTAAGTGTGTTGTTTTGTTGTTGCTGTTTTTGTGTTTTTGTTTTGTTTTTGTTGTTTGTTTGTTTTTTGTTCGTTGTTGTGATTGTTTTTTGTTTTTGTTCAAATTAAATGTAATCGTGTCTGCTCTAACTAATTAAATACGTCGATAAGTTTATAAATGCAATTAACAATGATGTTTTGTACCATGATACGTAAAGGTAACTTCTTAAAGTTACTATAAAATGATAGAAATCCAATATAATCTATAAACACCAATACGTATACTTCGCATTGACAGACATATATAAAAGAGATTTCGCATAAACAGTAAAACTCAAGCGGAACTGCGCATAAACAGTAAAAAACAAGCGGGACTACGCATAAACAGCAAAACACAAGTGGGATATTACGCATAAACAGCAAAACATAAATTGGATTTCGCATAAACAGCAATACATTAACAGAATGTGGGATAAACAGAAATGTTTAATCGGAATATCGCATAAATTGCAATACATAAACGGAAATTGGCCTAAACAACAATACAAGCGGGATTTCGTATAAACGAAAAAAACTTAAACGGGATTTCGCAAAATAGCAAACCACAAAAGCGATTTCGAATAAACAATAAACCATCATCAAAGTTACCCATAGACAGCAATACACAAAGGGACATTTGCAGAAAATGCAAAGCAAAAACTAGCATTGTGCGTTTTAATAAAAATATTGATTGAAAACAGAATCGAAATGATATGCCTCTTATGCAATAAGAAATACAATACAAACAGTGGGAAAAAGATAACAAAGTGAAAAAAAGAGTTTCTACCAAAGATGTGTGTGTGTCAATTACAAAATACTCAAACATGTGTAAAACTTATTTTTAAAATGAAGTTTTGCAACAGAAACAGCAATACTAAGCTTGTTATCTAAGTCTTTTCTTTTTTATCGATATGTTAAATGCTTTTTTAGCTCTAAAGAAGGGACATAACCTGTGTATGTCTTATCCGGAAATTCCTACATTTGTATCATTGCTTCTCTCCCCTATTATTTGTACGCTGTTCATCATAAGAAGGTAACTAGTCGGTGTGATGTAATTTGCCTGGTATCATACCTGGTTTTCAAGCCGTGCCATTATAGAAAATTCAGCACTATAAATACTTTTTATCGGTATAATATTGTTTTTATTTTGTTTTCTATTTTTTCACAGACGTTGATCTACAAATTCAATGTTTGCATGTATCACTTTTATGTTTTTTCAATGTATTTAGACTCATTAAGGCGCGCATGTGATACTAAAAATTAACCTTGTCAAAATTTAGATATAATATCAAACTGTGACCGAACTACTCTTGTGTGAATAAGACAATGTTAGCTATACAGTATTCATACGCATGTACAACGAGATATACAAGGATATGTTTAGAAAGTAGGACGGTGTCAGGTTACCCTCAAACAAACAAAAATCAATTGCATGTCAATGGTGTCTTTATCTATAGTCAGTACATGAGTAAGAAGTCTCTAAAGCATACACCACTACAAAATAGGAGGGCTGGTTATTCTTTGTTCTCAATAGGGGTATGCCAATTGCACTCATTTTCTTATTAACGATTTTTGTTGTTGTTGTTTTCTTATTGTTTTAAGCGGTTTTCTTTTCTATCTTCCTTTGTCCTCTTTCCTGTTCTGTCTTTCTTGATTCATCTATCCTTTATTTGCATACTGACTATTTTCTTCATCTTCCAGCGTCTCGACAGTTGACATTTTCATGCATTAGGCTACTGATTTTCACTGATTCAGCGTCTGTCTGTTGTCCGCTTCTTCGTCGGTCAGGTAATATTTTCCTACTCAGCCTTCGCGTTAACATAAAGAAGGTGCAATCATTTCATCTCAAAAGCAAGCATATTCTATCTATATTTGATGTTAATTTGATAGATTTTACTTTGGTAACTAGTGGAACTAGGGCGAATAAAAGTGAATAGATTCGCCCTAGACAAATATTGCAGATCCAAAATATCTAACTCCGATATAGTCTGATCTAAATCTGAACATTTTGCAAAGTTTCAAGCCATAGCCACGAGACTCAAATGGAAGAAATCTGAGTTATTCAAAACCAACGAATACGCCGGAAGAAAACAATAAGCAAGCTAAAAGTTCATTCGAAAACCTATTAAATTATTTTTGTTTTTATTTTCAAGATTAAGTTAAAAGATTTGGCTGTCGCTCATTTGAAACATGTAATTTCAACTTGTATTTATCAATTTCCGGGATAGAACCAGTATTCGGGTTGTAATCCTGAAGTAACGTAATTAAATAGTTTTGTATAGGTTTCTTGTACACATCCCATCCCTAGACCACGGACGCTCTCTATTTAACTGTTATATAATGACCATTTCTTTGTTTATTCTAGTGTATAACATGATTGAGCACATTCCGCCTTTCCTTATCGGTGGTTCTATCAATCAACTACTCATTGGAAGTCCACTGTCTAGCTGGACTCTGGAACCCCAAAACTGACCAAGTGAAGTTAGTCCTCTGAAAAGACTATTTACTGCATACAGCTCAAGGTACTCAGTATCTGAGCACTGGTTCCATCCAGGAGGTGGGCAGTCGAGAGGGATTAATCTAAGTTAAAGGAACTTGTTTCCAAATCGACCAAAATATATAGGTTTAAACTAAGTACTCACACATTCTTAGCTCGAAACGTGTTCCTGCGTTTTTCAGACTTAAGTTTGATGCGTGCAGATCCGCCATGTCTGAATTAGAGGTGAGGTTTGGCCCCTACTATAGATGAAACAAGATTGAGCACAGCGACCGGCCCATCATCCCATTGATCGGTAAGTACAGGTGGTCGCTCCGGTAATATTTTAGAAATGTCCAATTTAAATTGTCTAACTTCAGTAAATCTTTTTATATTACGTTGAACACAAAGATAATTGGTAAATACCTCGGGTCATCTGTTTAATTTAGTAATTGTATCGTCATGTGTGATTTGGTTTGGTGAAATTTCGTCATAAGTGTCTGTCACTAATACACATCGTTGTCTTGGGACGTGTACGTTGATTGTATTATCCGATCAATTTAACCCCGGACTGATGAATAGATTTCACGATCGATTCATCGCAAAGACATGAGTATCCACTAGCGCAGAAAGGGTAAATACAAAACGAACAGTGAGTACCTACATAATCCTAGGTAGCACAGTGGTGTTATGTTGGACTCCCGAGCAGGACGTCGCAGATTTAAATCCTGTTCGATGAGTCTTATTTTTCATTTTTGTGGTTTTCAGCGCTAACAATTTTATAGCAATGATTTATTGTTTTCTTTTGACATAATAAAAACTGGGAAGAAAAAATCGGATAAATGAATAATAATTATTCTCGTTTCGATGTATATGAAAAAGACAACAACCTTAGAGCGGATTCGAACCAGCGACCTTCCCAAGGCGTATGAAAATACCGTATACTGTTAATCATCAGCACTGGGTAAATATTCTTAAGCAATACTTTGTCGAAACACAGTCATACAACTGAGTAAATAAACTATTGGAGGGAGACCATGGAAGACATTGTAAGTTAATGAATCGGAACGCTTCGGTGGAGACACCTTTGCGATAAGGTAGTATTACGGAATTACAAGAGGATTTCCAATTTTGCACGATCTTTATCTAATATCTAAAATAATTGTTTTTTCCAACATATCTGCAAATAAACTGACGTCCCTGGGATTTACGTGTGTGCCGGTTCCTGTACCCAAACAAGGGCTGTGTGAAGTGAGGAGAAACAGCAGACTCATCTGGTCCTGTGACATCAAGCAACTGTCATACAGTATGTATGTTATCCCTTCGGTTGTTTTTTTTTTAATTTTGTGTAATTTATATTTAAGTCACAACCGCTTTCAACAGTAATATTTTATATAATTTACACGTCATTGTGGATGAACGCGTGATTTTATAACCAACATGTCGTATGGGACTAATATGGCCTTAAACATACTTGTCTTTAGTTCCCGCGACTGGTTTGCTTTTGTATAAACTATGCAATGATTAATAAAAAATATTTTAATTGTGTTAAAGTAAATATCAAATTAAATTTTATTTTTGTGAATTTAATTAATTATGTTATTTGCAGACAACATGGCAAGCGGTCTCATAAAAGAAGCTGTGCTGAAGGTGAAAATGGTGACAAACAGCGAAACGAAGAAGTAATTGTTCATAAATGCCGAAACGTGTTTTAGTCATTGTTGGATACCCACGCTCGAATATTCCGTTTTACTACATTCGTCGACCGTGTGTTTATTAATAACTTTTCTGTCGTCTTGGCGAACTGCATAGAACAAGAATTATCCTATCATAATACTGCTTACAAAATCCATACTCTTCAGCGTGGAGACTAGAAGTATAACAATGAGGTCACCATTTTGACAAGTCTTTCGAAACAATGAAAGAACGATCTTTATCATTGGACTTAAATCTTCTTCGGGTTATAAAGCGACCAAAGGAATATCATTACCAGTCAACAGTTTTTGGAAGTTATCTCTATGTTTTATAAATAATAGTGACTATATGAATATGTTTTAAAATCCATATTGCTTTTTACGTACACTTCCTAAAGTTTGAATCGCAATAGTTTACCCAACGTGACATGGAAGGATAAATGCTAAATACGATTTGTTAAGTCATTTGTGTTGATAATAAATAGATCAAAACAATAAGCTACATTACAAACGGTATTTATTTTCATTCTCACAATGATTGCCTTCTGTATCTAAACATGTAATATGGCAGCATTTCTTAAATAAGCAAGAATACACTGCCTTATTAGCGTATTGGTTGTTTGGCACAATGATGTGATGTTTTATCAAGGTTAGCTCCTAAACTCATCACGGAGTATTAACTGTCAAACACATTGAACATTTTTACCTGAGATACTATAAAGAATTGAGCTAAATTATGTGTGTGTTGTTGTTTTTTATTCATTTATGTACGGTCTTAAGAAGGTTGGGTGAGAATAAATAACGCACAGTTACCAAGTCGAGTAATTGTAAAACTGCCCACATCAGCTGCGCGTAGTCATTGTAGATCTACATGTTTCATGTAATATATTTTGATCTGACTTGTGGTCATATTCCGAACCTTCAGCCGAACCGTGCCGTTAACAAATGTGACTTGTATTATTTTTATATCTATACGATCTAGTATTTTAATTTTTAATTTATAGGATGTTTAACTGGGCTGAAAATTCATCGAGTTTCGTGGCCTTACTTGAATAAACTAAACAAAAAAGAAAAGAAATTTTACAATAATATCCCCACATAATTTCGTAAAAATCCTCTAATTGACTATTATATATTTATCAAAATTGGCTTAAAATGTGTGGTAGGGCATTAAAAAATCTGAGGACGGAATGTCAAAAGGTGTGCACTATTCCTACTCACATACTGTAGAAAACATGTTTCCACGGGGGCCTGAATAAGTGTTTGAATATAAAGTTGGGGTTCCTGTAATCTATACTTTTGCTCTAGTTCCAAAAGCAGCTCAATATTGTACAATCAAGTTCTTCCTTGAGCATTTTTCCTATTGGAAGACGCTTACTTTGACTGCGGTTCACCGATAATGGCTGGATGTCATGTTAAAACACAATCAGGTTCATTTACATACATCTTAAGTGGTTCCTTGCTAAAAGATCGATCAAGATGACAGATTGCAACTCCCGCTACTGGTGCCTAAAGTAAATATAGTGTCCTTTTTGTATCATCTGACAAGAAACATATGTGGACAAAGATCGTTTAAACGATAAATGCTTAAAACAAGCATTTCAGTTGAGGTTTTAAAGATATAACATATAAATGTTCATTATTTAGAAAAGGGCTACAAGGATCTAACACTGTATTCAAGCTCCATCTAAGAAGATTTATTGCATCAAGGCACGTCGTGACCTTACAACTTCGATATTGGTTTTTTGTCATAAAAGACAGAGTAAATATTTGCCAGCGACCCGACGTTCTGTGATAAGCCTTGATGCATATATTGTTGCGAGCTTGATTGGTGAGGCAATTAGAAGTGAAGGCGTCTATGAAATGAAGGAGCAGGTTAGATTGGATTCTAGACAAGATAATCAACTTTGAAACAAAATCGTAAACATGTAACAAGTGTAAGAATTTAAACTTTCGTTACATTTGCAAATTTATCTATATAAAACCGTTTGGAACGTCAAATATAAACTTCAACATTCTTAAAGTCTGTTCACCAAATGTTTTGCCAGGATAATATTGCACCTTAATGTTGATATTCACATGACCCGGATTGTAATTGAAGATGATGGCACAAAAAATAAGATGCAGCATTGTGTCAATAACATTGATAGTGTTGATAGTTGAGTTCTTCAGGGGCTCGAAGGCATACGGGGGTAAGTTTGTGAAGTTGTGTGTTTCGTTGCCATTTCTTCATGGCAAATTTGAAAATAAGCATTAGTTTATTTAGTGTATTAATTGCATGAGATGTTAACTATGTTTTTTATGATGCTTAATTTTAAATATTGTTTTCTTGTGAACATATATTGAATGTAGATGCAATATCACTTACACACACTTGTCAAATATTTGTGACAACCCTTCACTGATTGCAAATAGTGTATTAACGCAGTTGCGCACTGGTGAATAAATACATATTTTATGAATAAAGAAATAGAAGCAGTGGATTATTTACAATGTCTGTCATCCTATACAACTAAAGTGTAACATAATATTATAAAGACACTGTATTTATGCAATAAGGTTTATTGACCAAACATAGACATTTCCCTGTAGGTTGTTGGTAAGCGGAGTATGCGCTCGTAAGGTCTCAGACGTTGCACTTTGTTGATTTGTTTTAATTTACATTAACATTATGGCTACCACTGGCTATTGTGGTCGAAATAGACCTGAAACGAATGCAAGTTAGCCAAACATATTCCCACATGGGATAACCCTTTGCAAACTTTGATTTGGGAATGTTATTTTTTTCGTAAAAACGTTCTAATTGATTCTTTCGTTTATTGGCCTTGAAAGCCGATTTAATTTAACAAAGTAAAGAGGTCCTGTTCAGTAAACACAATTAATACGGCGGTTTACTTCTGTTTTGGAAACTACCTTTCAACATTACATGATTATACTGCAGAAAATTCCAGTTTGTCATCATAACAAGGTTTATTCAATTACATTTAAACAGTAATCCTGAAATCTTTAGAAAAAACATGCTATTATACATGAAAAGTTTTCATTTAAAAACCAGATATTTAACCCTTTGATGACATTTGAAATCACTCATAATTTCGTCACTACAGATCTTGTAATTCGGCAGATGCGTATTGGAATGGTCTCTTTTATTAAAAGAGTCATTAAAGTTAATATCCGACAATTTGCCCATGTCAAGTGCAAGGGAGATTGTCTTACCCCTGTCTGTTTTTATTTTGGCATTCTTTCTTTATTAACCTATATTTTCGCCTAAGCAAAGACAATTCTGACACCGCCTTAGTGAAATAAATGACTCTACATGATAACATTTATCTATATCAACACTTACTTTTTATCCCACCACCAACATCTTTTCAAAGGGAAACATTTAAATTTACCACTACTGCTCCTCCCATACATGATCTGACATTCCAATGCAATACACGAAATTCATGCGCGAGCAATAGAGTAATTTGGCTATAAGAAATAGTTCTATTTTACAAAAAAAATAAGACAATAAACATGTTATTTATTTTATTTTATTTGCGCTATACATAAGGTTGCAATTTTATTGATTACGATAAATAAAAATAATGGTTAGAAAAAAAGGACAACAAAAATCACACCCTCGTGTAAAGTTACACATGTAGTGTGTAATGTCAAGGCCGTGTAACATTAAAGTTGCTACGCGCTTGGCATTAAGAAACGCGAATTACATTCAAGGTTTGTGTGTGTTTGTGGATGTAACAAACAGTAGCTCGTGGATTTTAATTAATGATGACATTGAAATTATGAACATTGAATATAGCGCTTTAAAATTTCGAAGATAGTTGTGTTTTTGACAAGGTGACTTGCGAAATTTGGAGAAATGTTGGGATTGGAGGTGGTGGGTTGGTGTTCATGTTTACGTCTAGAAACTGTTATTTTTTAGCACATTTGTCCAGATCTGTGCAGTCAGCTGTATTTGGTTCGACTAAAGATCGAGCTCTATCTAAACCATTTGAATGTTCATCATGTAACGACATTTGATCATCAGGGTCTGTCCTAAGATTAGGCAGATGATTGCAATCTGAGACAGTCACCACAGATTCAAGATCAATTTCCTTCTCAAAAATGTTCGAATTAAAGCCAGATTTTGCCTAGAGCTCATCTCTTCAACACTGGTTAGGTTTTTACACGATTCTTTCAATTCACACTAAATACAATCAAAATAACGGGGACTCGCATGATCTGACTTTTCGACAGTTGTTTTTATTTTTGCAGACTACAAATTCGTACTTTTATTGATCTTATTACTATTATTTAACAATTTTAATCATGTTCCTGTAGATACATGTTTTATTTTTCTGAATTGTTTTCAAATCTTTCTTTATCATTGTTAAATAAAACTTCGGAAGTTTGCGAGAAACTGTCCGGTTAGCTCAGTTGGTTAAGACACTGCTGCTTAAGTTTTCAATCCTGCAGGTCAGAGATCGAAACCGCTCTCATCCACTTTTTTTAGTAGCCTCTTTTGCTCTATTTAACCAATATTTATATTATGGTCATTTTTGGGGTGACCACAAGCATAATTACGGGATAAATGAGTTTCGTTCTCGTAAACACTCCTGATCGTTTCGTCAAAAAAGTAGTCCGGCTTAGGGCAGGTGCGCGAATATCGGTTGATAAAGCTCATCTTTATCACACGGGTTATATCAACCGATATTTACAGAGATGGTGGGATAAATTAATTATTCCACATCAATAAATACATGTAAGTACAGTGAGAATGTCTGCTAAAAATAGATATCGACGTTAAAGCGGATTACCCGGATGGTGGTATAATGTCGTCGCAAGCAAGTGACCACGTAGTTTTCTAACAAAACCTTGGTTCAAACTGTTGGATACCACCTTTAATATTCTGATACTTGTTGGGTACGTTAAGGTGGTAATTGACAGTTTGCCTAACTCATATACATGTTGCCAGATTTTACTCTTGTTTGGGGGTGAAGTTGTTCCTTCTTTTCATATCTATAAGTAAGCACGATTTGAATTTTAGCTAAATAAAGACATCGTCGTCAGAGCAAATGGCCCGGATGATGATATATCGTGATCTCTAACATACATACGTAAGGCATGTGGTTTTCTTAGTTAAAAAGAGCCGCGTGGCATTATGCTTCACTTTTCACATAAGTGTAGAACGTCGATAAACTGAATTTTATAGAACATGTTCAGGTAACAAAAATATTTTGGCTGTCGAAACTGTCGAGTACTACATTTAATACGTAATATCGCTTTTTAATCATTTGGTAAGTATAATACTTTAAGTTCCTTTTGGTTAATTATTTTAAAACTAATTTTTATGTGTCCATTTTACGTTTTGTTTAACACAACCTTATATAACCCAAACATGTGGCGAGGTTTTCTAGCTAACTTGTGGTGCGGCGGTGGTTCTACTCAGACCTAAGTCTGGTGTTTTCCTCCTCCAAACACTAACTGGATGACACCATTCCGACCATAACTGTGTCGGTGCGATGTAACAGAATCCAATCGAGCAAGAAACCTTTGTCAGTCTAAAAAAAAAACGAAGTTTGAATATAGATCGTAAAACTTTAATTTTTGCAGACATGTTCTTTACCAAATTAACTTTGTTTGCAAATTTATAAATTTGTCAAAATGCTTTTCACCATCTAGAAATTATCTATGCATCCAGAAATAGTTTTTTATACAATGACCGTCCATATTCTTCAATTCTTAACCTTATGGAAAGCCCCTTACTGCATATTCCTGGTTACTTTTAAGGGTTTTTTAATCAAAGTTGGAGAGTACTCGTGTTATTTCCCCACTATGGGAAATCACACACATGTTGTGAGTATTGCCTGGAGTAATCAGTGACCTTTAGACATTCACACTTTCGCCCACCAATAGTGTAATTATCACGTGCACTAAACACGAACCAATACGTTTGTTTTAATCTCATATAAGTGTACTCACAATCGCATTGTCCAAACACATGGTTTTGTGTTCATGAAAACCATCGCAGCGACACAATAATGGTCATTATAGCACGTCCAGATATTTTGGTGGCGGAAACCCCCAGAAAAATATTTATGTAAAACCACCGACGCACTGCAGACGCAACTGCAAGACCTTCCCACATTAAGTTAATTTCCACCACCAGGACTCGAGCCAGCGCGTTGACAGGCTCAGCAGAAAGGAGAGCTACTAGTCTTCACCTTTACAACCAAATCACTGGCGCCCCAATTTTTTTTATACATTAATCTAAAAGTCTTATAGTAAATGCTGTCGTCAGAGTAATTGCTTTTGCCCTAAAGGCCTTGCTATGCGGACAATATTTCGTTCATATAAGTCAATACAATCGTTGGACCGAGAAAGAACCATGATCTCGTTGATATTCAGTCTGATCCTAGAATTAATATTTATAGCACGATAATTCCATTAAGTCATGAATGCCTAACGACTACATTATTGACCTTTAGGGTAGCGAGATGTAACTGTTTGCTATTAGATCTCCTATTTCATTATCAAGTGTAGCGATACATGCTTAATTGTGCTGGTAACTGTGTACATGTATAAAGTCGTTTATATTATGACACTCGTGACCCAGCTAAAAGTATCATAGACTATACTTAAACAAATCAATCGGTATGTAAGGTCCAACAAAATGGGTTTGATGCTCGAATCCACAATCAACCTTTAAACGAAAACAGGGACTACAACAACTGTTTATTTGATCAATATCTTCACTTACGAGAATGCATAATACTAAGCATGTATCAAGGTAGTTTACGGAACAATAAGAGTTAGTGTCTGATTCAAAATAGCCGTAGACAGATAAGAAAAGGTTTCGTTTCAAGGCAATGTATGCTGTTTGTAAAATATTTCACGGGTGTGACTGTATCAATAGTTAAGACCGAAAACAAATGCTTATTACGAGATCAGTTAAAGAAATATAACTGCTCTTAAATATTCTAAATCAAGTTTAAATGTCGCAAATGTGTGTATGTCTGAAATTTATTATACAGAGTTCACAAGTTTGACTTACGATTGACAGTTTCTTTCGCCTTCAATTCGCAGCCATTATGGAAGACACTTATAACGTTACTTTATTGAAACGGGAACAATATTTACATAAAAAATAATTAAAAAATTAAAGCAGTTATCAAGTACGTACTTTTCTTTCTGGCATATTGTGCGAAGTTGATTTTTTAAAACATATGGCAGCTAACAAGTATGGCCAATATAGCGACGTCCAGACCATTTGTTTGAGGAAGTCCCGAGACAACATGTTTGGAAAGGAACAACAGGGCTCCGCAGGTAAGCTGGAATATCTTCATACAATAAACATTTCGCTCTGAAGGGACTCGTACCCATGCGGTGAAGGGCTAAGCAGTCAGAGGAATTTCAAGTCGGCGACTCTACCACAACGAAAAAGGTCGCCCCGAAAATATTTAGGCAATGTAGTGTACAACAATGCCGGCATACTAAAATCGTTCAAGGATTTCTTCTCAAACTCAAATTACATTTTGGTTTCTTTTATCCTGTTTTTCACTAAGCTACGTTTCAAAACCTTTCTAAAAAGATTTTAAGAGTATTTATCTCGCAATCAATGACAACCGTATTTTTGTGCTTTTAAATCTTGTATCTTTCGATGTATGTTTTTCAGTAATATATAAAAGTGAAATGTCTCAACACTTTCGCTGTCCTCGTTAAAGGTGACTTAATGTGATATTTCAAGCATATAGTCAGGGCCAACAATGATGTTTTTAAACGTTACATTTAATTCGTCTGCACACGCTCTATTTCGTGAAACATTTTTATGAAGCATGTCGTAACATCACAACAACGGTATTAGCTTTTGTGGATTTGTAAGGAACAGTAAATCGTACGCAGTCGACCTGACACTAAGTTTAAAACCAATTAATTTTAAAACCAAGAAATATTTAGACCAGTGATATACTTATGCAAGCATGACTTGGTAATTAGAGCGTAGTACATTTACGGAGAACCTTTGTGACATTTTATCAATAGGCTTAACAGCATCCTGAACCGCAGTGAACTAATCGGTATTCGTGGTCAGTTATAGCAATTCTGGAAACAGCAATGAACCCATGATTGAATCTGCGTCAACAATTGGGAAAGTAACGTTAATCCTTACATCAAAGTCGATGTTATATTTGCAATGCATACAACAACTGCAATCATTGCGAGGATTTGATTGACATTCTAAAATGACTTCTGTAAAATATTTCAAACGATTTGAATTAATCTATGACTGTCAGTATATCTTATAAAAAGCCCGTTAGTTTGACGCAAAATAATAAGTGGTTTTGTAAAAACACCGATGATAGTGTTCATATATGTATTTTTCATGGATATTGCGGCATACGGAGGGGAGTCTTTTAAACTTTAAACAGAGTTTTGCCGAGTTTTTTATTTTTAATTTTTACTGAATTTAATACATAATACGCAACAGTGTGTTAAGTCATCGTGTACCACGTTGTAAACTTCGAACAATGAAGCACAAAGTTTATACCTCTACAATTATCATTAATAATAAATTATGAAAACGTATTGGTCATTATTATTATTATTATTATTATTATTATTATTATTATTATTATTATTACTTTTATTATTATTGTTATTATTATTATTATCATCATCATCATCATCATTATTATTAAAATTCTTCACTTGCTACTTATGTGGTTTTGACTTATGGATATAATGGATTATAAGTATAACCAAGGAAACATGTACGTATTAAACTTTAGGGCTTGTTAAATGTCGTCAGAAATTCACATTAAGCTAGTTATAGTTTTCAGACTGTAAGCTTGTCTGTGTCAAAGTGCCATTAACGCCCCGTGTGCATATATCTTTCACAGTGATAGATGGTGACAAAGGTTGTATGATCGAAAGTCAGTACTAGAGAATACAAGAAAAACATTGATTCGAAGCATAACATGGCGTCTAATTTTAAACAATAAAATACGTCATCTGATGCGCTACAACAATGAGTAATATGACTCAAAGTGGGCTAAAATATGCTCGAACAATCGACTTTCATATCGTACTGCATACCGTCAAAATTTCAACATTGAGTTTAAAAGTGTAACCAAGTATTTATTGGATCCAATTAAGAAAAACTGAATGAACAATTATTTTAAAATGTCATTACAGCAATGCTAACACATAGAATAAAAACTTATCCCACGTGGTTGGAAGATGCTAATTTGGTACCTTAAACACTTGGTACAAAGTGGGAATGGTACGAAGTAACAACTAAAAATCACCCGAAACACCTCGGCCATTTCTACGGAAACACTCGGATACCTCCGAGTAATGAACTGATTACTACAATAACAGCCCAGTGGCAAATTTCAAACGCATTGTATAAAGGGCGTCCAGCATCAGCACGGACGCCAAAAAGTAAAACATCCAAAATGGGAACTCACATATAACATAAGCAGTGTAATATAAAAGTAGGAACAATGCTTAAATTGAGAACAAATAATCTGCGTATTTTTCCCATATATTATAATCAAGTCATTTTTTTTTCATTATGTTGTCACATCTGCACGTAACTTGAATCATACCTGACCCGAATAAAAAAAAGGTCGTTAATTGGTGGTCTATATTGCTGACACAGCAGGCAACCACTAAATACCTTCTTGTTTCTGACTTCAAGTTCAGGTTTATTGCGTGTAGCTCAATACGTCTTATTAAATGCAACACAATTATGTTATAGTGTCCTTTTGAAACATTTAAATGAGTGATAAAAAATGGCAAAGACCTCTTTTTGTCCATGCGTCAGTCTTACACCGAGGTACTTAAGCAGACGGCCTTAGGCCTGTTGTAAAGTTCCTTTATAGAAATAATTTTCAAGGCTACATGTCAAGAACAAAATCACGTTGTGACTTGTTATTATAATTATTTCTTGATAGTTTATGTCTTTTAGCGAAAGATAAGTATTTTAAAATGGCTGATGTTATATTATTTTAAAATGTACTACAATTTCTTATGTGTCTCATATGTAATGTGACCTAGTCACCGACCCATCGTGAGGTTGTTGGTGCGTAGATACTTTCGAAATAAATATACTTTAGAAATACCACTGCCTTACTCAATCGCATAATAGATTATTTATAACTCTTTCTCTCTTCCCCCCTCTCTCTCCCCCTCTATATATCTCTCTCTCTTTCTCTCTATCTCTCTATCTCTATGTCTGTATGCCTGCCTGCTTGCCTGCCTGTCTGTCTGTCTTACTGTCTGTCTCTTTCTATCTCTCCCTCCCTCTCTCTGTCTCCCCTATTTGGGCCATCAGGGGACGGTGTTATATATTATTTTTTTGCCTATGTCACTTTATTTGTTTCCAGAAGAAAATGCTGTCACAAACTTGCCTGCAACATAATTGATGCTGACGTCAATGATAAAAGAATCATGTAATTGTTAACCGTAACAAGGCCTCTAGCATCTGTAGTCTGTGTGTTAATAAACTGGAATAATGTCATCAAAAGAAAGCCGTATCTGTGTTGTGGTGACATTAATAGTAATAGAAGGTTGTTTGTGAATATTAGACAATCGCTACATAGGAGACTGACAGTCTATACGTCTCAAAGTTTTGTCTTAGTTTGGTGGCGATGTGTAAGTGAGCGTAAAATGGTAAAAAGACTGACATCCGACATTTCAGTGATTTTTGTATTACTTTCTTCTACTGTTAAATAATCTTCCGCTGCCATCACGGTATTGGCCAGGGATTTGACTCGCTATGTAATTTGAGCTGAAATTACCAGCGGCTGAACATGTCTGCAATAAAAATATTTTCTAAGAAATACCACTTTCTGCTGGCACGTTAATTTGGTCGGCAGTTATTGTAACTGCCTGAACATGGTGGTTCAAAAGACACCAGTGACTTGTTCAGTAAAGAAATCGGTCTGCGTTTAGCAAAAAGACATGATAAAAAGCTATAACAAATCTTTATGGTAAATAGTTTTGAATTAAAATATTCAACATAACTGCTGAAAAACGATACGACTGTAGCCCATATTACGGCTAAACTACTCGTTATTCTACGCCACGTGTACTATCTTTATTCATTCTTGAGCCTTAAACTTAAACCAGTTTTTTATCTAAACGTACATGCATTGAGCTTGTTACGAACGTTGTAAGAATTATAGAGTTGGAGTTGGCAGCAATACATCTTGGATGCACAAGCCTGATTTGTCTTGTTATGTCATGTTGTTTACTGAATGATTGATATATGAAGCATTCGTTGACATTTGGCGAATGTCATGCATCAGTTTTCGTTTGCTGAAATGTTTCTTAAGCTGGAAGCAAACATTAGCACTCGAAGGTTCTGTTGTTAATAAAATATGGCAATTGTAAGTGTTTCGTTTATATTTTATAATATTACGAAAATGATTATGCTAGATAAGCATTTCTTAGTGTGTTTAAATGTTATATATAAAACAATTTGTAGACAATAAATTGATATATTTAACTACCGTTAAACGACACAAAAATCAAAGCACAAGCTTACGTGTATCTTGCAACGGACCCACCCTCAGACGTTTTGTAACCATAACGAGCCTGGCCTTTACTGTAACAAAATTCGAAAACTAACAAAATAGCGGCGTTCAAATCGAAGCGTATGCAGGTTATCTAATTTGCGATTGAGTTTTAGCTACTTAAGCGTGTCAAATCGGACACATATGAGGAAGAAAGGGGCGATTTTTGCTTTGTATTTGCATTTTTGTGATAACAACCTGCGTGTATCTTATTCGAAAAAAAGGTTTCAGATTGTAATGCAAATATATGCAGAAACTGAACATAATATCGGCACATCAAATAATAATAATGCTTTTTGTTTTCTCTAAAAATCAGTGGAATATATGTCCTTGTAAAATCAGTAAATGACATTGTATGTCACATGGTATGTATACAGGAGAATTTATTATTGTATTGCTTTGAAAGTCACCTTATTATTTGCTCTTAACTTTCCGAAGCCCAAGTTTAGTACAGTAACGGGAGGGTTTGAATTGATGCTTTTTTAAAAAATTATTTCCCAACATATGACACTACACATATGTTTGTGTAATTTATTCTGCTAAGTGACTATTGTTTGTAACATTAATTCCCTTAAGTGTTAATTAATATATTTGTATTATCTTAAATAAGAAAATTAGCGACGTCTTTATTTATTTATTTATTTATTTATTTATTTATTTATTTATTTATTTATTTAATGATTTATCCATTCATTCATTTATTCATTTGTAGTTTTGCTTATATATGTTTTTCTCTATTAAACATATGCCAATAGACCGTCATATACTACTAACTGTAGAACCAGTCTCCATTCACCGGCTGACACAGCCGAACAGAATTACACTATTTTGTTTGTATATGTACTTTATGTTAACAAGAAGCTGATGTTTTTGTCAATAAAATATATATTCTCTTCTGTAATGTTTTAATCCGTATGTAGAAGATGACCTTGTGTGAGACAATTGTTATTTCGCTTGTATGGAGTGGTAAAAAACAAACAAACGATGTTTGGTCATCTTTTTATTGAATTAATAGTACTAAAAACATTTTAGATGCTCAGAAAAATAAAATGAATTTGCAGTTATAAATATTGTATATTGTAAATCAAATCTTAAAAACAACCGAACACAATATTATGTTGTAGCACCTTATATATAGCTATCTTAAATGTGTACGTTTAAACATTGTAGCGTATCTTACAATATCATAACAGTAAGGAACATTCGCTCGTGTAACATATCCGAACGCTTTAAAAACTGCATTGCTGCAGAAACAGGGCATTTATTAAATTAATTTAATCAAAGATATTGCAAGGGTACGTGCTATTTACAAGTTCTCAAATCCATTTAGTAATTTTATCCACAATTCGGTCTCGCCAGTATGACGCTTATGATAATGAAAGGAGTCATGCCATACAGTGTATTTTCTTTTAAAGGAAGTTAATATAAGAGACGTTAATATTACTTTACGGCTCTGGTCATATGACAGTTTTGAAATTAACTCGGATCTTTATAAATTTGCTTTAAATTTTATAGTGTTAAGAAACACTCAACGCGACATAATAAAAATTATGCAGAATTGTAAATAGTTCATTCTTTGAAACATGGTCGGATTGTTAACCACATATAACTAACTCAAATTAAACATAGTTTCATCCAATGACACGTCCGAGATTTATCAACATTTTTTGAGTGACAGTTTAAAAGGTGGTATTTAAAAAAGTTTGCAACAAGCTGCCGATCATTTCCTCTAAATATGCATAGTTATATTTAATATGTGCATAGTTACGTTTAAAATGTCCATTCCATCCTTTTACAATATTTTTCTAATATTGGCGCATAAGTTGAGTTCATAGGTCACACGTTTTTGTTTCAATATTTTAATACATGCATGTAGTAAAATCACTGTTTTTAAAGCTGTTTTTGTCATCGAGCTTTTTAATCAACTCAAAAACTGATACAAGGAAACACATGTGTACAAATATATGTCTTAGACAGAACAGATTTATGGTGATTTGAGATAATCCTACTGATTTTATGTTAATTCTACGCAGTTTAGTTGGTCAACAGTCAACTGCAAATACAGTATAAGGACAGTGAATAGGCATGCTGAAGCAGAATATACATGTATTGCACAATACAATAGAACTATAAGCCTCGTCGCTCGCATCGTTATTCTCGCTCTCTGTACAAACATTCGTGTAGTAACGTACTGTAAAAACGCTAAAATGAACATTTCTTTTGAGCAAAAACAACGTTACCTCTTTCATGAAATTACAAATCAAGCATTTTAGCGCTGAATTATTTACGAAGTCATTTCAAAGCCATAGAACTACAGTATTGGAGTTTATAGTTTTCAACACAAAGGAATAGCAAAAGAGTTGACATTTTGTATTAGCACAGGTAATATTTTGAAACAAGTTTGATACATAAAGACACATTAGGTCAAAACTGGTTCGGCGAAGCTTATTAGGCTGGATGAGAGCCTTGACCAAACTTCAATGACACAATCGGCGTGAAGGATCGGATAAAAGCGGTCCATATGCTTCAGACATCCAATATCGTCTAGCCGATCAAATATACTGCAACAGTCGAGAAATAGACAGAGTATTAGGCTCTCAAAAGTATCAATTATGTTGCATGTGCCATAGCATCTGTTGAAAGACCAGTACTTTTGTCTGATTGAAGATGCATTTATGTGCAAGAGGTAACAGTAATGTGACAATACAAGTGGTGTTTAAAGAACTTTGTTCCGTCAACGAACTTGGCCGTAAGGGGCTTCGCCATTTTCATGGCTGGCAATATAGTTTATATACATTGTGAAAATAAGGGATTTTGTTGGCTCTTGGGAGCAGTGTCTCTTTTGCAATGCATTTTTTATGTGGACGATAGTGTAGCAGTCAATAACACGATGTCGGAGGTGTTCCTTGAGACACCTTTCAGAGAAAAGAACCAAGTGTTCCGTTTTTTACAGGGTAGCTTGCAATAATAAAGTGTATTACAATTATAAAAAAAGTAGCATAAAAACGTTGTCGTTTGACGACGTTTTGTTTTACAAAAAAAAAACCCCGAGGAAACCGATATTAGAAATGCAGTTTGTCAATCAGATGTAACAGAGAACAAGGAAAACAAACACAGAAGCAAAAATACTGCACTTCCGCTCAGAGTCATGGTTCGAAAATTTAAAATATTTATGTAATTAATCAACAGTGTAAGAGAGTGTTTAGTTCTCAGGATATTCATCTTCTGTTTGAAGCGCATGCTCTCTACGGCGCCTTGGATGTCCCATATCCTGGCTCTTTTTTGTATGTACATGTATTTGGTAGTGTTTGCATGAAGGGTGGGTCTTGGTAATAACAGTTGAATTTCTCACTGACGAGTCACGTGCTTATGGTGTCGCTTGGAGCTCAGTGTACATGTATGTTAAGTCAAACCCTTTCATGATGTCTATGCATCGATAATGTTTAAATCTCCGGAATTAATACATGTACATTGGAATATTAAGCATACTACTTATAAAACAATAAGGTATACTGCTAGTTCATATTTCAATCGACGTCAATGAAGTTATTTTTTACAAAACAATTGACACGTTAATGTATTTCACAAGAGCATTACAATAAATGAACATATTCATTTCTTGCATTTATTTGTTCGTCTTTGTTTGTACGAAGTTTTTCAATACACGCACTGTAACTGTATCCTCAAACATGGTTTATATAGTCCTGACTATCTAGTACAAATTAGAAGGTTCTAGCAACTGTCGTATTCCGTTACTTAATTAGTTTAGGACTTGGTAATTGGCGAAAAAACCCAATATGGAATGCATCGGAAATTTGTCACTGGACTTCTGTAGTAGTTTATCGGTTTTTCGCAACTACTCGGCGGTTTCTGGATATCGTAGATTTAGAAAAATCCCACTAGAATGGTGTTGCATATGACATAGGAACAAAAAAGGAAAATTTATATTATTTAAATTACAATCGTGAACCTGTCTGTTCCTTGGATATTCTTGTGTGAAATAAAAATGTCATATCAGACTGTGTTTAAAATAATATATATATATATATATATATATATATATATATATATATATATATATATATATATATATATATATATTCAGATAATATAGGCCGGAATCAGCGAATAGCAAAATATCTGCGTTATTTAGGGTATAATAATATTTATAGTTATAGTTGTATACAAATACATGTATACTGATATAGTAAAAGGAGCCAAGAAAAGTGAATGCTGTTTTGCAGAGCGGTTCGTTATTACGGTACGATGTATCGTAGCAAAACGTAACTGAACGTAAAATAACATGTGATCCCTACATATATATAAATATATGTTTCTACCGAGGGCCTCGACACACTAGACTTGGTTGCGTAAACATAACACGGTTATGAGACGTTAAATAACCTTATTACTCAGACAGCAAAATGCAGTGGTGTTCATTTCTGCGCGTTATATATTACACATTCATAATTACATGTATTCACAAAACGGACAAACGGGATTGTGACAGACTCCACGACTCTTTGAATCTTAACTCCTAACTGCTCAGTCGTATTGAATTATTGTAATACAACTGGACGTTTAAATATATCGAATGAAAAATCAAATGAAAAATTTTGCAAGGAGCAAAAGACGCAGAGTAAACAAAACTACCTTTAATAGCATCCCAGTTTCTAATAAAATTTAGGTTTCTTGTTCAAGTTTCATTGCGCTCATTAGTCGATCGTTTTAGCATAACAATCAACAGAACTATTTAAACCCCAAACTCCTTTTTCTTTCTGTCGTGATTCTTCAGGTTTATTACTTTTATCTCTGCGTGTGTCTTAATTAAACTGCCACTGTCGTGTCGCATCGACTTTTCAAAGTGCATTTTCAAAAGTACTATAGTAAGGCCCACCCCATAGTGAGAACAATGAGAGACATTAAGGAATAGTCTCCTGAATTATCTCTAAATGCAAAGAGGTCCTTTCATTTGTTTTACTCGGCGTTTATGCTTGTGCTCTATGGAGTGTACGTCGAGTTTTCTACCTTTCTTGTGATACCCAGGTTAACTATATCATCAGCAAACACTTCAATTTTCTTTTTTCAATAACAAATCAGTATCAGTATTTAAATGAATTTTCAGCTTATATTAATGCAAAATTAATACATTTCACTGTATGTAATTTCAATATCTACAAAAGAACAGGCGACAAAGTCCAAGAAGTCCAACTTGAATGACCGACTTACTGTTGAATATCTCGGATATTAACTAACAAGGGAGACAATTTCCATTTCACCAATGTACCCCATAGCATGTTTTGTTGTTTTTTTTCGTCACGATTGAGATTCGAAATATGTTTAAGATTCTTTTGTAGAGAATATCTGTAATAATTTGCTATAAATAACCATTTTGATACATATTTTCTTAAGTCCGTTGGTTAGAATTGCAACAATTATGTGTAGCTTACAATTTAAAAAAAAAACAGCTGGGATTTATAGGAATTTGCAGCTGTTCTGCAAAGTACTGTTTGACGAAAGAAACCGAGTATACCGATGTTAGCAATGCAACTTGTAAATAAAGATGAAGTAGAGAACAAGAAAAACAAAGAAAGAATTGAATACCTACTAACCATCAGAGTTATAGTTCGTTACTGCCGAATGTTTATGCAATTAATCGACAGTGTGATAGAGTGTTTAGTTCCCATGACGATAATCGTTTAAGCAAGAAACAGTATGGCCTTTGTCGTATGTTTGTGTCTCTTGATGTTGTTTTGTTTTAGTTGTATGATGTCAGTTTAGTCAAACCAAATTCGTAAAAGTTTTCTTGGGAAAAGTTTACCAAGCGCCCGAATGTGAAAAATACATGTAGGACTGCAACAACACTAGATTGGCTTCTGTGATATTAGGACCAATGTGTCTAAGAATATTGAATACTTGTCAGCCCGCCCGACACTCGGTAATTAAGCCTGAGTATATATTAGTGAAAGCTTGATGTGTGAGGTAATTAGGGATCAGGTCTGTTTCGGGGAACGTTAGGAAGTCAAATGATTAGGCTGGATAGGCTCCTAGACAAATCTTTAATGAAAGACTTGACCTGCATTGTCAGGGAAAATGCTTCCTGTTCCAGAATTATGTGTTCATAGCAGATAGTTAAAGGAACAGAAAAGTAAATCTAAGACAAGGGTATTTATTGTGCCATGTTTAAACAGAAAAAAAATATCAATATGTGATAAACTCCTTGTTACTGTAAAAGAAATAGTATTATTGAGCACATTAGTCGTCATTGAATCTTTCATTAAGTCTTCTAAGATAAGGTTTATCAAGGAAATCAACACATCTATCACTGCATTGGCGCGGTTATTTAAAAAAGGACAAAACACTCAAAAATCAAAAAGACCGACTTGGTCTTAGAACGTGTTTTACAGCTCCGAAACGATGACATAACAGTTACGTAATGGCGGCATACATGTAAAAGAAAACAAAAGCAACACGCGTTTTTAAACTATGATGGTCATATTTACTTTTATTTAAAACCATCAAAAATATAAATAATACAAACTAAATGACAACATAGATTTCATGCATGAGGAAAATTCTTTTACGACAGCCACATTGCACAAGTTCATGCAACATTGTTGCTATGATATAGTCACCATTGTCATCATATCATTGTCTTTACTTCAACAGTATTACATTCCACTTTTTACCGAGAAGACAGCAGTTAGTCATAACCATAAGTGAAATACAGAAATTCCGCAGATTCAATAAAGTGGCAGTACTGGCATTTGTTATGTCCCTAAAGTTTGAATATATATATGGACATTCTCAAGCATCTATAGGCAAATTGCTGCGGATTTTGGAATAAATCTGATTGACTATTATTTCATACTTTTCTTGTATAATATATTGTACAATATTGAGTATGTAACGTCATATGTCTTTTGGCAATGACTGAAGTGTTTATGCGGAATAAAAAATGATTGATTGACTGATTCACGAGGTTCACAATTCGCTTCCAATGACGTCAAAAGCTTTGATGGTATGTGTAGCTATTTCGAATGTGTTCGTCACTCGTTATTCTCCCCTACAGAAATGACTGTTATTCAGGCTAGCTCTGTTGTATCAAGTAGTGTTGGTATAGTCCTACTTTAAGTGTACAATATCACTGGATAACACAAATTTAGTGAGACAATAATAACAAATTTATAAGACTTAAACAATATCATTTACATAAACAGTTCGTAAACCAAAGTCACAATGCAATTGCTTATTCTTATATTATTAGTACTTTTTATATTGAAATTATGCTTTTTATCAACGATTATTATGTCCAGGTGACTTTCTGTAATTGTACATATCGTATTCAAATTGAATTCGTTGAAAAAGAGTTATTTATTTTAAAATGTACAAGTTAACTATTCTAAAGGTGTTCCCAAAAAGCTTTTTGGCTTTTCTTCGATACACAGGTTAATCATCAGCAACAAACACTTCCATTTTCTTTTTTAAATAACATATCTCTATAAGTATTTAAATGAATTTTAAGCGTTTATTTATGCAAAAGATCGAAAATTCACATGTAATTACAACACCAACAAAAGAACAGGCAATAAAGTCCAATAATTCTGACTAAAAGAACCTTCCTACTGTTTGGAATATCTCGTACTTACAAGGGAGACAATATCCATTTCACTGATGTAACCCATTTTGGTCATATTAGCGACATCAAACTAGTTATTGGGTGATGGAGGAAATACTGGGTCTGGAAGAACCTTGGTGCGCCGTATGCTAGCAGGAAAACATTTCCACATGAAAGTTCTCGACCGGATATATATATATATATATAGGTAAAGTTAGATAAAAAATGTACCCTTTTATTCTTCCCTCATCGACGTCATCGTAATCAATATCTGCTTTTTGCAAAATGTCACCAATATCTAGGCAATAAGAGCCGAAAGTTCAATAATCTATAATGCATATTAAGTAAAATATTTAATCGCCATAAAATATTCGTATCAGAAAAACCTGCAGCATTGGCTTTTGTGGTTTGAAAGGCAGTGAATGCTTGCCAATCCATCTCACAATCCATATTAGACAAATTTATATAATGATTTTTGCTTGATTTGTGAGGTAATTAGAGATTAAGAATTGTACGGAAATGATCCAGGATTCTAATGATCTGTCTAGATAGGCTCCGACACCGGATTTGAATGAACACAACGACAGACAGGGTCAGTAACAAGCGTTTCCGATTCCATTGCCTAAGCATTGACACAGACTGTAACAACGTTTGAGGATCATATGATATGCATCCACGTCAACAAAATTATGAAATAGTTCGATCATAAAGCAGTGTCCTCACGTAGTGTGTGGATTTGAATGGGGGCATTGCCTAACGACACTGCAAATATCAGAGCATATATTGGTGACTTACAGACAGGGCAGGTCTTGTGATTATAATTCAAGATGGATTTACGTAAAGTAATGAGAGGTTTTGGCACTATATATGTGCAAGTGATAGTGTTGATATTTGAATTATTCATGGACGTGACTGCGTACGGAGGTAAGTCTATCAATGCAAACATTAATGCATTAATACTGTCTCTATACAAACACATTTTATGCAGTTTCATTTGTTAACAAATGGTTCTTGGAATATCACAGTAATTTTTCTACGCAACGGATTGTGGGTCCATGATAGGTGTAAATGTTCATTTTCGTATTGGCTACTAAATAAATATATTGGGGAAAAAGATGAAAATTATTATCGTATGTATTAATTAAATTTTAATTAACTCCATGTTGGTAAAACGGCTTGAATATAACATTTATTTTTTAATTAACTGCCATACTTTGTATACGGTATATTGTTGCCTTATCAGTGCTCGTACCTTAAAATCGTTGTTGTTGTAATTTATATAAGTTAATGCAGACGGCTTATTTGAATAAAGTACGTTATTAGAGACTTTGGAACTACACAATAGCAGTACACATACGCCTTTTAATTGGTAAAAAAACAATTGCGTTATCTCTGGTTACATGCTTAGAAGTTCTAATAAAGAATTTTGGGGTATTTTTAATAAAAACAATCCTCACCTAAATATAATATAGATTTTTTTCTTTACTAACGTCACTACTTTCTTATTAATGACGTCATAACTAAGGTCTGCGAATACGTCATTACTTGGACAGTTTTGTTTAAAAAAGATCTGATTTCTTTTTACTGCTTGCATTTTAGAAACCCATCAGGAAATGCAAGGTTATAGCTCTGTACATCCGGGTTGAGCACCGGTTTGAGCACCTCAGTCCGCCTATCTGCCGATTGGCCTCTCCAAGGCGATAACTGTTGGGTTTGCTCTATTTTGTATCCTGTCTCGTCACAGTTTTGTTGTATTTTTTATAACTGAATGTGAATGGCCTTGTACTGTGCCTTTTCAAATTTTCATATATGTCGCAGTACTCATAGGACTTTGTAATATTTTCTTAGTGCAGTCTGATTCCAAACTATTTGTTTATTAACTTTTATTTTACTTTACCCCATTGCCACATCACTGGCACAGCCAGCACGCTCTATTGTGTAAATATACTTTGTTAGTGTTTCCTGAATTAAGGAAACTACAAATTATTTTGCGAATACCTGTCATCGAAAGTCACATTTGAAACTTTTCGGCATCTTGCACAAATTACACAACTAGCTCGATCATTTAAATTTTCAACTCATTGCGTATAAAAATTAACATAATTAAATTGTAAATACATACTAAAATATTAAACGTTATGTAAATAATAAGTCATAAATAGGAAATGAAATACGTATGATAAATCGAAACGTATTGAATATCACACTTGATTCTAAAACGCAAATCTTTTTGTTGTAGAAAGTGTTTTTTCTAGAGATTTTTTAGCGATTTTACACTGTTTTAGAGTGACGTATATTTTAATGGATCTTTTATAAACATATAGTATTAACATATTATTTAAAATATTTACATGTAATTACAAAAATGCTAAGTTACCACAAGCATCGTAACATACATGGCGCCCCTAAACTTGATTTAGAAAAACAAGAAAGACAAACTAGTAAACAATAGAATCGTATTGCAGTTCATGAATCCCTTACGACATGGTTTCTACAATTCTACTACTGAATCATATCCAGACCCTTAGTCCTATTTATTTTTGTCATAAACTTTTACTCATTTTCTTTTATTACTGAGTCTATAACTTAAGGCGATAGCTTTGCGCCACACATTTTAAGAGTAGCCAACCCATGTTGATAGCATCAGCCCGATTGGTGCTTCTTTTGTGTTGATTTCTTTATTACATTTAGGAGTTGACATACTATGTATTTATCCGCCACGTTGCTTGGGAGATGTTATCTGTTTCACACAATCTCATCATTTCAATATATTCGTTTCCTTCAGTCTACGAGATTATTGATATATATTACAAATTGAATATGTTATACTAATATGAAAAAGAAATATCAAAGGAAAAAAGAACAAATATGCGTAGAACAACATGATATGGCATACAAGGTTAAATTTACGTGTACATGTATTTAATAAATAACTATACAACCTATTCATATTATATTTAGCAATAAGAAAATCACTAGAAAAACTTCAGTTCGTTAGTTTTTATAATTCTCTGTGTTTAGAGAGATGCCCAATGCATCTTCATTTTCATAAATGAAAAAGCGGTTACAAACTCATACACATACAGAAAAGCAAGTATTAAGAAAGAATAAAAGTCCTGGCCATTAAGGCTTCAGAGCACCGTGGCATCAATCAGTCATAATGTAAATGACTGATTATCTAATGACAGCAATCCCGTGTTAAACAGGGTCCGTACGTTGAACTGGTAGAAAGGAATTGATGTCTTCTACTTATGGTCATGTCACACTCGCTGACTTGCGGCGTTTTTCAGACATTGGGGACTTTTCGTTGGAGCTTTGCACTAGAGCTTAGCTATTGTCATGCAATGTTTTCCTTAGCAGGCTGTATTTGCATATGTTATATACCAAAGAGGGTTGCACTTTGATTTGTAGCCTTCTAACATTTATAGTCATCACTGGACGTTATTCTTCTTGGCCACTCCTGCTGGTCATTTCAGTATACCAATTTAAATGTAGTTATTCCAGATATATTTTACAGGTAATGATGTTGGAACTGCGAGAGTTTAAATAAAAAACAACATGCCCTTTTTTGTAAAATATCGACCAAATATCCTCGATAAAACCATTAAAGCTTATTTTTTCAAAACGCTGCCACTGGGTAGGCTGAGTAGTTTGTGTAGGAACATCAGTTTGCTTATAATATCACAGTTTATTTTGTGTAGTGCCTCAATTAGCTCACACATGTCAAACCTGGTGTTTGGTTTACAACCCTAGCTTTGTTGGTGGTGATTTATTGTATATTCTTTTATTTGCAGAAGTAATCTGCAAAAAATGTAACATGCACGTATACGGCATAATGGTATTGTCTCACAATGACATTGTCAGCATGAAAAGGTACCTGATTTAGCAGCTTTACAAAGTTCAGTTACCAATACAGCCATCTTTAATGCTGAAATACGACACGTTCCTATGAGTATAGCAACATACACAATAATTTGAAAAAAGGCGCGTTACGAAATTATGGAGCGCAAAAAAAGCTAAAGGGACAAAACAATGACACGAGGGTCACGGGGCTTTTCACTAACAAAGAAATCCCTAACAGTCGCCCAGTTAGAACGGTCAGCCGGCAAAACGACCTACTGGGGATTATAGCTGGTTAAATGTGCTCTTTACAAAACATTGAGTCTCCGTAGCCTTCTGAAATAGTTAAGGATGGTGACTACAATTGTTAGCGATGGTGATGTTGCGACCGGTGTCGCTATATAAGTTTATTTATAAAATGGCACGTTTACTAAACGACGAAATGGTGTAACAGAAAGAACAAGCCAGCAACAAATTTGTACAATAGTGTTTTATTTTAATAAACAATTAAGTCTATGGCGTAATAAACAATAAAAAATAAATCAGACAAAGTTTTACAAAGCAAATATAAATGTTAGCTGACAGTTTGTCCCTTTAGGAGGTGTCCCTTTTCTTCTACCAGGTACGCGAATGCTACGTCATCAAAACCACAACGGTAAACAACCCTTAACCTTACTAGCGTAACCTTAAACGCTGGTGTACTACTGTACATAACAGGTGACTGCAGTTGTTACGGACGATGACAGCAATTGTGAGGGATAAGGACTACAATTTGTGACTGCATTTGTTTAGGATGGTGACTGCATTTGTTTAGGATGGTGACTGCATTTGTTTAGGATGGTGACTGCATTTGTTTAGGATGGTGACTGCAGTTGTTAAGAATGGTGACTGCAATAGTAAAGGATTGTGACTGCATTTGTTTAGGATGGTGACTGCAGTTGTTTAGAATGGTGACTGCAATAGTAAAGGATTGTGACTGCATTTGTTTAGGATGGTGACTGCATTTGTTTAGGATGGTGACTGCAGTTGTTTAGGATTGTGACTGCATTTGTTTAGGATGGTGACTGCAGTTGTTAAGAATGGTGACTGCATTTGTTTAGGATGGTGACTGCAGTTGTTAAGAATGGTGACTGCATTTGTTTAGGATGGTGACTGCATTTGTTTAGGATGGTGACTGCAGTTGTTAAGAATGGTGACTGCATTTGTTTAGGATGGTGACTGCATTTGTTTAGGATTGTGACTGCATTTGTTTAGGATGGTGACTGCAGTTGTTTAGAATGGTGACTGCAATAGTAAAGGATTGTGACTGCATTTGTTTAGGATGGTGACTGCATTTGTTTAGGATGGTGACTGCATTTGTTTAGGATTGTGACTGCATTTGTTTAGGATGGTGACTGCAGTTGTTAAGAATGGTGACTGCATTTGTTTAGGATGGTGACTGCATTTGTTTAGGATGGTGACTGCATTTGTTTAGGATGGTGACTGCAGTTGTTAAGAATGGTGACGGCAATAGTAAAGGATTGTGACTGCATTTGTTTAGGATGGTGACTGCAGTTGTTTAGAATGGTGACTGCAATAGTAAAGGATTGTGACTGCATTTGTTTAGGATGGTGACTGCAGTTGTTTAGAATGGTGACTGCAATAGTAAAGGATCGTGACTGCAATTGTTTAGGATGGTGACTGCAGTTGCTTAGAATGATGACTGCAATAGTAAAGGATCGTGACTGCAATCGTAAAGAATTGTGGCTGCTGTTGTCTAGGATAGTGACTGCATTCGTTTAGAATGGTGATTGCAATATTAAAGGATTTTGACTGCAAAAGTAAAGGATCCCGGCTGCAATTGTTTAGGATTGTGACTGCAGTTGGTTAGAAAGGTGACTTCAGTAGTAAAGGATTGTGACTGTTATAGTAAAGGATCGTGGCTGCAATTGTTTAGAATGGTGACTCCAATAGTAAAGGATCGTGGCTGCAATTGTTTAGAATGGTGACTCCAATAGTAAAGGATCGTGACTGCAATTGTTTAGGATGGTGACTGCAATAGTTAAGGATGGTGACTGCTTTTGTTAAGAATGGTGACTCCAATAGTAAAGGATCGTGACTGCAATTGTTTAGGCTGGTGTCTGCAGTTGGTTAGAATGATTCATTACGCAAATGCAATCTTTTCTCATCGCTTATGAAGGTCGCTAGGCGAAAGGGATTTTCTTAAGAACAGTCTGATTGTATAAATATTATTCTCATAGTAAGAAAAAATACGTTTTATGTTGCAAAACATTTTCTAAACCATAGATTCCATCTACATGTTTAAATGTAACTCTAGTATTTCCATCAAGTAGATTGTGCATATATATGAACTTAAAAGGAAAATCAAGTCATAATATAAAGACATGATTATTTGGCATGAAATGTCATGGCTACAATATGAAATCTGATAAAGATCTAAATTGTTTGCAAAACCAGGATTGGCTGTTATTCTTGTTTTTCTGATTAATCTAGTGATACTGAACTCGTTTGTCTGCTTCGATTTTGTTATACCGGCTGTGTAATGGTGTTTTTGAAAATAATTACTGGGCAGACAACAACAAAAATCAATTCGATAACATCAAATACACTTCTTAATGTTTTTTTAATACTAAGAATTAATTATTTCAATACTATACAACTGTCGACAGTTTAGTTGGTATACATGATGTGATATACATCGATCGAAAAAAAATTAGAAAAAGGCTGGAGCCGAACAAAACTAGCGGAACAGTCTTATGTGTTATTACATAACCACGATACATCATTATCATCATCATCATCGTCATCGTCGTCGTTGTCGTCGTCACCATCATCATCATCAACATCCTCGTCGTCGTCATAGTCGTCATCATCATCAGCATCATCATCATCACCATCGTCATCGCCGTCGTCGTCATCATCATCATCATCGGCGTCGTCGTTATCATCATCATCATCATCATCATCATCACCACCACCACCACCACCATTATCAGTATCATCATCAGTATCATCATCGGTACATAGTATCCATTATTGACTGTTAATGTCAGGCATGAATTTTAAGCGGACATTTAGCCCGAACTTTCATCCATAGTAACAACTCTCGGCACGAAGCAAATAATCAAGACATGTTTAACTTTTGCAATTACAATATTGGCATTATGTGACAGGTCGACCTGACATTCTGTGGTAGGGTTGGTAATGTATTGATTCAAGCTGTATTTGTAGTTGATGAGATGTTCAAAACACATTCAGAGAAGACTACTGACGTTTATGATCAGGCTAAATAGCCACTTAGACTGAACAATTATAAATTAATCGAAATGCCGCGCCATGCAAAACGGCTCTGATTCTATAAGGATTGTGGTGAGCATGCTGAACAAGACTTCATCAGATAAGCGGATTTGTCATACATCCATTCTGAGAAGTTTCTAAAAAATGTTTATTTGTTTGGGTTTATCGTGCTACAAACAGTATTACACCTATCTGGAGACGGTGACTTCTTGAAGCAGATATAGTGCTGCCTTCAATGTGTAAAGCATGCCGTAAACACCTGGCATGTTACCACACACAGTCAAATTATCCTGACATCGGGGCAACCAGTCGTGGAACTTTCCTTCTATTTGATTCAGCAAGGAAGCCCCTTTTATGCCTTTGGTATGTCGCGGCCCGGGTTCAAACCCAGGGCCTCCTATATATGTCAAAATTGTGTATCGCTTAGATAAAGATAGCAACGACGTGTACTAAGCTTATACCATTTAAGAAGACAGTAAAATATTTCAGCCTATGAAAACATTAATTGATAGCAACTAGGCTAATTTCTCTGATTTAATATGTTTGTACGTTTAATAATCTGATTTGTTGGAATTAAAATTGTAGAGTTGATCATTACGCTTTACAGAGAAGTGGTAATAAATGTTAATAAGAATAGTTATCTTAATGAAAATTGTGTCGATATTTTGGTTGTCTTATTTTCTCTTCAAATTAAATTATAAAATCATGATTATAATTAGATAACATGTTCGAAAGTTTGATCCTTACAGTACAAGGTCTACTTTGTAAAGTCTTTTTAATTAACATTGGTTGTTTTTCTCATGTGAATGGTGATGAAGTTCCACGATGTATGAACAGTACTGTACTATACAGACATAAAATCCTTTAACAACTGAAAAAACATTTACCTTTTCACATTTTTTGTCACTTGTTGAAAGTATTGGACTGTAAGTAAAATAGTGATATCATATAGACTGTCTTGTTTGTAGTGAGTAAACATAAAGTAAAGAAGACAACAATGATTGTTGTGACATTATTGGGCCATGTAACAGCCTAATGATACATTCCTATGCTAATTAATTATGACGTCATAAGCGTCCAGGACACGGCCCAGTCAGTCCCAGTCGTCGCTCAACCACCTTCAAATAACACGTTTACCTACTGCCACTATTTATTGTGATAATAATAAATAAACGGTGTAATCATCAAATGAGACTTGAGTTATATCAAAATCCCTACGTTATGTTTCATAACATCTTCTACTTCATTATCAAAGCAGGAATTACTGGGAATCACTCTGCTGAAGCTACAGATCCCAACTTCACCTAACTCAAATCAATTTCAACAGATTCATCATTTTAGAATTTTATACGATATAAATGTAATAGCACAATTACCCGTGATTTATTGGTCGGATATTTGTTTTATGATATGTAAGAATATATTATGCACATTATATGTAGGTATATACATTGAGCTTTACAGGAGCCTCACTGTTTGAGTGTTGGCTAATATTTCCACCGTATTCCATGATCAGCCGTTACTAATTTTCTTCATGCATGTATACGTTAGTCGTAGGTGCTCACTAGCATTTTAAATTATATCAACAACAAACAGTCCTATGCACACACAGAAAACGAATGCCAACATAAATCATTTAAGAATTCTAAAACGGATATATAGTGCTACCAACTAGTCGACCAACTAGTCGACAGACGTGAAAACAGAAATTCTTTGCAGGAATTTGAGCATTCCTGGTCAGCACATACACAAACCAACATTATAAGAAATACTTAAAATCAAGTATTGCTTGTGAAATCAAGAGAATGCCTCCAGTACCATTGATTGGCTTTAGAGGTGGTGGATGGGGAATTAATCTATCAGATGGATTACTGTCGTGTTACACAATTGTGGCTCTTACATGAAGTCTGCGTGTCTGAAGGTTTTCAAGCTACAACTGTCGTACCATAGCGGAGTCGGTACTCTCTCTGTTGCAGTCTCCTATGATGTATATTGCCGCACATCGCAGAATAAATTTCGATTTACAAATGTGAGTCGGGAAATTAAAGTGCTGCTGTTAAGAGGTTGTTGCTTTTAAGAGGTTGTTGCTGCTTAGACCTTGTTGCTGCTCAGAGGGGTCTTTTTGAGAAAATTTTACTTTATTTTCAAGAAAACTAAATTAACACTGAGCAGTCAAACGTTAAAACAAAACCACAGCAGAGAAGGATTCATCAATTGAGTCTTGGACTTTATCTCTCATGAAAGTTGTTAGAGTGGGTTTTACACAAAGAATAAAAACCGTTTAGTCATATAAGGAAACATCCCCATCGCGCTAGCACTTAAAGTAACGAGTATATACTTTAAAATGTTTCCATTTTTAGACTTTCCGTTAATTAACCTATCGTGATAACTAAACAGACAATATAAGACCCTATATGTGCGTGCTTCTTAAAGCCTCAGTACCTTCTTGTAACTATTCCCAGCTACAGTTTTGTTACTTGTATCTTTGGTCGTTAAACTAATAGCGATGCATTCTTGTAGTGGTGTATTTTTAAGAGATTTTCAGAAACGTATAAAAAGCATCGGAATAGGAGCCCACCTGTATTACATGCAACTGTGTTGATGTAAGTAAGCTTTGTCTTCTTATACTTTTTATTCTGACGTGCAAGAACGCAAAATATCTTCAAATACTTACATTTAGGCAGTATTATAGAAGTATTTTGATAAAGTTCATTAAACTGTAAAAATGGTGTGTTAAATCATCAAATACCCGTCTATTAAAAAAAGATTTTTATAAAAAGTATGGATGACGTATTAAATTGAAATTATAAAAAAAACTGACTCTACCATTCCAAGTTTCAAATGGAAAATGACACATATTTATTTGACTAAAATCTTGTCCATCCCATTTACACAACATATGATGAACGTCATAATAAACCTAATAATGTATTTAATTAAGTAAGAATGAGCTTTCCAAGACCGCTTAGCCTTTAACCAACATAAAGTCGTATGTAAAAAAAATTGGAACTATACGGACTCTAAACATGGCTGGTCGTATTGGAAACATGCAATTTTTGTTGTATCTTTCATAAAGGCTTTTAAGCTTGGGTTTCTTCAGGAAGTTCGTATTGATTTTGTTAATATGATCATAGTTCTATGGAAGATACATCATGTGTTGCTATAATAAAAAATCATATTTCCATACCCCAGAACAATCATTGCCCTCTACATTTCATTGTTATAACTTCCGCTTACAATATTACACCGAGTATCGTTATTAAGAAGTAATCGATTGATGATGATTTTATGCTTTATCTCGTAAAGTTACCAAATAGAACCAGCTTAATTTCCTAATCTTTTGCTTTAACATGTAGTATTATAATTAATAATTCTAAACATAGAAAGTTTAAGTGAGATTCTCTTAGCAGTATTTGTTCTGAATATTCACAAATGGAAAAAAAACATATCTAAAGTCGCTAATTATATTGAATAAAAACAAATAAATAAGAAAGTCCCCGTTAAACAAACTACTTGTAACGACAAACACCAAAATGAAATTAGAAAATATTAGTAACGCTACATAAAAACAAATTCAAAATATGCTGCACGGAGGCAGCAGCCACATTTCACCATGACGTATTTGTTGCGTTAACCCAACGGCAGTTGCAAAGGGGTCTCTTAGGAATACAGGAAAAACAGCGAAGCAAATCATCAAAGGGAGTCCATTTTATGTTTCAACAATAAAACACGTTATCTGACGTTCAACAATGACGGAATCTTATGATGAATGTGAAATTATGTTCAAAGTGTTGGCCTTCCCACGTATATGACACATTTATTTCATCCAGTATTGCATATCTTTTTATCTTAAACATTTCATTTATATTGTTACGAAAACCTAGAATAAATTATAGGCATTTTGAAGGATCAACAATCTTAATAAGAATATATGACAAAGTCTTATGAACATTGCAACATATACCAAACTCCGAAAAGGCACAGAACAAAGGTATTTCACATGCAAACCAAACGAAAAGTAAGAACAAATTTGTGATGAGTCATTGAACGAAAAGAGCAAACCCGACAGTTACCGCCTTGGAACGGTCAGTCGTCAATATGGACCGACTGGGGTGCTTAAACCGGTTTTACAGAGGTCTAACCTCGCACTTCCTGACGAGTTTCTCAAATGCAAGCAATGAAAAGAAAAAACGATCTATTTGAATTCAAAATGTCCAAGCGCTGATATTTTCTATAAGTTATTACGAAAGTAGTGACGTCATTGAAAAATAATGTCCACATAATATTTAGAAATGAATATGGTATAATTTCGATTTGAAAAGCTACACAAAAATGGTTGACTATAAATAAAATTAACTTTCTGAATCACGAACAAACATGACCAGAGACGAATAAATGGTTGTAGCATCCTGTTCATGTGAAGACAGAATTGAAGAACCAAAGTCCAATGTCCATCAAAGGAAATACACGTAACAATCCTTATAGATAGTTTCCATGTGATGTCATCGACACTGATAAGAGAGTTTCAGGCAGCCATCTTTGTGGGCAGAAGCTAATGCAGGCCGAAATCGGAAAATATGTGCTGTATTTAACTCACCACTGTGTTTTTATTTTTCAGTCTATTTTACTGAATTTTATATAAAATTTAACAGCTTTTATAAAGTATTTTAAATATCAAAACTATATTTTGATACTTTAAAAGGTTAAAGAAATACAACCGAAAATGATACACTGTTCAATTTGTTTTAAGTATGAGCCAAAAGTTTTATTTATGTCTGTGTATTAATTCTGTGTGCATTTATCAATTGTAGAAATACTGTATTCTAAAAATATGAATTTCAAGAGCTTTCCAATGGTGTATAGCTTTTAATGTTTGGGCCACGAATGAAGAAATTACAAGAAAATAAAATTTACCCTTCTATACAATTCGTATGAAAATCCCTTGAAGTTTCCCTTAAAGATGGCTGCCAAGAAGAAGGGATTTTTACTTATGTGGAAACTATTTATAGGCTGAATCAAATGACAACATAGATTACAAGCACGGGAAGATTTTTTGCGACCGCCACACTGCACAAGTAACATTATTGTGATCACGAATAAGAATATATGACAAAGTTCTAAAACCAGCGTACATATGAGAATAAACTCTGTGTACACTAGATGAGTTTTGAGTTGCCAAAATTGGGATTTTATATTGGTGGTCGTAGTTATGAATGGCGTGGTAACTTCATCAACACATCAATGACAAACTTCTAACGCATTCCATAAAGGGAACCGCGCCTCCAGTACGCGGATTCTAAATATTATCGATAGAAAAAAACAACAGAAACCACTTAACCACAAGATCAGATGACAGGTTCCAGGTGTGATAAAATACGTATTTGGTTTTGCTAAGATGGTAACTGAGAACAACTAAATCACTAAAAAACGGTTATGAAAGTGGTCTAAACGCGCATTACTATTTTATTGCAAGAAACAAATTGCATGAAGCTAAACAGTTGCGTGGGGTTACATTTTTGCATCGCTTTTCTTTTCTCAGATCAACGTCTTTCATAACATAAATCAAAATGCAAATCGTTGTAAGCAAGCAATGTTATAAACACGCGCTAGCATACTTATTTTCCATCCTTGTATTATTTTTTTAAATATGAGTCAGCACAGCTCAGATCCTTTTGCCATCATTAGTATTGTGAAAAGAATATAATCGGGCAATTATGCATTTTTGATTTTTCAGCCTAAAGAAGCAAAACTTTGTTGAACCACAGAGAATAATCAAGCTAATGATTAGATTCATAAGATTATAAGTCAACATAAACATGTAAATCAAAATCTTTGCAACAGTGTTAAACTTTTTCAGCAATTAAATGTTCATCAACCATTAAAAGCTTCGAAATAGTTACCGATGTGTGTACATCAGTCATGTGTTTATGTCCGTCTTGAACCGATCAATAATTGGCCAATAAATAACTTAAATCATAAACCTAAATACTAAGTGCAGATCACGTGCTCACGTGCTTCATTTGTAGGCATTTACATGCAACGGTGACCAAGATGAAGATATGCGGACACACCTCCAGAAAGGTTATCAGGTTTGTAACATGTTCAAAGACTAAAATAATAAACTGCCTTATTAGTTTGCTTATTGAAAAACAAAAAATCTTTTGAAGATATCATCCTTTTAAAGAACTACTAATTCACAGGCAAAATAATATTTATATTACAAAGTAACTTCAGATCTACTAATATTTTAATTTCTTTCAGTGCTTACCATAAAATAGAAAATGGTTCGTTATGTTCGTTTCAGCTAAATCTGTTTCTAGGTGTCGTATTGCAATAATTATACACTGTTTTCTATTTACATCAAAGCGGCTGTTAATAATTATCGTGACTGACAAATGGATTGATTGAGATATAAAACTTGCTGAGCAATCCGTTGCTAGGCAGTAAAAAAGACACGATAAATATGTACATTGACTTGTTGTGACACTCGGAACACCTCGTTATTCTTACGACGTAGCACAATTTGAATTTTACGGAATGTGCCGGGAATTGTCGATGTGATAGCATTTTTGTAGTGTGAGACGGAAAGTTAAAAAAAGGCCACAGGTGGCATATCAAATGGAACAACGTGAAGCTTCCGGCGGGCTACTGTTCTTTTCCGGCAAAGTGAACATGATTGGAAAATAAGAGAAAAAAAAGATACGCAGGGTATTGTAACAAAGATCAGTGACATTAGTTCGATTGTGCCCATTGCATCTATTTTTGCAATAGTTCGTCTTTCGTTTGACAGAGTATTGAGATGGTTTTTAGTACGATATCTCGTGTGTACGTGATTATCATCGCAGTGTTTCCGGCTGTGTGTTCGTGTCTGAAAGTTGGAGACGGTAGGTGTACAGTGTGCACTTTTGTTTTTACCTACACTCTTTCTTATGTTATTGTACATGTATTTGTCACATTAACTGTTTAGCATATATTAATTAATTATGAGTATAAAGTTGATGAAGCTATAAAACCTATAGTAAATAATTTTATACAGCAGGATACATTATATAGTGATGTATTTATAGGAAACTGGGCATTCTTTTTAATTCATTTTGCACTTTAGTAACTGTTTACATAAGAATGACATGGGATAATAACATTTTGTTTACCTCTTTGTATGAGATTATTTAAGAGTAAATTGCCGCTCTTTCATTAATGTTGTCTATTATATGCAACGAAAGCGTTGGAACGAAGACACACATTTATAATTTTTGTAAATATTATTTACTTTAGGACATTTTTGTATTGTTATTTGTGAAAAATGATATGTTTTATCATAACCACTATAAAGACCTAATTCAGAAAACAACATTGCCACCCCGTTAAAAAGACATACACAATGATTGACGATATTTATATATTTTTAAAATGTTACTATAATTATTTTTATTTTAATTACAAAGTCTAAGAAATGTTAAAATAACGATTTTATTACATTTACATTTGTTGTTAAAATGTATACAGTGACGCCGACATCGATGTAAGCAATCGAGGTCTCCTCTATGGCCACGTTCTTAATGAGACAACAGTGGGCATTTTTTGCCATAAGTTTTTTACAGAGAATGCAGCACTTCATCTGCATCCAGTGTTGCTGGAATGTATTAGGTCTGAACAACAAACGCATCAAGCGTTAAACAGAACTTTTAAACGATAATAGAGATATGGTCAATGCAATGGCATGGAGTACAGAGGTCGCATTCATCTGGAATCTTAGTTATCTTTTCTTACTTAAACTTAGAAATTCGGAAAAGTCTAAGAAATTTCTTAGATTTAATAGTTTTACAATTGAAATTTAAGTGCATTTAAATTACTTATTACTAAGAAAATATTTGAATATTTAATAACATTTCTAAGATTATGCAAGATATAACAGCACAAACGTTATAAATATGACCCCATATTAAACAAACTAAAATGTACTAGTATTCTTAAAAAGATATCAGGTCAAATAGCGCGTCAAAATAAAAAAATAAAAAAACTACCTATAATTGTTGTTTGCATAATCGTCTTATAAGTTGTTGAATTAAACTGTTTGTATTACTATAAATAATGGACACTCCTTACTAACGAGAAGTAGATAGAAACGTTTTTGATGACTGATAAATTTGGTTTATCCGTTAAGAATCAATTGGACAAAACGGACACATATGGTAATGTATATTGTCTTTTCTGTTAAACAATTAAAACCGATATATTAAATGGGATCTTTTAATGTTGGTATCCATCGGTCAGCCGATCTCTTATGTATATAACAACAAAGTACCCATATTTGGGGAAGTTTGTGCATACTTTGTGCACGGATTGTACATTAGTTTAAGCCAAGGATGTTTATAACATATCCTCAATTGTTGACCGTACAAGCTGTGAAATATATTGCTTTAAATGCCCATTATTTCCGAATCTATAAAAAAGGCTTGATGGGGATTCTTGCTAAATATAGGTAGCATCGTCAGAGCTGATTACCCGGATGGTTAGGTAACGTGATCTTAAAAGTTAGTAAGCACATGTATTTTAGTTTAAAAATATGTAACTGTGCAACGGGGCTCGGATGGGAAATCTTTTTTGTAAAAATAAATGTTGTGTTATGGTTTACTTATCACATGGATGTAAGACGCCAGTAAACGGCATTTCTTTTCAGTTAACAATGAATTATTTGATTGCCGGAGAGAAGAAAATTTGATCCAAACAGTCGTATACCACCTTAAAAACTGCTGAATACATTTTACAAATGTAATACTATCTCCATAAAGGAGGTCCATAATTGTTAACTGAATTGTCGACAAGATGACATTCTTGTCTGTGTTGGACATACATATAGCTGAACAAAGAGCTGTTGCCTATGGTAACAGTTTTAGTATTTTATAACGTTCGAGTCGTTTATGACACCCTGGGAAACAGTTACATGGACAGAATGTCGCCTTGCCATGAAGTTGGTCTAAAACATTATTGTCGACATTTATCGTTTGTTGCCAGAAAATGTTGTCATCACCACATGACTGCATTAAATTGCGAACAGCGCAATAATACACATAGCAATAATGTTGTTTTATGTTCCAAAGAACAATAACAACGATGGACCAGCGCGGGTTTAGAATCAGTGTTAATTTAATTTTTAAAATCTAATAGTATATTAAACTTTCAAGTATAATTAATTATGATTTTCATAATCGTCGATCTCCTCAACATTGTCATTGTCTTTATCGTTCTTTTGATTTTCACAAGCAGCGGTAGTAGTAGCAGCAGCAGCAATATCATCAGTATCATGGTTTGTATAGCCATTTTTAATTTACGTTACTCTACAAATACACCAATCATCACTGGATCGAAATGGTATCATATACTTTTTATTACAATTCTAATAGAACTCAAAACTAGTTTGTGTGCTTAATATTATTGTGATATAAGAACGGCTTGACAAGTCAACCAGAACTTCAAGGGAAGTTTACTCTGTGAGAGGATCTTCTCTCAACTGCTAGAAGGATTTGTAAAACAAACAACAACAACTGCAAATGATTTTGAGCTGCAAAAAGCGATACTCAATTTTTCAATGTTTGTAATGGTTTGCATTGTTTTTTACTTCCCAGTTCCATTTATATTTTGCATACTTTACTTTTGCATACTTCACATGGCCTTAGGCGCTTTGAGCCTTTACAGAGGAAAATGTAAAAATATGACAGTGAAAAAAGATTGTGAATTCAACTGTTTCATTCCAGTAAGCATAACTGATGGGTTGCAAATTGAAAATACACTAATCTATATATTTGTGTTTTTTTTGTTACATCGCACCGATACAACAATTATGGTCACATTGCACACCACCACCCCCTCCCCCAACCCCCCTTCCCATTCTTTATAAATCACAAATTGGTACTTCACATAGGTCAGTTTACGCTAATATTGTTGCTCAATATACTGTCACCAGTACGTTTTTAATCTGGGTGGCCTAATTCATAATGACTGTAGGCGCAGTTCTGATAAAGTGATAAGGCTATAGCTGTAAAACCCCTTGTAACTCTAAAGTACTATATTGGCAACTGTAACACTATCCACGCGAAGAAGGTTGATGTCTGCCAAGTAAATTTCCGACAAATTGACTATTTCTGTGTAAAGCATCTAAATAAAGCCCTGAATAACGCAGTCGTTGCTCATGACAACCTATTTGTTATTTGATAGAACTTAAAAGTTGTTTATGACAGCCGGGAGAACAAAGCTACCGAGGCAAATTGTCGCCATGTCATGAAATTATGGTCTAAGATTCAGTCCCCAGACTGTCGTAATTCACATTCTGTTGATGAACACGACCTAATGACTGTATTTGCAAATACACTGTTTCTTGATGCATTATACCAAGATGAACAAACAATAATTATGCCGTGTACATGTATAATTTATAAGTAAGGATGGAATAGAGACATTCAGGAGAAAGATAGCCTGAGCATTAAAAAAATACGAATCAAATATACGATAAATACGACATTCGTCTTCATCAACCTTATCCTTAAGGTTAAGCAAATGTAATTGACAATGTACAGCGTTTGAAAATTTACACAACTAATGTATACTTTACCGATGACGTGCATGCCAAATCTTAAGAAAAGTCTGTATCTAGATTTGAATTTATGGATGATTGTTTTTCTCTAAAATTGATATTTAAGGTGTCTCCTTTTTAGAAATAAGATAACTCCAAATATTACTTTATATTCTCTTTAGGAGAAGTATTTTTCTATTGAGAATTGTTTGGAATTAAACTATAGCATTAGACAAACCAATTCAACATGTTACATGATTGATATGGCTCCTACTATCTAAAATATGTAATTAATTGTTTACAAACTTAACACGTTTTAGAATTTCCTTTCTTTTTTCCGCCGACTGTGCTTTTTTAAAAATTCTCCGAGCTCTTGAAAGTCAAACGAATTATTTCAAGGTTGCACAAAAAGTTCTATGAATTATTTTGATTGATGCTGCAAAATATGAAATAATTTTACTACATGATTTTGATTTTTTAGACTTAAAATATATCAGGCAATAAATCTGTAAAATTAAATTTATCACAAATAATTCAACTAAAATTCATTTACAAAATAAAAAGAAACGTAACACCTTTTATTCTACATCTATTGTGGAATGATGCAGAAAAAACACTGTCAAAGTGGACAAGTAGGAAGAAAAAAAGTGCCGGGATTCGAACTTTCATCTCCCCGGGTTTTAGGCATTTTAATCCTAATTTTGATTCTCTTCAAGTGGAGGTGCAACATTAATTTTGCTCTACCTTAACGTCATTTTCGTCGTCGCCGTAGTCGTCATCATCATCTTCTTTTTCATCATAAGTATCATCATCATAATCATCATCTCAGCATCATCACCATCACTATCAACGTCCTTCTCCTCATCATTTCACTTATCACTAATAGAAGTGTCATTGAAAAACGTCAACTGGGCAACATGAACTTTTAAATATCCACGACAGGAATAATTTACGGAAAACCATTTTCAAACTTTGAAAACACGTCTGAAACTCTGGACAAAAGTACATGTTATACTATCCACAGGAGACAGGGTGATGGTTGTCATGTTAGCTGCCTACAAAATGACTCGCACATCTGCGCTTTCATATAAAAAGTTGAACAAAGGGTCCGTTCATAATAACAGTTATTTTAGAGGAAAAAACAAACACATACTTTTGAGAAGTTTTTTTATCTTAATCATCATCACCACCACATCATTAATTTATCAGCATTTTGTACTCGAGATAAAATTGAATACCTTTGTTTTTTAAAATGATCACTTCATACTAAAAATCTCGGAGAGTACCTGTTATGTTCCGTAGCTCTTTTAATCATGTTCAATAAAAACGGAAAGAATGTTAAATGTGCTTATAATTGTCATTATAAACACGTCGGTTTGGTCTTTGCATTCTGTTTGTTTAGACGTATGCTTTATGTAAAATGGCATTAGTTCATACATTTGTAAAATAAAATAAGACATTTCTACTATGGTTATTTATAATATGTATAAACAAAATACAGTTCGAAATTCATACAAATAGTCTATCACTCGGCTTCTTGGGCCTATATATTAACTCAGGCAAACTAGATAACAGTATAAATACACAATACATATAGTTAGGTTGTTTGTATATTTTGTTATATTTGCTAACACATTCGATGTATATTTCCAGTCACCGTGGTGTCTGTGAACAGTCGACCCCATATGTTGTCATGCTACCAATGCAGCCACAGAAAGGGCGACCCTGATTTATCATGCCTGACCCTGTACGCCAACTCCAGTGTCTCCACTCCGATCTGCAGTCTTACGGATCCCTTCTGTAAGGTACTTGCAACACGCTAGGAATAAATATGATGCCGTTTTTATTTACGTAATTCAGCTGTCCCCGTTCGCAAGATTCGTTCATGATAAAAGTGTTGTAGAATATGTAATGCTATTTTCAAATTAATCACGATGTAAAATACTGTATGAACATTATTTACCGAAACTGGATATAGGTCGATATGGTACATTTAAACACGATGTACGGTGATACAAGGTTCGGTCGTAGAAGAGATGACACCTTCTGTACGATAAACGTCCCTATCTTTAACGTTAACTGAAATACATGTGGTATTGCCATTCACATGGATACCAAAATTTAGATGGCCAAATTTGTGAACCTGTCTTGTAAAATATATGTAAAAATGAACAATTAAACTGAAACCGGTGGTGAACTCCACTCCCATAAATGTTGGATATGGCGCAGTTCGAAAGCCATTTTTATATATAATACCTAACAAAAAGCCTAAATATATAATTGGTGTTCATTTTAAAATGGCCAATCACACTTATTAAGAACATCTTTTCTGCGATAGATTGCTTTTCACTTTCCTTTTCCCAATTTTTTGTCATGCTTAGTTATTGGCGTTCAGTTTCACAATTAAAATTATAATGTGAGACATTGTTGCAAGGCACTGCAGGTTCGTCTGCACTATTTTCTTAACTTTTGACATAAATATAATGCAGTTGCAGGGAAGGTGCAAATGCACAGCATTTATCATTTTTTCTTCTGATATTTGGCAATGGCAGTATTTGGGTTACACCGTCGTTAATTAATACGCTACCATCCGCTAAGGATACAAGTACACTAGATGGTCGCCAGTACGCTACCGCTCGCTATGACTTCATGTAAGTTAGATCGTCGTCACAAGCTATCGCTCGCTATGAATACATGCACATTAAATAGTCGTCAATACGCTACCGTTCGCTACGAATATATGTACATACCTTTCGCTATGAATACATGTACACTAGATGGTCGTCAATACGCTACCGCTCGATATGAATACATGTACACGAGATGGTCGTCAATACGCTAACGCTCGATATGAATACATGTACACTAGATGGTCGTCAATACGCTAACGCTCGATATGAATACACTTACGTTAAATCGTCGTCAAAAACGCTACCGCTCGCTATGAATTCCTGTACATTAGATCGTCGTCAAAAACGCTACCGCTCGCTATGAATTCCTGTACATTAAGTCGTCATCAATACGCTACCTCTCGCTATGAATTCCTGTTGGTTAGATCGTCGTCAATACGCTACCGCCCGCTATGAATTCCTGTACCTTAGGTCGTCGTCAGTACGCTACCGTTCGCTATGAATTAAATTATGTTCAATAGTAAATATGCTACCGCTCGCTATGAATACATGTACGTAGATTCATCGTCAATACGCTACCGCTCGCTATGAATACATGCAAGTAGGATGGTCGTCAATATGCTATCGGTCGCTATGAATACATGTACGTCAGATCGTCGTCAATACGCAACCGCTCGCTATGAATTTTTTTAGGTTAAATCTTCGTCAATACGCAACCGCTCGCTGTGAATTCTTTTAGGTTAAATCTTCGTCAATACGCTACCGCTCGTTATGAATACATGTACGTTAAATCGTCGTAAATACGCTACCATTCGCTATGAATACATGTATGTAGACTGGTCGGCAATATGCTATCGGTCGCTATGAATTCATGTACGTTAGATCGTCGTCAATACGCTACCGCTCGCTATGAATACATGTACGTAGGATGGTCGACAATATGCTATCGGTCGCTATGAATTCATGTACGTTAGATCGTCGTCAATACGCTACCGCTCGCGATGAATACATGTACGTAGGATGGTTGTCAATATGCTATCGGTCGCTATGAATTCATGTACGTTAATCGTCGTCAATACGCTACCGCTCGCTATGAATACATGTACGTAGGATGGTCGCAGTATGATATCGGTCGCTATGAATTCATGTACGTTGGATCGTCGTCAATACGCTAGCCATCGCTATGAATTCATGTACGTTAGATCGCCGTCAATACGCTACCGCTCGCTATGAATACATGTACGTAGGATGGTCGTTAATATGATATCGGTCGCTATGAATTCATGTACGTTAGATCATCGTCAATACGCTACCGCTCGCTATGAATTCATGTACGTTAGATCGTCGTTAATACGCTACCGCTCGCGATGAATACATATACGTAGGATGGTCGTCAATATGATATCGGTCGCTATGAATTCATGTACGTTAGATCGTCGTCAATATGCTATCGGTCGCTATGAATTCATTTACGTAGGATGGTTGTCAATATGATATCGGTCGCTATGAATTCATGTACGTTAGATCGTCGTCAATATGCTATCGGTCGCTATGAATTCATTTACGTAGGATGGTTGTCAATATGATATCGGTCGCTATGAATTCATGTACGTTAGATCGTCGTCAATATGCTACCGCTCGCTATGAATTCATTTACGTTAAACCGTCGTCAATACGCTACCGCTCGCTATGAATTCTTTTAGGTTAAATCTTCGTCAATACGCTACCGCTCGTTATGAATGCATGTTCGTTAAATCGTCGTAAATACGCTACCATTCGCTATGAATACATGTACGTAGGATTGTCGGGTATACGCTTCTGCTAGCTATGAATACATGTACACTAGATTATTATAAATACGCTATCACTCGCTATGAATACATGTACATGGGAGCGTCGTATATATGCTACCGCTCGCTATGAATACATGTACACTAGATTGTCGTCAATAAGCTACAGCTCGCTATGAATTACTTTACGCTAGATCGTCGTCAGCACGCTACCGCTCGCTATGAATACATGTACGTAGATGGTCGTCAATATGCTATCGGTCGCTATGAATTCATGTACACTAGATGGTCGTCAATACGCTACCGCTCGCTTGCTATGAATGCATCTGCACTTGATTGTCGTCAGTAGGCTACCGCTCGCTATGAAAACATGTACACTAGATTGTCATCAATACGCTACCGCTCGCTATGAATTCCTGTATGTAAGATCGTCGTACTCGCTATAAATACTTGTACGTAGGAGTCTCGTCAATACGCTACCGCTCGCTAAGTACTGGTACGTTAGGCTTTTGTCGGACGCCAGCTAGTAACCATTCCTTCTATATACGTTACTGATATGCTATTTGTATTTATACGTGTTATGGGTATGCTAAATATTAGAGAGCAGAGTTATTTCATCGGGTACTATCAATCTGAACAATAAAGTGAGCATTTTGTCGAAATTTCTGAAGTGTTTTCATTCAAATGCTGATAAATTACATATTATCTATAATAATCAGAATATCGGTTGAACCGATGGATGCTCCCTGGGGTTTTATGGGAGCACAGGGAAAGATATATTACTAAAAAGGGCTATAACTCAGTAAGCACAAATTATCATATGATCCTTTGCGTGTATTATGTGATTCTCCACTAACAAGTGCTCCTTATATCTAGTTGAATGTAGCAACTGGTTACTAAAATAGTGCAAAGAGTAGCCCAAAGTTCTTTAACTGCAGAAACAAGCTGATGCAAGCACCAAACTGGAAAAGACGTGGTTGCTGAGAAATAGGCCGGACGCAAACCAGCTCGGACACAAATGGTCTATATCATATTATAAAGTATTTCAAAGGACCATAACTTTGTTGAAAATCATTTTGTTGAAATATGCTGAAAAATATGCATATCTACTCTTGTTAGTTAGACTCCATAAAGTGTCAATAAATTCCAACTCCTGGTTGCGGAGAAAAAGCCCGGACAAGAATGGTCCAATATAAAGCTATTTGGAAATTTAACAGGCAATAACTCTTTAAAATCCTTCAGCCTAAAGGTGCTGACAACCTGCGCATCTCCTAATATTTCCAGGACTGGTGGTTGACGGGGAATATAGATGTGAAAACCATAATGGTTTCGAAATAATGTGCTAAAATATGCTCATCTACACTTGTTAGTGAAGCTTCCCACAAAGGACCACTGGATTCCAATAGGTGCTTCCTGAGAAATTGCCCGGACACGAATTTTAAAGGGCGATAACTCCGTGAAAAATCACCAAAACGGAATCTAATGACAATATGCACATTTCATTATTTTCCCAAAAAGTTTCATTGAATAAAAACCAATAGTTGCCGAGATATAGTCCGGACAAAAGCGGTTGGACAATCAGATTTTATTTTGCTATATGTGAAAATGTAAAGGCCAATAACTCAGTGCTGATATTGTGCACAACTGCATTTATTATCGAAGATACCCATAAAGTATCAATGAATTCCAATGGGTGCTTGCTTTAAAACAGCCCGGACACGAAAAGGTCTATATCCCACTATAAAGAAATTAAAAAGGGCAATATCTCCGTAAAGTGATCGAAACGGAATGTGTTGAAAACATGCGCATTTAATTTTTTTGTGTGAAGCTTACTATAACAGGTAAATAAGAAAAGGTTCTATCAAAATTTTCACAGATATTTAAATTATTTCTACCTGTAGACAAAGGCAAACAAGGTAAATGTAACAGTGTAAATAAAAATATCCCGTCAAAGTGAATCAACTATTAGTAAACACCTGCATCGGGAGTTAAAACAGATATAATGAACGTATGAACATACACAATAACAAGTAATAAAATTAACTAACAACATATGCACAGTAGATAAAAGCCTTGCTTCTTTGAATTCAAGCCAGCGGTTGCCGAGATATAGCCCGGACAAAATTGCGACGGACGGACAGACAAACCGGCGGCTATATGCTCCCCCGACTTTTCGGGGAGCATAAAAATGTGAAGCAAAGTGTCATTGACTTGCAATGATTTAATATATTACATACAACATGTATTCTCAATATAAGATTTAAATTTAAAAAATGTATTACGCTTTCCTATATATTTAATTTATTTTTTTTGCCAGTAATTATACTGATGTAGCAATTAGTATTTAAACCTATAATTTACATTACTATTAATAATGTATTGAGTGAACCAACTTTAAAACTAATTTGTTTAAGAGGTTTCATTAAAAATAATACACACAATTAGTTTTATAAAACTATTGCTTTTGTTACACAATTGGCTCGATTACAAAAATGCTTTCATACTTAACTGGTTATTGCAAAAACGAGCTTTGTTAGAAAATAAGTGATTATTACACATTTATTTTTTACAAAACGTTTTCTTTTATTGGTAAACTGGTCTCAATAAGAAACTGGATTCAACTCAAATGTTGATTCAAAACAAAACTTTATTCGTCAGGTGTCTGCATAATTCATTGCAAAATTGAAATTATATCAGACACGTAAGTAACCATACTGAGTTGATGAAGTTTTCACGCGTACTTAGCCCAGCTATTATTTATTTTCCAACAGGTACTTTCTCTAAAAAGGGACGACACAATAGAGTTCTTGGGGAGGTCCTGCACAGACAAATGCAAGCCGGGCTGCATCCAGATGAACAGTATCGAGCAGTGCGAGTCGTGTTGTACACAGCCATTGTGCAACACCGGAAATGGGTTTAAACCAGTGTTTCAAGCAGAAATGGCCGTCATAATATCGGTCACGTTACTTTCGCTGGCTTGTGTGATCTTGTGACTGAATTATATATATTTTCATGTGGGTTTCGGACATGTTTTTATTCGTGAAGTTAGGCGAAACAACGAAATATATGAGCATGAAAGGAAACGAGACACCGTGCCCTCCTGTATTGTATGAAGTATTTTATATTGTGTTGACAGTACTGGTGTGAGATTGAACAAATGAGAAACACAAGAACCGAAAGGGCTGATCCATTTATTCATTAAGTTTACCACGTCTCTTAAAACAAAAAATAATATGTTAGTGTCTAAATGTGTTGCAACAATTTACAATTTTATTCCCAGAAGCTATCGCGTATATGAACTATATCCGAAAGCTTACGTTGCTTTAAGACTTAATTTATTTCAAGAAATTATGAAGTTTTTTTTTGTAGAAGTAGAATGTATACCTGAAGTACTAAGGAGTCTTTAAAAGGTTAATTGCATATTATCAAGTGTAATATACCTCCGCAATATAAAACACCCGGTGACGTCGATTCCCCATTGCGTGCATAAAAATAGAACTTATAAGTTTAAGTCAATAAACACTTATAGCATCTAACAGCGCTACAAGCGTTCACCAAAAACGACTTTACAAAAACGAAGTCCAATCAAAACATGTAAAAACTTGGGAGTTTCTCAACTCCGCATGAGACAGATTTTCTTACACAATGCCATGCAAAGGATTCATTCGGCAAACACAAAACGAGAGGAATCAGTATTAAATACATGTTGACTTTAAGTTATTTGTTCAGTAGTACGACTCTTTCGACATTGCCTGTTACTATTTTTAATACACTACTTATAAAAGGGTTGACAATACGTGCTATCATCCTTCATTGGAGTCGATATTTATATTTGAACATACACACACACACTCAACCTGGTCACAACTATTGTTATGTACATAAGGCACAGAACACAACGTGGTCATTTTTTCAAATCAGGTCGTTACTTTCGAGCCTTTCAGTGTACCGTTAGTGGCTGACGTATGTACATGACGTACACAGTGTGGATCAAAGTTATACTAGGTTGCAAACTGTGAAATAAAAATAGCAACATTTCAGCGCTTCTGATTTTCGGATACTCAAAACTTTTTTTGAAGGACGGCATGTTCACATAAAATCTACTGTAGTAAGGAGTAATATTAGAAATTTAAAACTTTGCAAAAATTAAGGCACAAACAAGACCAACTTTGACAGAGATGCTTTAGTCACTTTATAAAAGTGGACAACAAACATAATATTACATGTGATTTTTATCCAAACCACGTTTTTGTTACTTTTACTAGTTACAAACGTTACCTTAGCGGTCAAATGACAAAACATAATTTGGTCATGAAACGGCTTAAGAAACATATGTACGTATAATTATAATTATTGTTAAAACGATTAATTAACATTTGCTTGTAATTAAATATACACAGATATTGTTCTAGTATAATGTGCGTATGTTTGTTTTGTCTTATCGCCATACCCATCCTTTTCCAGACTGGAAAATCTGACTATGAGCAGTTGCAGTATGCCGTAAACACCTGATCTGGTACGAATTGGTGTTGATGGTGGTCAGAAATGCTGGTCGATAGAAGCAGTATTTCTTGTTTAACCATAATTCTGCTACTTTTCGAATAATCCGTACCGAATCCCGATTTTGCTTTCAATAAGTAAGAAACGGTAAAAAGACATTGCTCGAAAGTTTGCAGCAAATAGATGATGATCAAAATGTTCCTCTAGTAATAGAAACGAGAGAAATGAACGCCTTACCAAGGGTATCATATCATACCAATGTTGAGTTCGATGACCACTTCTGTTGTTTTTGTTACATCGCAGAGACAACAATTTAGCTGCTACTGGCAGACGTTCAGCTTATTTTTAATGGTCAAAGACCCAAGATGTAAATAGTAATTTAATTCGACATAGGAAACACAATGGTTAGCAGACAATTCATTTGTACAGCATAAAAATAAACATTGCCATAACAATCATACAATTCGAAAAAAGAGTAACAATGGAATGCTTCCAATACCAATGATATATTCTTGGTTCGAAACAGCCACGGGCCGCATGTCAGGTTGACGACCTCTACACAAGAGCGTTTTCGCCCCATAAGGTATCAAACCAAGGCAGTGATGGACCTATCATCCAGTATAAAGATTTTGACTAAAATATGGGAACCTATTGCCTGTTGTGTTTAACCCACCTGCAATTTTATGTAACCCAAGACAAAGTTAACCTGCTACAGACGCAGTGTTGAATTTATTGTGATACCTTCCATCGCAAATCAGATGTGCACTGACACTACAAGAGAAGCGCTGTCCTTACAAGCCGTGTAGTGGGAATGAAACTTTACCATAGTCCCATTTGGTGCTTAATGCCTACATTCTGCCTATCAAGGTTGGTAGGTATTTGTAATTTTAATGTCTCATTAATTAAAGTGTACACAGTTTTACTAATTAAGTCACAGAATGGTATAACATTCTACATGACTGGAGCAACTTCTACAGAATACTGAAAAACAACAAAAACCAATTGGAACCTGAAACTGTTTATTTAAATTTATAAAACATACACACATACATTATTTTCGCCTCAAGTCTATAATGAAACGGTGGGTTAAATGAAAAGAAATAAGTATCAACAGACAGATCTGAAAATTAATAAAGATGCACACAATGCAATGGTCCTGGAGGACATATATATAATAATGACCTGATATATCTTATCCGTAATTTGTTCGGGTCCAATGAACATTTTCCTAAATCAGCTACGATTTCCTCAGATGTATAAAAATGTCAGTATTTTTTAAAATTCAAACCAACAATTTTTATCATTAGATATATTCTTCTATCTTCATGTGTTGTTCAATATTTAAGGACATTATCTTAGTTATATGGAGACTAAGAGTGACTGAGAACAGTAACTAATATTATATACACCCTTGGCACTGCCTGTGGAAACATTTTTCAGTGAAAATTATTGTTCAAGTCTAACCTTTGGTGCCTGGTTTTCATTATACTTGAACTGATATATGCTCATCCACAATCTTTCTACGTATATGGTGTATTCATACATGTAATTTTAGGTCTCTGTTGATAACTATTTGAACAAACTTTGAGAACAGTCTTTCCTTAGTAATTGTACAATTATCTAAAATATGTGTCTACTAGTTTAAGCCAAATTATGTTGCAAACTGTTCACTCCCAAATAACTTCTGCCAGTTCTGGCCAAGAAAGGACACAATTTTGCCAAATTGACATAAAAAATGTTCTTTCTTTTTTTCATTACCAGACTTCACTACTGGCTCAACCAAGAATCATCTTATCTCTTATCAATATGCCTCTAGTTCCCCCAAAATGAAGACTTTTTTCCGCAACTTCACATGTTTTTGTAGTTTGGTTCCCTAAAACTTTATTGAGCTACTGGTTATGTCCATAACGGTTCTCTACAAAATGATCACCCTACTAGTTCAATCCACAAGTACGTCTGGTTCATGCCACATCTACATCCCTATTGTTACACTCCCGAGGTAACTGCATAGTGGTTACCTCTAAAATTATCTCCCAATTGGTCCTCTTCAACGTCTTTTCCTTTCTGCTTCTCTCAGAAGGTTATTTTACTCCAAAGTTATTTCTATACTTGTACCGTCTAAAATTATCTCACTATTGGTTCACTAAATTATCTTCCTCCTGATTCATTACAAATTTACCTTCCTGCTGGTTCACTCCAAAGTTATCTACCTTTGGTTCTCTCCAAAGTTATCTTCCTACTAGTTCAGTCCAGAGTTACCTCTACTGGTTTACTCCAAAGTTATCTACCTTTGGTTCTCTCCAAAGTTATCTTCCGACGAGATCAGTCTAAAGTTATCTCTACTGGTTTACTCCAAAGTTATCTACCTTTGGTTCTCTCCAAAGTTATCTACCTTTGGTTCTCTCCAAAGTTATCTTCCGACGAGATCAGTCTAAAGTTATCTCTACTGGTTTACTCAAAAGTTATCTCCATACTGGTTCACCCCAGTTATCTCTATACTGGTTTACCCCATAGTAATCTCCATACTGGTTCACCCCAGTTATCTCTATACTGGTTTACCCCATAGTAATCTCCATACTGGTTTACCCCATAGTAATCTCCATACTGGTTCACCCCTACTAGTTTACTGCTCATAAGGATCCAAAGGTTCATATGACCAATTTATGTAGTAAATGTAAGGTTAAATCTATTGTTTCCTTTGATTTTTAATAACATGGACTATGGCTACATGCACATTCAAATGCTACACAAACAATTATTTTGTTCACAGAATGTGCTGCTACATTCAAAAGTTATACATTGCAGGGCTTTACAATTGTTTTGGTCAAATATTGTTCTGTTGTACCTAACAGGAGCATTTGTTTAAAGCTTCAATGTCAGGCTACATCCAGGGTTCCCAACCCACCCAGGTGCGACCAAGGATGTCAGGGTCTGTGGCCTGGTCAATTAATGACGCCACCTGTTGTTCCACTGTCAGACCCTGAGCGGGCAACTTGTGCCGAACACTATCAGGCTGCCCCATCAAAACTCTCTCAAAATCTTTGAAAGCAGACTTCTTTCCATGGCCAAGGTAAAGTTCCTCCCTATTGTAAGGAAAAAAAAGGAAGGAATACATTTTTTTAAAGTTACTAAAAATATGATTTTAAATTTAAAAAGATATGAATTATATAACTACAGCAGAACTACTTCAAAGCAGCATTTCACAGAGGCACAAAAGTGATGTTGCTGAGATGTTTTTATGTATTGAGGTCATTCACTGATGCAATGCTATTTTTATATAAAGGATTTTCTCTACATATATTTATCTGTAAATTTTAAAGATCCAGTTTGTCAGATAATTCATATATAAAAAAGGAAAATTGAAAGAAAACTTTATACCTCCCCAATTCAATGATAAGTTCAGTTGAGCTTTATTCCGGGCTCATTTTTCAACTACCAAAATACTGACCTTCACATGTTTTTTATCAGTAACAGTTAGTCTACTGCATTAGTAACAAAATAAGTTGAAAATATAACTTCTAGGACAGCATTTCACTAAAAATAGCTTTCTGTAAGTTCAAGTTAAATGAACAATATTTATCAATGGCATAGTTGCATCTGGCTGGATGGCTCAGTGGCTACACTAGCCTCACATAAGCAGGTTTGTACCCTCATGTTGCCACTTTTTATCTTTTTTTTTTTAATTTAAAATCATTATTGTGTTTGCTTGTTTTAACTTTCTAAATAACCCATGTTTTGGAAATATGATGGATATGACCTTAAATATATTCAAAGTTTTGTTAACTTTGTTGGAGAAAGTATTATTAATCTAAAAAAACAAAGAAACAATTCTATTATGACATAAACAATGTAACTTAAAGAATTACATGCCAGCCAAGAAGAAAAAATAATAAATATGCAAGTCGGCACATACCTCAACATTTAGTCAAAAGTCACTAATATCTGCAGATGTAATTAACCATATTTGATATATACTATTGTTCTCTTTTGTAAGTCCTCATATGAGTGAAAGGATTCTGTCTTGACTCAAACCAGAATTATTAATGTTAAGGATGCATGATAAGAAAGCATGTCAAGGATTTGAACAAGTTTGGATGTACTTGGTACTTCTGCATGGGCACTCACCTAGTGATGTGACATGAGTTCCACCCCCTTAGTTTCCTCTTCACAAAAGCAATCTTTTCCTTGGGATACATCTCCTGTATGTCAGTCTCTTGTGATGTCTGCTCTGAATCTACAAGTTAAAACACCAAAAGGTAGAGAGAAGAAAATGAATATTTAAAAATTAGAGACTGACGTTAAAAAGTTATGAAGCACTTTGACATAAACTATATATGTTTTTGAAGTATCACATTTGCAGTAAATGTTGTTCAGAGTATTAGCAGGAGATGCTACACATCCTGATCTGACATAAATTGTGGGCACTGTAATCCTCATAATAATATTTAACGGGTTTCGTACACACCTGTGTTTTTGTAATTATTTAGTAACAAATTTGTCAATAGATAAAAAAAAAATGGAAAAAATGGAAAAAGGACAAAATAAGGAATGGACAAACTCTCATTTAGGGCTGGTGACATTAGATTTCTATAAATATAATGTGTTTTATCTTTAAAGGAGTCAGGTATATCTTGACATATTAATGATTAAATTTTTCTAATGGTTATTCTAATCAAATGAACAAAACACTTACCAGTCTCCGTCATAGTGTTAGCTTGCTTTTCTGCAAAATTCTGCAAAAAAATAATGGTTATAAAATTAAGCTGGTAAGTTTTAGGCTAAAACAATATACAACAATTACTTACAATGTTTAAACTTAGCTATTTTAATGCTGCCACATATGCTGGAATGGAACCACCATATTGTATCAGGCAGAATTATGCAAAGGTACCCTAATGCTAAAGACAATTTTGGATTGATAAAAAAGCATTATTGTTTAGGGAGGTTGGGGTAAAAACCTATTTTTCTAATTTTTAAATCATTTTTAAGTACATAATAAGCACATATTTATTCACCATTTTGTTATCTTCTTCATGTGTTCATGCTTGTAGTTTTGGAGTGGGGTTATTCAAATGTACATGAACTGCTCCAGATCTAAGTGAACTGGTATATGTGAGAAAAAAAATGCTTCCCTACTTTGTGGTTGGATTTTTCAATGTGAAAACTCAATATATATTGTGACTGAATGCATAATTTAATTAAATTATTTTTTGAACTGACTTTATCTTGAAGCAAGAGAACAGTTAAGTAATTATGTAAAATGTTATTGCTAGTTTTTTGACCATCAGTGGTTGTCAAGTACAATTAATTTTAAGGAGGAAATATCCAAATGCATCTTGTTGCTAAATGAAAAGTAGTCATGTGATTGAGATGGGCCAATCAGATTTAAAGAAAACACACAGGTTGTATTTTCATGACAAATACTCATGTCATACATACTGCATTTCTATAGTGTGTACCAGTTTACTGTTCTTAACTGACGAATACACAATGGGTTATCACATTAATGTAATTAAAAAGATGTAGAAGGTCATTTCCAATGGCAATAATAGTTTGAAAACCATAACAACTTTTTTAAGTCCAAAGCACAAAAAGTAAAAAGGTCTTCAGAAGGACAGAATCTTCCAAATATATGTAGGAAATTGATCAGAGGTGATATCAAAATACATTTTTCATTGTAGTTTCAAAATTAATTTGCTTTCTTAAGCCACTTATTAAAAAAAGGACAAACTGTGTCCATGTTGTTTTTACACAATTGATACTGATTTTTAGATATTGTTTGTAGCATACCAGCCAAAAGACAAACTGTGTCCATGTTGTTTCAACACAATTGATACTGATTTTTAGATATTGTTTGTAGCATACCAGCCAATCAAGTGAGGGTTCCTTAATGAAGATATCCATAGTGTTGAGAAGAAGGTCCGAGTTTGATCGAAGTGCTCGTAGCACGTGGATCATTGTATTCTCCACCAGACCCTTCACATCTAGCGGGAGCATCAGATTACGTAACTGTCTCGTTAACCGGAATGGAACAAGTTCCGGTACAGGCAGAAACTGCAGAGACAAAAATAGTTATATAGAGTTATCATGAAAAAACATCTTAAACATTCCATAAGCAACAACAGGCTAGTGGCAATACCACTGGTTTTGTCTACGTACACCGACACTACAAACGTCATAATGGCGATGTCTAGCTATATGTAATTATTAGTAGAGGCAAACATCAGACTTGTGTCTAGGTAGAACCACCGGCACACTAGAGGTTACCTGGAAAACCACCTCACATGAAAGTTCTGACCCAGACAGGGACGCGAACCCATGCGGTGATGGGCTGAGGAGTTGCAAGTTGCCAACAGTTACGACTCAGCCCAAAGCATTGGACTCTACATCAAAACAAACCCTGGTAGCTTTCCAGTACAGATAGGATATGTTACAATACTTTACAGTACACATGACCATATACATGTATAGATTACAATACTTTACAGTACACATGACCATATACATGTATAGATTACAATACTTTACAGTACACGTGACCATATACATGTATAGATTACAATACTTTACAGTACACATGACCATATACATGTATAGATTACAATACTTTACAGTACACATGACCATATACATGTATAGATTACAATACTTTACAGTACACATGACCATATACATGTATAGATTACAATACTTTACAGTACACATGACCATATACATGTATAGATTACAATACTTTACAGTACACATGACCATATACATGTATAGATTACAATACTTTACAGTACACGTGACCATATACATGTATAGATTACAATACTTTACAGTACACATGACCATATACATGTATAGATTACAATACTTTACAGTACACATGACCATATACATGTATAGATTACAATACTTTACAGTACACATGACCATATACATGTATAGATTACAATACTTTACAGTACACATGACCATATACATGTATAGATTACAATACTTTACAGTACACATGACCATATACATGTATAGATTACAATACTTTACAGTACACGTGACCATATACATGTATAGATTACAATACTTTACAGTACACATGACCATATACATGTATAGATTACAATACTTTACAGTACACATGACCATATACATGTATAGATTACAATACTTTACAGTACACATGACCATATACATGTATAGATTACAATACTTTACAGTACACATGACCATATACATGTATAGATTACAATACTTTACAGTACACATGACCATATGCATGTATAGATACAAGTTCAAAAAAACTTTTGGGTGCATGAAATGATTGCTATGGCCACATAGATCATATAGCATCTAATTTCATAGATAAAAGTCAGCAGTCCAAATTACAGTATTGAAATCAAATGCAAGTGGTTAGAACTGCTTCTATTTTCTTGTTGCATGCATCATCTTTCGAGGAAATAATTTTCTTTCTTGAGCTTTGTTAATGATTTCTTTAGTAATTATGTGTATAAAAAACTAATCCTCCTAGAAATTTTACTCATCCATATGTTATAATAGCTGTAAAATGACATTTACTTCAGACCTTTTCTGATCTTTTGGGTTATAATACCAAACTACAATGCTAACAAGTAAGCAAAAAATTAGATAACTGTTGTTACATAGCTTTGACACAATTATGGTTATATTGGCGATATCTAGCCAATTATTGGTGGAGGCAGACCCAATACTTTGTCTGGGTAGAACCATCGGCACACAGCAGGTTATCCGGAAATCATCCCCACACGAAAGTTCTTGCCCCGACTGGAACTTGAACCCATGCAGTGAAGGGGTGATGAGTTACAAGTCAACAATTCTAACTGCATGTCCATGGGTGCCTCCTTAGAAAAATGGAATGGTCATTGAACTAGCTTTGAAGCGATGCTGTTTCGAGCATGTCATGCCCTAATATTAATTAAAATACCAAAATAAATAAAATGATGATACTAATTAAATTATCAACAGAATTCAACATCTAGCTGGGCATGCAAATTAGATTTTAGATCATTATTAAGGAATCCCATTTAATATAGATATCAAGACGATAAGTGGGTTTTATAGGTAGGCATTACCAATCAACTGACCTGTGTTGCTGAGCCAAAAGCATGCCCAAAGTCAATTCCCACCATCTCTCCAGTGCTGAGGTTTACCATGAAGTTAGAGAGATGTCTGTCTCCAATCCCCAGGATGTATTGACAAATACACAACAAAGCATGGGACTTCATACAATGGCTGCGTAACACATGGAAGGCCTCAGGACATGTGCTCAGATGTTGGAATGATCTCCTGGTATGATCCAGTGAAAAAATACGTAAGAAGCAGTTATATGCAACAATTTAATAAATATTACAAAATTGAACATTTCAAACATGATTATTTTTAAGCCCAATTAGGACTTGAACCACACGGAAAGTGAGTGAAAAGAAGACCATAGGCAGCCCCTAAATAAAACATACTCATTCTTTGCCGGCACCTTCATCACTACATGTTGACATATTGCTTTATACAGTGGGAAAGAAAGCAAATGGTATAAATATTGATCTTTTGCCCCAGCACAAGCAGATAATGTGAACTCCACTAACTACATACTAACTTCATCCCCATTCTTAATTTATTAAATCATTAAAAATAAAAAAACTAACATCCTCATTTTTCCATTACAAAATTTATGACACATACATCACCAAAAAACCTTACCTCATCATATCCCAAGGAACAGTATTCTCAGTCTTTTGGAATTGTTTCTTGGTTTCATCATAGCCTGCATTCTTATACAATGATGCATACTTCACAAGCCAACTTTTTTCACCTTTCTTGGATTTTTCTGTTATCCAGTGGGAATGAATGGCATTTGGCCCATTGCTGAAAGGGACAAAACAGACATTAGAAGGTAAATTATTGTATAGTTACATGTCTGTACTATAATATTTTTTTCCCATTTTTCAGTGAAATATTATAGTGAAGTTAAATTAAGCCTCTAAGCATCCCATAAAGATAGACAGTAATTGTTTCATTTCGTTTTGTTATTGAAATACATCACAGTGACCTATTATGATCATTATAGCGACGTCCAAATGTTTGGTGAAGCAAGACCCAGACTAAGGTCTCTGTAGAACTCCGGTGCACCGCAAGTCAGCTGAAAGTATCCACATCAAGTTCTTTGCCACGATTGGGTCTCAAACTCAAGCCGTGAGAGGCTTAGCAGTCTGAGGAGTTACAAATTGGCAAGTCTACCACTATGCCATGGGTGCCTCTCAGTGTCAGCCTATTATAATACATGATATTATTATTATAAATAATGAGTTATCCTTCCATTGCTTAAGTAAATGGTTGTAATACTAACAAAATAAAGAAAGGATATTAACTCTTAGCCAGCTGTTCTTGTGAAAAACCCACACATTTTGTTAATCCTTTGATAGCAAACTTCATTTAATGATTACAAGACATGTTAGACTAATCAGCCAATAGTGTAGACCTTGATCTGAAATTTGCCAGATATTTTTTCTGAACAACAACTCCATATCAGCATAATGATTATAGTTGTCATTGCAATTTATTTAATTATAAAAAAAGAAACCATACATAAATACTGAACAGCTTCAGAAAGGCAAGACTTACTTGGAGCTAAATAGTTTTCTTTCCTGCTCGGTGAACGATTCCAGGATAAACTCTTTAAGGGGGATTGTGTTACTGACCCACTCAATCAAACCAAGCCTGCAATGATTATAGTATAATATGATTTCATAATGTTTTATTATTATTAAGATTGATATTTTCAAGTGATTATTTTTAATATGATAATAGTTTTAAGATTTTATGATTAAAAAGGAATGAATAATGATTAATATTGTTAATTAAAAGAAACAAGACACATGTATCTATTATTATTACAGTTGTAATTTATGACAGCCAAACAAGTAAAAAATTGTCATGATACTATTTAACTATGACTTTACATGGAAAAAAATAGAATAATTTGTCTATTATTAATAATGACAATCCAGCAAGGAAGAAATTTTCTGATGAGAAATCTATGCTATATTGTTGTGTTGAATGTAGGTGTTTGTTTGTTTTGGGGATACATCGCAGCGACCAGTTATGATCATTATAGCGACGTCCAGCTGTTTGGTGGAGGAAGACCCCAGACACGTCTCTGGGTAGAACCACCGGCACACCGCAAGTCAGCTGGAAGACCTTCCCACATTAAGTCCTTCGCCCCGAACGGGACTCGAACCCACGCGGTGGGAGGCTAAGCAGGAATGTAGGTGTAAGCCAGTAGTTAGTATGGTCTTGATAACATATCCGGTTAAGGCAGCAGAAAGTATTCGTTATGCTTATTATTATTATTACCATATATTAAGGTGCCTTTATCACAAGTGTGCTCAAAGGCAAATAATTAAATATAAAATTGTAACTAAAAACATTGACAAGCAATAAAACATGTGTAGTAATTGGCAATGATAGATAAAACATCTTAGCATGCCAGGTATTCACAGCATGCTTTACACAGTGAATGCAGCACTATATCTGCTTCAAGTGGACACCGTCTCCAGATAACTGAAATACTGTTGTTGGGACGATAAACCCAATAAACAAACAAACAAAAAGAAAGTATTCATTATGCTTACCTTATTAAAACCATCCTTAACTGTATTACTATTGCATTTATAACAATATGGTTTGTACTCAATCAGCAAAAGGGTCAAAAACAATTGCTTAGGTTTAATAATAAAGTTTAAAAAAAAGAGCTTAAAACTAGCATTTACAGATTGATTCATACCTGGGAGTCATTGGAATAACCTGGTAGGTTTTCAAAGCCAGTTTTCTCTGATTGCAGGCTGGATCCTTGCTCAGCACCTGATTCATGATGAAAAACAGTTGTTCAATCCTCTGATCCTGCCGTAAGTCCTCCCCACCTTTCACCAGAAACATGTATTCTTTCTCATCATTACCACGGATACAGATACGTTTTGGTTTCCGGATGGACGTCATCACTTTTACCTTTGTGTAGGAATAAGAAACAATCATTCAGGCAGTTGCTTATAAGTTATTCAAAGCACATAAAATTGAGAACTTGAAATATTTTTTTTATTCTTATATTAAATGGACTTATATCAAATAAACACACTATTTTTTCACATTAAAGAGTTTTATACAAAAGCTTTTGGCAAACTGAACTAATATATGCCAAAACATCTAAGACTAGCGTTAGTCTTGATCATTGATACATACATCAATGAGAAAAAAGCACATGTAAGATCTTATCGAAATTCTAAAACGACCAACAGAGTTATAACTACAGCATCAAAATAAAATAAAAAGTGTTCCATTGAAAAATTAAAAGTGATGAAATTAACTTTATTTTTAAGTGTAGAAATGTTCATAAAAGATCCTTTCGAGTTTGGTTTTATTTTAAGTGAAACATTTTTTCAAGGGTACTAGCGATATTATTGACAAAAATGTAATCAGACACAATCAAAGAAGATTTTTATTAGTATGTTGCAACTGTAATTGTTTAAGAAAATTAATCACAGAAACAAAATTAGTATTATTTAGTGATACAATTGTACATTTTCTGGAGGAAATACCCAAGACAAATTTCTTCAGTGAACCAAAGGTTGACCATTAATGGCTTCAAATACAGTTGTCTTTTTTTTTCTGCATGCATACAATCAATTTTGTTTATCAAGTTGATCCTTGATCATATTACATACCCTCTGATCAAACCCAGAAATCTTTACATGGTACTCTGGTATAGGCTTGCACAGCCCAGTGTACTGTCCTGGGTAAAGAAAGGAAAATGAGATTAAAACTGAAAATAAAATGTTTTTATATATATTTTCACATTTACAACCCTTCAGTAGAAACTGACATGCTGATATCCACTCTCAGAATATAAACAATTACACTTAAAAGGCATCCAAGACTTATCATACAAAATAATGGTGTGTAAACCTTCTGTTACTGACTAATCCAAATAAAAATATCTTTCCTTGAGTAGGATTTTAAACAATTCTCATTGTGTTAGATTTTTCTAATGAAAATTATCAAAGGACAGCAAATCACCTGGTATGCTTACAATAAGCAGGAAAAAAGCAACAAAAACATTAGATGGGCACACTATTGACATGGAATGAAATAAGCAAATCACAGTGTAGGTCAATAGAAGACCAACATAAAATAACTAGTAGAAACTATATGCTGCTGTGAGGGGCTAAGGGAAGACTATTAAGAAATACAAAAATCATATATTATATAAGGGTTCTTACAACAGTATGCTCAAGTTTTCAAAGTCTGTACATTATAATAGTATGATTCAGGCTAAATAGGACAGGTGCTTTAACCTGCATGAATGTGCAACAAAATCGTTGAAGTCAAATCAGAGGAATGTACATAATGAAATGTGAAACAGAAGTATTACACTTGATAGTTGATGCCTGGGTGAGTAGATTTAATTAACTTATTCATTTATGAAGCTAGAACTATACCAGGTATTTCCAGCCCTCTGCCATGATGGTTTGGGTTGAAGTTGGCCATCCATTTGGAGTATTCAGACAGTTTCTCTGGCGGTTTTAGCGAACCTTTAGATGCTTTCACCTCATTTTCGAACAAACCTATGAGCTGCTGTTTTTCCTTGTTGAAGTCCTGAAAGAAAGACGTACAATATGATGTTTTGAAGTGCAAAATAGAACATAAACAAATTTCAACTTTTATTTATGAATGAGTCTAACATGCCAAAATGCATTGTTATAAATACAGATGTAATTAGGTGACAAAACACAGCAATCATTGCCAAAAGTAATACCAATTCTTACATTCAATAAAGGAAGATATTCCTATATATAACATCAGAATTCCAATTTAAACAGATGCAATAATTACTTCACTTAATCAATACTGGTACTTGCATCTGCAAATGAAATAAAATGTATCATAAAAGTGATCAGTAAAAATTAAATAGAAATTGCGAGGGGTCTTTAATAAGTATATACATATAGTATACTTGCCTTTGTTGACATGGTCAACATTTTCTTTCCAGCTTCACCAAACTTCTTGTCAAACTCACCCTTAAATTTCTGGAAGAAAACAACATTGAAGAGGTCAACGATTTTTTTGATTTATGAAACAAGTTCACAAAGTCTGAAGATTTGAAAATGCATACTTTAAACCTGACATGTTAAACTTTTAAATACTAATAACATGTATGTTCCTTTTTTTCTCTCTTTAACAACCCATTTACTATCATTGAGTAATCTGAAGAAATGATGTTAGTTCATCTCCCAGATGAGATACTGACTTCAATGTGTTAGCATACTCCATGCCAAAAACACCTGACATGAAACCACCAGCAACAAGATTTGTGCATAGAAAGTGCACTCCATTTTCCTCAATGCTGGATAGTATTATGAAACAATGGTTTTAAAAAGGGCATAACTCTGCAAACCTTAATTTTAGGGCTACCTCCCCTTCTGGACTGGGTTTCTCTATTAGGAGTGAACACATATTCCAAGTTTGAAATGAATAATGTTGGCAGTTAAAAAAATGTTCTAAAAAGGTTACACATATGCTGACTATAGTCATGACATCAGCTGAACATTTTTTCTTCAAAGAAATTATCTGAATACATTATCATAACATTGGGTAAACCAGATAGGGAACTACTTTATAAGCTAAGTGTAGACAAAGGTGATTTACCACTACCATAGTTGAAACTGTGTTATTTTTAAACCTGTATTTGGCCCTCTGGCCCACTATACTTGAAGGTGCTAAGCTGACACTGTATATGTACCTACTCCACAACCATAGCCACTTTATTGTTTACTTTTTCTAATTTAATTACCATGAAATGATCTTTTCTATTTAACTTTAACAGGATCAAACAATGGCAAAAGTGTCCCTAACATAGTGGCTTAAAGGAAGGATTTTGAATTACAAGGCGCTGGATTTGAATCCACTCCCTACCACAAGATGTTAATACTAGAGCAAGACTGGTAATTGCAGATACATGAAGCTACTTGAGTACTGGTTCAGCCAAGCAAGTGTTCAGTCAAGAGAGATTAGTTAAAAGTGTTTGTTTCTCAAGCCACTTTAAACAAATATTGTAAAACTTATGGCAGGAAATAAACAACAGATCCACAGGGGCACTTACATCTGCAAATTTGCGGGCATAGCTACCAATGTCAAGAACACTGGTCATCATGAGGCTCTCACTGTCATCATCAGCGGTACTGTCACCCGAACCCTGTAATACAACAATTAAACATTTTAATTTTTTTACATGTAGCATAAGACGCCTCAAACCCCCAAATGAAAACCATCAAACCCCCAAATGAAAACCATCAAACCCCCAAATGAAAACAATTTTGACAAAGTAAAAAAACATTACAACCATAAAACAGAATCATCTTACTTATGGATGAAGACTTTTTTTAAATTGACAAGTAAGATGTCTGATCAAGATTGATACATTTTTTTCAATTACAATTTTTTCAACCATCTGTAAACAGCCATCCATTTATTATGTTACATGTAAATTGCTGTCAGCTTAGAAATAGCACACTGTAAACACCCTGATCTGATGCCAAACTAAGTCACATTAATTACCAGTATCTTGACACCTGGTCAATCAGTGCTCAAGGTAAGTGAGACAGCTATATCACTGCCATTTTGTATGAGTTATTTTATCATGATCTTTGTTTGAACATGGCATCTTCTGTACCGGATACTCCAAACTGCACTATAACATCAACATGAGTAGGAAAAGAGTTAAAAAAAAAATGAGAGAGACAAAGAACCGATAATCAGCAATAATCAGTCATTAAATTTTTTAACAAAAGTTAGTACCATAATGTTGTTTTACCTTGGAAATGTACTAGTATTTTGTTAATTATTTAGAAAATTAAACATTGACGGCTGACTGAAGTATTGTATATCATAATATAACATACCATGATTTGACATGTTAAATACTGTTCCATATTTTCTTAGGTTTTAATCATGTCAATAAAGTTGTGAGTTCCTACTTGTCAAATAATTATACCATATGAACAGCATTTAATGATCTTAAATTATAACCTTTCTTTCCCACCACAATAATTCTGGACACCTATTTGCCTTTTGTTGGTTTATAGGAAAACCCTCTAAACCATACAGTAGACACTGCTGCATATAACTCATACCACTCTGCCAGAGGGCAGCCAAGGTTGTTATAGATTTACCCATGTAATTTACAGACCTGTGATTTCTTAGATGGTGACTTCAACCCTTCCAGCTTCTCTCTCTTCTTATAGTCCAGAATTCTGTTATACATGCTCATGTACCGCTCCTTCACCTTATCTTTCTTTCCTTTACTTAACAGCTTCGGGATATCGTCTAAGAGTTCCTACAACAGATACAGATAATTAGTCAATATTTAATGTTACAGCATCGAGAAAAAATATACAGATATATATAATAAGAAGCAATTATAATTATCAGCATATAATCATCAATGATCATTATAAGAATAAGAAATATATCTCAGCAAAAATAATGTAATTAATATTATATATATAATCATCAATGGTCATTTATAAGAATAAGAAATATATCTCAGCAAAAATAATGTAATTAATATTATATATATAATCATCAATGGTCATTTATAAGAATAAGAAATATACCTCAATCTGAGACCTGCATCAGCATCATTGCAACACCATTTTTGTAGAAAACCAGAATGTGCTGGTCTTCATAATAATCATCATACCCATCCTCACATTATCAATTAACCCATTAAACATGTCATTATAAGACTTTGGTAGCAAATTATTTAGATCCAGATCAGCTAGCTACCAGATGGACGTGTCGGATCAGGATCTAAACTAATTGCTGCTAAATTTCTAGCAATATGCCAAGGAACATTTGCATGTCAATGCAAAAAAGACAAATAATTAGTCTAGGTTATTAATAAATGAAACAAGCAATGGGTTAATCTTGATCCAATTATAAGAAAGGAAGAGATCTTGAAACTGCAGACCTTAATATCCTGATCAGGTTGGCCAAAACATTCCAGTGCAGAAATGAGCCGGTCTGTGAGAGGAACTTTTGCAGGGCTTAACAGTTGGTTCAATCTGAAAATATATAGGACACAGGCAGGGTTTAACAGTTGGTTCAATCTGTAAGTATATAGGACACAGGCATGGTTTAACAGTTGGTTCAATCTGTAAGTATATAGGACACAGGCATGGTTTAACAGTTGGTTCAATCTGTAAGTATATAAGACACAGGCAGGGTTTAACAGTTGGTTCAATCTGTAAGTATATAGGACACAGGCATGGTTTAACAGTTGGTTCAATCTGTAAGTATATAGGACACAGGCATGGTTTAACAGTTGGTTCAATCTGTAAGTATATAGGACACAGGCAGGGTTTAACAGTTGGTTCAATCTGTGAGTATATAGGACACAGGCAGGGTTTAACAGTTGGTTCAATCTGTAAGTATATAGGACACAGGCATGGTTTAACAGTTAATTCAATCTGTAAGTATATAAAACACAGGCATGGTTTAACAGTTGGTTCAATCTGTAAGTATATATAGGACACAGGCATGGTTTAACAGTTGGTTCAATCTGTAAGTATATTGGACACAGGCATGGTTTAACAGTTGGTTCAATCTGTAAGTATATTGGACACAGGCATGGTTTAACAGTTGGTTCAATCTGTAAGTATATTGGACACAGGCATGGTTTAACAGTTGGTTCAATCTGTAAGTATATAGGACACAGGCATGGTTTAACAGTTGGTTCAATCTGTAAGTATATAGGACACAGGCATGGTTTAACAGTTGGTTCAATCTGTAAGTATATAGGACACAGGCATGGTTTAACAGTTGGTTCAATCTGTAGTATATAGGACACAGGCATGGTTAACAGTTGGTCATCTGTAAGTATATAGGACACAGGCAGGTTTAACAGTTGGTTCAATCTGTAAGTATATAGGACACAGGCATGGTTTAACAGTTGGTTCAATCTGTAAGTATATAGGACACAGGCAGAGTTTAACAGTTGGTTCAATCTGTAAGTATATAGGACACAGGCAGAGTTTAACAGTTGGTTCAATCTGTAAGTATATAGGACACAGGCATGGTTTAACAGTTGGTTCAATCTGTAAGTATATAGGACACAGGCAGTTTAACAGTTGGTTCAATCTGTAAGTATATAGGACACAGGCATGGTTTAACAGTTGGTTCAATCTGTAAGTATATTGGACACAGGCAGGGTTTAACAGTTGGTTCAATCTGTGAGTATATAGGACACAGCAGGGTTTAACAGTTGGTTCAATCTGTAAGTATATAGGACACAGGCATGGTTTAACAGTTGGTTCAATCTGTAAGTATATAGGACACAGGCATGGTTTAACAGTTGGTTCAATCTGTAAGTATATAGGACACAGGCATGGTTTAACAGTTGGTTCAATCTGTAGTATATAGGACACAGGCATGGTTTAACAGTTGGTTCAATCTGTAAGTATATAGGACACAGGCATGGTTTAACAGTTGGTTCAATCTGTAAGTATATAGGACACAGGCATGGTTTAACAGTTGGTTCAATCTGTAAGTATATAGGACACAGGCATGGTTTAACAGTTGGTTCAATCTGTAAGTATATAGGACACAGGCAGTTTAACAGTTGGTTCAATCTGTAAGTATATAGGACACAGGCATGGTTTAACAGTTGGTTCAATCTGTAAGTATATAGGACACAGGCATGGTTTAACAGTTGGTTCAATCTGTAAGTATATAGGACACAGGCATGGTTTAACAGTTGGTTCAATCTGTAAGTATATGGACACAGGCATGGTTTAACAGTTGGTTCAATCTGTAAGTATATAGGACACAGGCATGGTTTAACAGTTGGTTCAATCTGTAAGTATATAGGACACGGCATGGTTTAACAGTTGGTTCAATCTGTAAGTATATAGGACACAGGCAGGGTTTAACAGTTGGTTCAATCTGTAAGTATATAGGACACAGGCATGGTTTAACAGTTGGTACAATCTGTAAGTATATAGGACACAGGTATGGTTTAACAGTTGGTTCAATCTGATAATATAAAGGACACAGGTATGGTTTAACAGTTGGTTCAATCTGAAAATATATAGGACACAGGCATGGTTTAACAGTTGGTTCAATCTGTAAGTATATAGGACACAGGCATGGTTTAACAGTTGGTTCAATCTGTAAGTATATAGGACACAGTTACAGTTTAACAGTTGGTTCAATCTGTAAGTATATAGGACACAAGCATGGTTTAACAGTTGGTTCAATCTGTTAGTATATAGGACACAGGCATGGTTTAACAGTTGGTTCAATCTGTAAGTATATAGGACACAAGCATGGTTTAACAGTTGGTTCAATCTGTAAGTATATAGGACACAGGCATGGTTCAACAGTTGGTTCAATCTGTAAGTATATAGGACACAGGCATGGTTTAACAGTTGGTTCAATCTGTAAGTATATAGGACACAGGCATGGTTTAACAGTTGGTTCAATCTGTAAGTATATATAGGACACAGGCATGGTTTAACAGTTGGTTCAATCTGTAAGTATATTGGACACAGGCATGGTTTAACAGCTAGTTCAATCTGTAAGTATATAGGACACAGGCATGGTTTAACAGTTGGTTCAATCTGTAAGTATATAGGACACAGGCATGGTTTAACAGTTGGTTCAATCTGTAAGTATATAGGACACAGGCATGGTTTAACAGTTGGTTCAATCTGTAAGTATATAGGACACAGGCATGGTTTAACAGTTGGTTCAATCTGTAAGTATATAGGACACAGGCAGGGTTTAACAGTTGGTTCAATCTGTAAGTATATTGGACACAGGCATGGTTTAACAGCTGGTTCAATCTGTAAGTATATAGGACACAGGCATGGTTTAACAGTTAGTTCAATCTGTAAGTATATAGGACACAGGCATGGTTTAACAGTTGGTACAATCTGTAAGTATATAGGACACAGTCACAGTTTTACAGTTGGTTCAATCTGTAAGTATATAGGACACAGGCATGGTTTAACAGTTGGTTCAATCTGTAAGTATATAGGACACAGGCATGGTTTAACAGTTGGTTCAATCTGTAAGTATATAGGACACAGGCATGGTTTAACAGTTGGTTCAATCTGTAAGTATATAGGACACAGGCATGGTTTAACAGTTGGTACAATCTGTAGAAATATAGGACACAGGCATGGTTCAACAGTTGGTTCAATCTGTAAGTATATAGGACACAGGCAGGGTTTAACAGTTGGTTCAATCTGTAAGTATATTGGACACAGGCATGGTTTAACAGTTGGTTCAATCTGTAAGTATATAGGACACAGGCATGGTTTAACAGTTGGTTCAATCTGTAAGTATATAGGACACAGGCATGGTTTAACAGTTGGTTCAATCTGTGAGTATATAGGACACAGGCATGGTTTAACAGTTGGTTCAATCTGTAAGTATATAGGACACAGGCATGGTTTAACAGTTGGTTCAATCTGTAAGTATATAGGACACAGGCACAGTTTAACAGTTGGTACAATCTGTAAGTATATAGGACACAGGCATGGTTTAACAGTTGGTTCAATCTGTAAGTATATAGGACACAGGCAGGGTTTAACAGTTGGTACAATCTGTAGAAATATAGGACACAGGCATGGTTCAACAGTTGGTTCAATCTGTAAGTATATAGGACACAGGCATGGTTTAACAGTTGGTTCAATCTGTAAGTATATAGGACACAGGCATGGTTTAACAGTTGGTACAATCTGTAAGTATATAGGACACAGGTATGGTTTAACAGCTGGTTCAATCTGTGAGTATATAGGACACAGGCAGGGTTTAACAGTTGGTTCAATCTGTAAGTATATAGGACACAGGCATGGTTTAACAGTTGGTACAATCTGTAAGTATATAGGACACAGTTACAGTTTAACAGTTGGTTCAATCTGTAAGTATATAGGACACAGGCATGGTTTAACAGTTGGTACAATCTGTAAGTATATAGGACACAGGCATGGTTTAACAGTTGGTTCAATCTGTAGAAATATAGGACACAGGCATGGTTTAACAGTTGGTTCAATCTGTAAGTATATAGGACACAGGCACGGTTTAACAGTTGGTTCAATCTGTTAGTATATAGGACACAGTCACAGTTTAACAGTTGGTTCAATCTGTACGTATATTGGACACAGGCATGGTTTAACAGTTGGTTCAATCTGTGAGTATATAGGACACAGGCATGGCTTAACAGTTGGTTCAATCTGTAAGTATATAGGACACAGGCATGGTTTAACAGTTGGTTCAATCTGTAAGTATATAGGACACAGGCATGGTTTAACAGTTGGTTCAATCTGTAAGTATATAGGACACAGTTACAGTTTAACAGTTGGTTCAATCTGTAAGTATATAGGACACAGTTACAGTTTAACAGTTGGTTCAATCTGTAAGTATATAGGACACAGGCATGGTTTAACAGTTGGTTCAATCTGTAAGTATATAGGACACAGGCATGGTTTAACAGTTGGTTCAATCTGTAAGTATATAGGACACAGGCATGGTTTAACAGTTGGTTCAATCTGTAAGTATATAGGACACAGGCATGGTTTAACAGTTGGTTCAATCTGTAAGTATATTGGACACAGGCATGGTTTAACAGTTGGTTCAATCTGTAAGTATATAGGACACAGGCATGGTTTAACAGTTGGTTCAATCTGTAAGTATATAGGACACAGGCAGGGTTTAACAGTTGGTACAATCTGTAGAAATATAGGACACAGGCATGGTTCAACAGTTGGTTCAATCTGTAAGTATATAGGACACAGGCATGGTTTAACAGTTGGTTCAATCTGTAAGTATATAGGACACAGGCATGGTTTAACAGTTGGTACAATCTGTAAGTATATAGGACACAGGTATGGTTTAACAGCTGGTTCAATCTGTGAGTATATAGGACACAGGCAGGGTTTAACAGTTGGTTCAATCTGTAAGTATATAGGACACAGGCATGGTTTAACAGTTGGTACAATCTGTAAGTATATAGGACACAGGCATGGTTCAACAGTTGGTTCAATCTGTAAGTATATAGGACACAGGCATGGTTTAACAGTTGGTTCAATCTGTAAGTATATAGGACACAGGCACGGTTTAACAGTTGGTTCAATCTGTTAGTATATAGGACACAGTCACAGTTTAACAGTTGGTTCAATCTGTACGTATATTGGACACAGGCACAGTTTAACAGTTGGTTCAATCTGTAAGTATATAGGACACAGTCACAGTTTAACAGTTGGTTCAATCTGTAAGTATATAGGACACAGGCATGGTTTAACAGTTGGTTCAATCTGTACGTATATTGGACACAGGCACAGTTTAACAGTTGGTTCAATCTGTACGTATATTGGACACAGGCACAGTTTAACAGTTGGTTCAATCTGTACGTATATTGGACACAGGCACAGTTTAACAGTTGGTTCAATCTGTAAGTATATAGGACACAGTCACAGTTTAACAGTTGGTTCAATCTGTACGTATATTGGACACAGGCACAGTTTAACAGTTGGTTCAATCTGTAAGTATATAGGACACAGTCACAGTTTAACAGTTGGTTCAATCTGTACGTATATTGGACACAGGCACGGTTTAACAGTTGGTTCAATCTGTTAGTATATAGGACACAGTCACAGTTTAACAGTTGGTTCAATCTGTAAGTATATAGGACACAGGCATGGTTTAACAGTTGGTTCAATCTGTGAGTATATAGGACACAGTCACAGTTGGTTCAATCTGTAAGTATAAAGGACACAGGCATGGTTTAACAGTTGGTTCAATCTGTAAGTATATAGGACACAGGCATGGTTTAACAGTTGGTTCAATCTGTAAGTATATAGGACACAGTCACAGTTTAACAGTTGGTTCAATCTGTACGTATATTGGACACAGGCACGGTTTAACAGTTGGTTCAATCTGTTAGTATATAGGACACAGTCACAGTTTAACAGTTGGTTCAATCTGTACGTATATTGGACACAGGCATGGTTTAACAGTTGGTTCAATCTGTGAGTATATAGGACACAGTCACAGTTGGTCCAATCTGTAAGTATAAAGGACACAGGCATGGTTTAACAGTTGGTTCAATCTGTAAGTATATAGGACACAGGCATGGTTTAACAGTTGGTTCAATCTGTAAGTATATAGGACACAGGCATGGTTTAACAGTTGGTTCAATCTGTAAGTATATAGGACACAGGCAGGGTTTAACAGTTGGTTCAATCTGTAAGTATATAGGACACAGTCACAGTTGGTTCAATCTGTAAGTATATAGGACACAGGCATGGTTTAACAGTTGGTTAAATCTGTAAGTATATAGGACACAGGCATGGTTTAACAGTTGGTTCAATCTGTAAGTATATAGGACACAGTTACAGTTTAACAGTTGGTTCAATCTGTAAGTATATAGGACACAGTTACAGTTTAACAGTTGGTTCAATCTGTAAGTATATAGGACACAGGCATGGTTTAACAGTTGGTTCAATCTGTAAGTATATAGGACACAGGCATGGTTTAACAGTTGGTTCAATCTGTAAGTATATAGGACACAGGCAGGGTTTAACAGTTGGTTCAATCTGTAAGTATATAGGACACAGGCATGGTTTAACAGTTGGTTCAATCTGTAAGTATATAGGACACAGGCATGGTTTAACAGTTGGTTCAATCTGTAAGTATATAGGACACAGTCACAGTTGGTTCAATCTGTAAGTATATAGGACACAGGCATGGTTTAACAGTTGGTTAAATCTGTAAGTATATAGGACACAGGCATGGTTTAACAGTTGGTTCAATCTGTAAGTATATAGGACACAGTTACAGTTTAACAGTTGGTTCAATCTGTAAGTATATAGGACACAGTTACAGTTTAACAGTTGGTTCAATCTGTAAGTATATAGGACACAGGCATGGTTTAACAGTTGGTTCAATCTGTAAGTATATAGGACACAGGCATGGTTTAACAGTTGGTTCAATCTGTAAGTATATAGGACACAGGCATGGTTTAACAGTTGGTTCAATCTGTAAGTATATAGGACACAGGCATGGTTTAACAGTTGGTTCAATCTGTAAGTATATTGGACACAGGCATGGTTTAACAGTTGGTTCAATCTGTAAGTATATAGGACACAGGCATGGTTTAACAGTTGGTTCAATCTGTAAGTATATAGGACACAGGCATGGTTTAACAGTTGGTTCAATCTGTAAGTATATAGGACACAGGTATGGTTTAACAGCTGGTCCAATCTGAAAATATATAGGACACAGACATGGTTTAACAGTTGGTTTAATCTGTAAGTATATAGGACACAGTCACAGTTTAACAGTAAGTTCAATCTGTAAGTATATTGGACACAGGCATGGTTTAACAGTTGGTTCAATCTGTAAGTATATAGGACACAGGCATGGTTTAACAGTTGGTTCAATCTGTTAGTATATTGGACACAGGCAGGGTTTAACAGTTGGTTCAATCTGTAAGTATATAGGACACAGGCAGGGTTTAACAGTTGGTTCAATCTGTAAGTATATTGGACACAGGCATGGTTTAACAGCTAGTTCAATCTGTAAGTATATAGGACACAGGCATGGTTTAACAGTTGGTTCAATCTGTAAGTATATAGGACACAGGCATGGTTTAACAGTTGGTTCAATCTGTAAGTATATAGGACACAGGCATGGTTTAACAGTTGGTTCAATCTGTAAGTATATAGGACACAGGCATGGTTTAACAGTTGGTTCAATCTGTAAGTATATAGGACACAGGCAGGGTTTAACAGTTGGTTCAATCTGTAAGTATATTGGACACAGGCATGGTTTAACAGCTGGTTCAATCTGTAAGTATATAGGACACAGGCATGGTTTAACAGTTAGTTCAATCTGTAAGTATATAGGACACAGGCATGGTTTAACAGTTGGTACAATCTGTAAGTATATAGGACACAGTCACAGTTTAACAGTTGGTTCAATCTGTAAGTATATTGGACACAGGCATGGTTTAACAGTTGGTTCAATCTGTAAGTATATAGGACACAGTCACAGTTTAACAGTTAGTTCAATCTGTAAGTATATAGGACACAGGCATGGTTTAACAGTTGGTACAATCTGTAAGTATATAGGACACAGTCACAGTTTAACAGTTGGTTCAATCTGTAAGTATATAGGACACAGGCATGGTTTAACAGTTGGTTCAATCTGTAAGTATATAGGACACAGGCATGGTTTAACAGTTGGTTCAATCTGTAAGTATATAGGACACAGGCATGGTTTAACAGTTGGTACAATCTGTAGAAATATAGGACACAGGCATGGTTCAACAGTTGGTTCAATCTGTAAGTATATAGGACACAGGCAGGGTTTAACAGTTGGTTCAATCTGTGAGTATATAGGACACAGGCATGGTTTAACAGTTGGTACAATCTGTAAGTATATAGGACACAGGCATGGTTTAACAGTTGGTTCAATCTGTAAGTATATAGGACACAGGCAGGGTTTAACAGTTGGTACAATCTGTAGAAATATAGGACACAGGCATGGTTCAACAGTTGGTTCAATCTGTAAGTATATAGGACACAGGCATGGTTTAACAGTTGGTTCAATCTGTAAGTATATAGGACACAGGCATGGTTTAACAGTTGGTACAATCTGTAAGTATATAGGACACAGGTATGGTTTAACAGCTGGTTCAATCTGTGAGTATATAGGACACAGGCAGGGTTTAACAGTTGGTTCAATCTGTAAGTATATAGGACACAGTTACAGTTTAACAGTTGGTTCAATCTGTAAGTATATAGGACACAGGCATGGTTTAACAGTTGGTACAATCTGTAAGTATATAGGACACAGGCATGGTTCAACAGTTGGTTCAATCTGTAAGTATATAGGACACAGGCATGGTTTAACAGTTGGTTCAATCTGTAAGTATATAGGACACAGGCACGGTTTAACAGTTGGTTCAATCTGTTAGTATATAGGACACAGGCACAGTTTAACAGTTGGTTCAATCTGTACGTATATTGGACACAGGCATGGTTTAACAGTTGGTTCAATCTGTAAGTATATAGGACACAGGCATGGTTTAACAGTTGGTTCAATCTGTAAGTATATAGGACACAGTTACAGTTTAACAGTTGGTTCAATCTGTTAGTATATAGGACACAGGCACAGTTCAACAGTTGGTTCAATCTGTAAGTATATAGGACACAGGCATGGTTTAACAGTTGGTTCAATCTGTAAGTATATAGGACACAGGCACGGTTTAACAGTTGGTTCAATCTGTTAGTATATAGGACACAGGCACAGTTTAACAGTTGGTTCAATCTGTACGTATATTGGACACAGGCATGGTTTAACAGTTGGTTCAATCTGTAAGTATATAGGACACAGGCATGGTTTAACAGTTGGTTCAATCTGTAAGTATATAGGACACAGTTACAGTTTAACAGTTGGTTCAATCTGTTAGTATATAGGACACAGGCACAGTTCAACAGTTGGTTCAATCTGTAAGTATATAGGACACAGGCATGGTTTAACAGTTGGTTCAATCTGTAAGTATATAGGACACAGGCACGGTTTAACAGTTGGTTCAATCTGTTAGTATATAGGACACAGGCACAGTTTAACAGTTGGTTCAATCTGTACGTATATTGGACACAGGCATGGTTTAACAGTTGGTTCAATCTGTAAGTATATAGGACACAGGCATGGTTTAACAGTTGGTTCAATCTGTAAGTATATAGGACACAGTCACAGTTGGTTCAATCTGTAAGTATATAGGACACAGTCACAGTTGGTTCAATCTGTAAGTATATAGGACACAGGCATGGTTTAACAGTTGGTTCAATCTGTAAGTATATAGGACACAGGCATGGTTTAACAGTTGGTTCAATCTGTAAGTATATAGGACACAGTTACAGTTTAACAGTTGGTTCAATCTGTAAGTATATAGGACACAGTTACAGTTTAACAGTTGGTTCAATCTGTAAGTATATAGGACACAGGCATGGTTTAACAGTTGGTTCAATCTGTAAGTATATAGGACACAGGCATGGTTTAACAGTTGGTTCAATCTGTAAGTATATAGGACACAGGCATGGTTTAACAGTTGGTTCAATCTGTAAGTATATAGGACACAGGCATGGTTTAACAGTTGGTTCAATCTGTAAGTATATTGGACACAGGCATGGTTTAACAATTGGTTCAATCTGTAAGTATATAGGACACAGGCATGGTTTAACAGTTGGTTCAATCTGTAAGTATATAGGACACAGGTATGGTTTAACAGCTGGTTCAATCTGTAAGTATATAGGACACAGGCATGGTTTAACAGTTGGTTCAATCTGTAAGTATATAGGACACAGGTATGGTTTAACAGCTGGTCCAATCTGAAAATATATAGGACACAGACATGGTTTAACAGTTGGTTTAATCTGTAAGTATATAGGACACAGTCACAGTTTAACAGTAAGTTCAATCTGTAAGTATATTGGACACAGGCATGGTTTAACAGTTGGTTCAATCTGTAAGTATATAGGACACAGGCATGGTTTAACAGTTGGTTCAATCTGTTAGTATATTGGACACAGGCAGGGTTTAACAGTTGGTTCAATCTGTAAGTATATAGGACACAGGCAGGGTTTAACAGTTGGTTCAATCTGTAAGTATATAGGACACAGGCATGGTTGAACAGCTGGTTCAATCTGTAAGTATATTGGACACAGGCAGGGTTTAACAGTTGGTTCAATCTGTAAGTATATAGGACACAGGCAGGGTTTAACAGTTGGTTCAATCTGTAAGTATATAGGTCACAGGCATGGTTTAACAGTTGGTTCAATCTGTAAGTATATAGGACACAAGCATGGTTTAACAGTTGGTTCAATCTGTAAGTATATAGGACACAGGCAGGGTTTAACAGTTGGTTCAATCTGTAAGTATATAGGACACAGGCATGGTTTAACAGTTGGTTCAATCTGTTAGTATATAGGACACAGGCATGGTTTAACAGTTGGTTCAATCTGTAAGTATATATAGGACACAGGCATGGTTTAACAGCTGGTTCAATCTGTAAGTATATTGGACACAGGCATGGTTTAACAGTTGGTTCAATCTGTAAGTATATAGGACACAGGCAGGGTTTAACAGTTAGTTCAATCTGTAAGTATATTGGACACAGGCATGGTTTAACAGTTGGTTCAATCTGTAAGTATATAGGACACAGGCATGGTTTAACAGTTGGTTCAATCTGTAAGTATATAGGACACAGGCAGGGTTTAACAGTTGGTTCAATCTGTAAGTATATAGGACACAGGCATGGTTTAACAGTTGGTTCAATCTGTAAGTATATAGGACACAGGCACAGTTTAACAGTTAGTTCAATCTGTAAGTATATAGGACACAGGCATGGTTTAACAGTTGGTTCAATCTGTAAGTATATAAGACACAGGCAGGATTTAACAGTTGGTTCAATCTGTAAGTATATAGGACACAGGCATGGTTTAACAGTTGGTTCAATCTGTAAGTATATAGGACACAGGCACAGTTTAACAGTTAGTTCAATCTGTAAGTATATAGGACACAGGCATGGTTTAACAGTTGGTTCAATCTGTAAGTATATAGGACACAGGCATGGTTTAACAGTTAGTTCAATCTGTAAGTATATAGGACACAGGCATGGTTTAACAGTTGGTTCAATCTGTAAGTATATAGGACACAGGCATAGTTTAACAGCTGGTTCAATCTGTAAGTATATAGGACACAGGCATGGTTTAACAGTTGGTTCAATCTGTAAGTATATAGGACACAGTTACAGTTTAACAGTTAGTTCAATCTGTAAGTATATTGGACACAGGCATGGTTTAACAGTTGGTTCAATCTGTTAGTATATAGGACACAGGTATGGTTTAACAGTTAGTTCAATCTGTAAGTATATAGGACACAGACATGGTTTAACAGTTGGTTTAATCTGTAAGTATATAGGACACAGTCACAGTTTAACAGTTGGTTCAATCTGTAAGTATATTGGACACAGGCAGGGTTTAACAGTTGGTTCAATCTGTAAGTATATAGGACACAGGCATAGTTTAACAGTTGGTTCAATCTGTAAGTATATAGGACACAGGCATGGTTTAACAGTTAGTTCAATCTGTAAGTATATAGGACACAGGCATGGTTTAACAGTTGGTTCAATCTGTAAGTATATAGGACACAGGCATAGTTTAACAGCTGGTTCAATCTGTAAGTATATAGGACACAGGCATGGTTTAACAGTTGGTTCAATCTGTAAGTATATAGGACACAGGTATGGTTTAACAGTTGGTTCAATCTGTAAGTATATAGGACACAGTTACAGTTTAACAGTTGGTTCAATCTGTAAGTATATAGGACACAGGCATGGTTTAACAGTTGGTTCAATCTGTAAGTATATTGGACACAGGTATGGTTTAACAGCTGGTTCAATCTGTGAGTATATTGGACACAGGCATGGTTTAACAGTTGGTTCAATCTGTTAGTATATAGGACACAGGCATGGTTTAACACTTTTTATTCATTTTGTCTGTCAATGATGCATATATGTCTAACATAGTAAATAGTGTACTGTATTCACGTTATGTATGGGGCACTTTAGAAATGGATATTTTTTCTGGAATCAAAGCAAAGATCCATACAGAAAAAAAATTAAAATAATGCTTTTATAAAACTGTTACAGCCATATGAAAGATTGTCATTATATCAATATTAAATTCTTTTAGTTTCTACCACTCAATTATCTTAAAATGTAGTGAAAATTAGATGGTAAAGTTTACCAAACTTACTTGTCTAGCATGCTCTTATTCATCTTATCATGTTTTCCTGTAGCAAACTTGTAACCTTCACTGCTTAATTTCAGGGGGTAAACCACAGCCTGCAAATCAAGAATCAAGAAGAAACATTTACATATAAATTTCAATATATTCATTTTATCTATCAGTTTATAATTTTCTGTATCTATGTCTCTTAGTAATAGAATTAAGACCCTATTATTACGCAAAACAACATTAAGGGCTGAGATATGGAACCGAAGATTTTTTTAAAGAATAATTTTATTTTGATACATGTCAATATCCACCAATCATAGATGGACAAAGCTGTATTAAACAAAACTGCAAGGTCTGCAGAGAATATTGTTCAGGTCCCCAATATCTCTTAGCCTGCAATATTTGTTAAGAACTTGCATTAAACTTTGCATTATAGGTTAACAACTTCATGACAAGGTCAAAAGACTTATTGCTGAATAGATTCTTAGCAAGATAAGGTATACGTCAAAATTTTCTGACATTTTGTATCAACCTATATATTTGGTCACACCCCTATACCCAACCCTTGCTAGAAAGATGATCTTTTAAGTCTGTTACTTAGAATAGGGAATGTGTTAGTTGCATGCCCTGTGAACTATCATTTCAGAAGAATTCAATTACTGTTGCTAATAAATTCAACTTCAGTCTCGTTTACTCTGTATATATTTGCCATGAAGCATGACACCCTTTTGATATTGTTTTTAATGTTAAACAATAACAACTGTAGCTTCATTTTAAACTTTGGATGGTGACTTCAACAAGTACAAGGTTAGTCTTGAGAAATGTGACAGAAAATAAAGTAAATAGTACTACTGTAACAACAATAGCTGCTTGAAGAAAACATTTTCTGAATTCATTCAGTTTTCAGTCTTCAAAGAGGTACAGCAGCGTCTTACTTTACTTAAAACAATTTGTGACAAAAATAAGTTTACAAAAAGACTGTTTTTCCAAAGCAACACTGGACCAGGACTTACATGGAGCCAAAAGTTGATTTCATAAAAGTTTCTTAGTATATCTATCCAGTTTTCCACTTACCCATTTACCAAACAACTTATATCTTAGTTCTAATTGATTGGTTATAAACTGTCTTTTATAAAACATAGCACCATAACAATTATGGTAAATGTTTGCTATGGCCAGACAAATGTTTATGTAAGAGCCACCACTGCACTCCATGGGCAGATGAAAGACCTGCCATCTCTAAGCTCTCAGCCTGATTTGAATCAAGTCAGGGAGGGGCAGATAAGTTGGTGACTGTCGTCTAGTTGTATTTACCTGTGGGTAGCTGGTGGCTAGCTGCTCCAAGATATGATGTATGGCCCTGGACTCGGGCTTGTCCAAGATGGCCAGCATCTGACTGATCCACATTAGGAACATCCAACAAGGTACTCTGCCACTCTGTAAACACAGCAACTTTGCAGTAAAAACACAATGACTCAGACAATCTTTTGGGGTACTTCTAAGGCTATTAAACTAATTTAAAGTCAAGATGCAACTGATTTAAACTTGACTTAATTGAAAGGAAAACAAATAACTGATACATGTACAATGAAAATAGAAGTACTCAGAGGTTGTTGCATAAAGAAACATTTCTCAAACAATAAAATTAATCAAGTAATCAAAATGAGCTGCAATAGTGAATATTTAATTTCAATTAAATTTAAATAAAGGAAAAATTTATCTTTCCATTTAAAGATGGAGTAAATCTGAGCTACCACTGACAGTATCAAATCAGTTATAAATCAATCAAAATAAGCTTCAAAATTAATTAATGTTTCAAGATTAAAAAAGCTACCTTTGCAATGAAGGATGAGATAGTTTCTGGGTACACCTCAACAATCTGCAGTAACCTTGGAAATTGTTGTACAGCCTCTCGTGAGTCCAGTTTCATTGCAGTGAGCATACAGACCACAACTGTCTCAGGTAGTACATCAAGTGTCCCGCCAGATAGCGTCAACTCTCCTGCATGATCGAGGGGAAGTGCATGCACATGTGAATTTGGGGCACCAGAGCTTATAAGACCTTGTTTATATCCAAGACTATTTTCATAGAAGTATAGTTAAAGTAAGTTTAAAGGTTTTCATTAAAAAATATGCAAAGGGCTAATTGCATATATCACTGTTCCTCCATAAAAGCTAATGAAAGAAATGTAAAATACTAAAATAAAAGAATGTGCACCTCTGAACTGTATAATCCCAGCTTTACTACAATAAAAGCTGTGGCTTTAAACACTAAAATGAGAACTGCTTCAAATTTGCTTATGTACACATTTATGTGGTTGAGAAAATGTTTTTATTCATCTTGGGAGTGAATTGAAAATTCAATTTATTTAATGAGTTTTCGTTACATTTAACATTTTCTCTCAAAGATCTGATACCAAGCTTTAAAAAAGTGGAATAATCTCAGACTTGCAAATCATACAAATTTTGTAAATAAAGTTTCTTAGTGTTAATACATTGTCACTTGGTATGGTTTCATGTCAGGTGTTCACATCATTATCTAGGGACTTATTTCTGTACATTTCATAGTGGTAGGTAATGCATTTGCCTAACATCTAATTTAAACATTGGATTGGATTTGCCAGCAGTTTTGCTGATAATGTGCAGTGACATTTCTATCATTATAGCATAGGGGCACTTATGAGATGGCCAGGGACTGAACCCGGCCAGTCCATTATACTGACACTGACAGTTCAGGTGTAATGCTGTTCCCTTAGCCCCCAGTGTTTGGAGGGAAGTCACTAATACCAACTTCAAAGTCTTTAGTTTGACCTGGCCGGGTTTTGAACCCGCAACCTCCCAATCTGCAAGCCGATGCTCTACCGCTTGAGCTATTGCAGACAATCAAATTTAAACAATGATTTATGTACAAATTAGATGCTAGGCATCTGCGTATCATATCACTATAAAAAACACAAAAACATTAAATCCTTATAATTATAACCTTATCATTTATGTTTACTAGTTGGACCATTTTTTGAAGAAATACAAGGATTTTGGTTTCACTTGGTATCTTCAACAATGCATGAGATAATTTAGAATTGAAAAAAAAATACTACTTCATTTAAAAACCTATGTTTTTAATACTTAATAACACTTAATACTTCACCTTTTTCTATATAAATTCTATGTGTTTTCATGCTACTTTATTATACTTATATTATTATACTTTTGGGGTAGGATTATGCAAATCTGGCTGACTGCACAAAATTGAAGTAAAATGTAACAATTGAGAAAAAGCTGCTTCCCTGCATTTGATGCTATAAAAACAACTAGAATTATAATGTGAAAATTGGATTTAAATTGTGATTGTGTACCTATTCAATTCTTTAATTTAATTCTTTCCTAAATTGAATTTTCCATTCATGTTTTTTACACAAGAATAAGTGGGAAATTGTTAAAAAAATGTTATTTTGGTTGATCTGTTCTATCATCCAGGAATATTAATCAGGAAATAGCCAACTGCATCATTTCATCAGGAAATGAAAAGCACTAACATGATCAAGATGAGCCTTTCACATTAAAAAAAGCACACAGGTTGTAATAATATATCAATGTGAAATAAGCATTATATCTGTCTAAAGTGAACACCTATATAGGATTAAAACATTGTTGGTAAGTCGATTCAAATGGTAATGTAAGAGTACAATGCTTATGTTCATATTTTATAAGCATGTGCATTAAGTTAAAATCACAAAGTCTAATCTAATAACAAATAGGAAAAAAAAACATAAAAAAGGAAATTATTCAGTAATTGTGCCTACCATCCTCCTTCATCCGCAGTATCTGGTCGCAGTATATGGCTGTGGCCAGATGAGCGTCTGCCTGCCCAACAGTCTCACTGGTACCTGGCCTGTCGTCGACACTCAATGATGCTTTCATCTTCTGGTACCCTGTACTCAGCAACTGCTCTATCAGCTTTTAAAAAAGGGGTTATAATCATTTGAACATCTTTTGATAAAACAACAATTTTGTACAAGGCAATAACCTACTGATCCATACACATTTACTTTACCATTTTAGTATACATATATTTAAACCTACATAATCAGGTGTCACTTTCCACCTTCATTAAAATATGTTTTCAGTTCTATCAACGATTGAGTCCATATATTCTATCAGACAAATAGATACATTTTAGGTATTCAATTTATTGTACATGTTTTGTAAATAAACACAAGTTCATCTATTTTTTCTTAGTTTTATATTTTACATGTTTAAAGTTTTCTGAAAACACAAAATCACCACCCACCTCCTGTTTGTCTAGTTTCCTAAGTCCTGTGTATTCTAGCAGTTTCTGTGACAATTTGCTGGATCCTTCTAGCTGGCTTAAGTCCATATCCTGCAGTCCAAGGGCCACAAGTTTGAACCCCTGACCGCACAACACATAGTGCCGTCTTGCTAAACTGGCACTACTGGCCAAACCCTCAGTCTTCTCAATCTTGCCTGTAAATCCAATAATAATAAAAACAGCCTTAAAAATGTGTTCCCTGTATTATAATTATCAACCCATAAAAACAGAAACAAAAACATTAAAAACATTGAAATAAGAAATCAGTAGGACAGATATACTGGGAATAACATATTACAGATAGTTACAGAGATGGCCTTAGGATATCACTTAAGTGGGTAGAACATGATTCTGTCTAGCCTTTGGGGAAATAGGCAACTAATCAACCAATTATTTCATTTATCCTGTGATTTAAATTGAAACACTTATTTTTACTGTCTGAGTTAGCATTTGCTATTGTCACAAATACCCCTGCAACAGGCTCATGGGCATGAATGTTAAGATTCTTGACGCAAACCAGAAAAGGAGGTTTGTTTTACATTTAAGAGCTTCGCGTATATTATGCACAAATTAGATTAAAAATATTTTGTTTTAGTCTGAAAACAATACAATAGATTAAAGCAATAACTATGGAATCATTTTCTGTACTTTTTATGCAAGGCAGATAATTACAACTATAACTCTCTAAAACATACACAAAGATATAAAAACTACATAAATTACTTACTTATATCATTTAACAATAGTGAAATAATTTATTTTATTCCACTAAGTGTGTAGTAGATTTTAAACTTTTATTTTCAAATTCCTCAGCATGTTGGTGACATCATGCTGAGTCACATGGCCTAAAATACTCTGAGTCTGTAATGAACCAACAGTGTCAGAGAGTGTCATTTTACATAAAATCCAATGAAAGAACTTGTTCTTTAATAACTAGCAACTTGTCAAATAACAAATTAAACAATCCAAAAAATATACAAGTGCATTTAATTTAGTACCAAAGAATAACCAAGAAAAAAATATTGATTTTTAGATTGTGCAATATAATTAATGTTGAGACTCTTTACTACGAATTAATTGAAAAAATAGTCAAATTAAATAAGTTTTTGACTGTTTATTTTAACTTTGATCGGACCCTATATACTGTTTCACATAATTATCGAGATTATGCAACAAACAATAGAATATGAGCCCAATTCATTAGTGCATTTTAAGCACACAGAAAGAGTCAAAGTGGTTGTATTTGGTATCGTAACAAAGGTTAATTCCTGGGGAATTTAATTATTCTATTTTTAAACATAATCGTCATTTCAAGTAGCCAAGAAAGCTGTAATGATACGGAAGAAACATTTACAGACATCGCTAACTCTCACATGAATTTCTATTAAGGTAAATGCTGTGGATTTATTTAAAAAGGCTTAAAAACAGTGTCGCCCTCATGTAGTTACCGAGACAAAAAGTTAAAGAAATTGACACTTTTGTGATTTTCTATGATCACAATTGCATTATATGGTTGCTTTGTTAATAAATGAGTATGTGCATTAAATAGAGTTGTGTTTTCTCTTTCCAACAATGTATGCCATGATGGTGTAATTTTTATAGAAAATGTTGGTTGCTATGGTATTTCGTTTTACGTATAGACCAAAAATGTTAAAACAAGTTTCAGTGCCGTTTTCTCCACATTTATGGTAGTTTTAGGCCTTAAACTGTGTTACCTAAATATGAATAACTATCCACAGGATAATAGTATCGTGATGGTTCTTAATAGTATCGTTTTAAAGGTCTATTTATGCTCTATAAAATAAATATAAAAAAAACTGCTAATTTTACGACTTAAGGCTGATTTTGATATGGCCAGTCACATATTTGATTAAAAAATCATTTTAAAATAAGTTATAAACTTGTTAAGTAGTTTTCTCTGGTTGTCCCAATGAACAAATTTGTAAAAGAAAAATGTGTCAAAAGAGAGGAGAATTATAAATTTTCATTTCATTCCTTATTCACACTATTTGTCTAGACATTATTAATTGCTTCAGAGATATGGTACTGCAAAAATGTGCTGTTACAATAACCAATCTTGGGTTAGCAGAATAACAAAAGGCAATCAAACAAAAGAAAATACATTCTTAACTCACCTACACACACACAAAAGAAGATTGTACCCATTGTTCCATTAACCTCTATAATGCATATTTTTGCTGTGATATAGAACATACTGTTATCTTTTACACTGAATATATTCATTTATTTGTTAATATCCATGATTCAGAAAAGACATTTAGCTTCATATACCAGTTTTACAAAAAATATATCACTTGGCAGAAAATTGTGCTGCACTAGTTTGAATCTTTAAAAATACTAGCATTGTTTCTTTCTTTGATTTTTTCCCCCCTTTAAATCCTGTAAACATGAATGCTTAACATAAATGAGGGCTGTAGTGTTTCAATGCATCAAACACAATATAGATTATATCAACATATTTAGCATGTTTGAAATTTTTAATAAACGAAAATACAGCAAAGATATTCTACTGGTTTTTTTTACATACACATGCACTGTATTTAAGCTAATAACTATGGTTAAAGCCATATTTAAGGGGCCAGTCACACAGCAAAAACGCATGAATCACGCACGAATTACGCACAGATTTTCGTATCTGCCCGGAGCGTGCGTCGTATACGTAATTCGTCGGTGGAACGAACGTGGACCATCAGTGATTGTAAGTGGATGTGCGTCGAAGGCGGTTTGTGTGTGATTTTGAGTTTTGAACGGTTTAAAAATTTTTTCACAGTGGTGCGTCGGTGTGCGTTATTCATGAGTCAGCGTGCGTAGTTTATGCTTCGTGTTTGCGTGACTATGCGCTGGACACGCGTCAGCCGTCAGTGCTTATGTGTCGGAACTGGTTCGAAACCGCGCACGTCCACGTTTACGTCTGTCCACTGACGCCCCACCTTCATATCACGCATGAACCGCGCACATATCACATTCATTCCACTGACATCAGTGCTTGTACGTGGAATGTTCACGAAGCGTGCATGTTTGGAGCGCTCCGTCAATGATTCATGCGTTGAATGTTCGTGGAATACTGGACCGTATTTGCTCGTATGCGTCGATATGTCAGTGATTCGTCAGTGACTGTAAGTGATACGTGCACTGTTCATGCGTGATTCATGCGTGATTCATCAGTGATTTCTATCCCCGACACCCTGAAAATTTGGTCAATTTCTCGACGCACAAGCACGCACAAACCCAATCTGTGCGTGATTTGTGAGTGATTCGTGCGTGATCGGCTGTGTGACTGGCCCTTTAGATCTAGTAATTTACATCCAGTTATAAATTATAAAATTCTCATAGTTAAATTACATTCAATCTTCAAAAAAAAAAGCAAAAGTTTTTATATTCAACTTTTTAAGTTTAACGTGGTTTGAATGTTTGAAAAGAAGGGAAAATGAAGTAAGTTTAAATCAAGTGTAATTATAATAACATAGCAATGACCTTGGGTAGCAGAGTAATTTCATATCCTATGCAATTTTTGGAGCTTACTTCATGATTGCTAGGCATAACGTATCTGACTTTTTTTACACTTCAAAACTAAGAATACACTGTACCACTATGAAACTTGCATGGAATTACAAATATGATTAAACTTCATGATAGTTCAATGTTTGTTTTAGTTGACCATGGACTGTAGGGGAGATGGATAAACTGGGTATAATTATTTTTTTTGTTTATTCGCACAGACACGACAATGGTCATATTATGGTCATATTGGCAATGTCCAACTATTTGTTGGTGGAGGAAGACCCCCAGACTTCACTCGGTAAAACCTCTGGCACACCGCAGTTTAGCTTGAAATCCTCCCAACATGAAAGTTCTTGCTCCAACCGAGACTCGAATCACGCGGTGAGGGGCCAAGGATTTACAAGTCTGTGACTGTAACTGCTCAACAAGGGCACCACCTGCCTGCAAAGTAGATAAGAGATGCTAGTCTGATGATAAAAACTAACACTATATACTGCTATTGCAAATAAAACTTCATACCTAATTGATCTAGGGTTCCAATGAGAGTGTTGAGTGTGTCACATGACCAAGCTTCAAGACTGTGGGTGGTCTTCTTCTGGTGGGTGCTGGCATAGAGATGGGTCCACTCACACACCAGCTGGGGGTTGTCTGATTTCTTACACACCTGTCAGCCAGGCCAAATAAACATGGTTTTAAAAAAGTGTACACTGATAAAAAGCTTCAGCACAAAGCCAAAGGTACTCTGTTAACAACATTTGTTAATTAATACTTTGCATATACATGTAGCAATTACAGTCCACATCTGAACTTCTGTAAACTGACTGCACTTGCAGATTTGTATTTATTTCGCTGTAATGTACCCAAAACTAAGCTGAGTGATTGTTTATCTTGTAAATCTGCATTGTTAGACCCAAGATTCATTGTTTGTGTGTGCAGATCTTTGCTTTGAAGTACTTTATTTCTGGACTCCATGGCACTGGGACCTAGTACTAAATTCCATTATATTTGCTACATTTGCACAATTGAACTAAATGTATTAGTAACAAAATCTAATATCCCATCATAACTGTTAAATAAATGGCAGAATGACACTTGAACTATCCAATGTAATGTGTTTATTTATGTGAAATTATCAACACAAACATTCCATGCACAAATAATAAATCTTACACTGTGTGTTTCTTTCAGAAGACGCAATGTTAGAGTGAAATTGTTCTGTTCTTTGCAACTTTCAGCCATCTTTAGTTTCAGCCTGAGTTTTGTGTCAAGAAAAATGTCATCCCCACCATCAATCTCCATAGATGCATCCAGGCGATTGCTGAGAAAGTCCAAATATGCAGTCCTGAAAATAAGAAAATATGAATGAAAAAGTTATATTGCAATACATATATTAAGAATTTTCAACTAATTTTTGACTTGTCAATCATTTGACATATATCTCAATAAAAAGTAATACTGATAAAAATGAATCACTTGTGAATGAGGTAGAAGCTTGATCGTAGTTGCACACAAACTTTAACTTGTATGTTACAAAGATGCCTTTCCCTATCTGGGATAGCTCTCCTTAAGTCCTCACTATGTTCCCAAGGCAAATTTTCTTTTTAAATATCAGTGACCAATTATGGTCATTATCATGATATCCAGCTATTTGTTTTAAGAAGAATGCAGATAATGTCTGGGTAGAACCACCAATTTTTGCACATCAACTGGAAGACCTTCCCAAGTTAAAGTCCTTCCAATACATCGGGATACAAACTCACGCTGTGCAAGGCTAACTGTCTGACAGCTCTACCACTATGCCCATGGCTCTTTCTTTAGGCATATCTAGTATTCCAAATGGTGCTCAGAATTGAAAAAATAAATAATAATAAAGTTATTTATTTAACTTGAGTGCAATTTTGCCTCTCAATGTAGCACAAACCTATTAGTGACCACATCATCCCAGATGGAAATGGGATCTATGAGAAGGTGGGGGGTACGTTGATTCCACTCCCTCACCAGCGTTTGAGCTGGACCCACAGTACGAAAGTTACCTGAGGATTAATATGCAGAGTAATACAAATGTCTAAACAGAATGATTGATACTGATGTTGCATTATTTCTATCAATACTTATATAAAACAACTTTTTGATTGCATAAATTACACAGAACAGTTAATACTATAAACTGTATCAAACATGTGTGATGAATTAGAATATGCAAGTAAGTAATATCGTTTGTCCTTCTTTTTATAAACAAATATGTCAATACTTTACCTATGACCTGCAGATCTTTGTGTTTTATGTGTCACACACTTATACAAACTGTGACCCACTTGCTTTAAAGCTGTGCTTATCAGTAACAATAATTCAGAATCCAAGAAGAAGTAATGGATAAAATTGAAGAAAAAACTTCCTTTATTGGTACTTTTAGTCAATAAAGCATTTAACCTTCATCTTCCATGAAGTCAAGGAACTCCTGCAGTTCTACAAGAGGCTGTAGCTTCTGAAGTGTACTGGTTCTACTGGCCAACATCAAACTGTCTGTGCTACTCCATTCCTGAAGGATAAACACCAACAGAAACTTATCAAATAAGTCAACAACAAATATGTACATTTATTTGTTGTTTTTTGATTGAATAATTTATGAACTATCATTCAGTTATCTGAGACTAGTTTTCAAACAGAGCAGACATAGTGATTACTTTAATGTGTTAGCATGTTGTGAAACTTTATAATATTCAACACCAGGTCACATTATTCTGACACTGAGTTAAAAATAACAGAACTACGTGGTTTGTTCAAAATGTTTCAAACACTCTGAGGCTCAAACAAAAAAAAACCCTGAAAGAACATATAACTGTAACAATTATTTGTTTATGACATTCAAAGAACAGTAAATTTACAAAAAACATACTTTGAAAAAAAACCCATCCAAAATCAAAAATAGTGGTAAATCGTGCATTGTTACACTTTGAAAATCATAGGCACTTCATGGTATGCGTTCCAAAAAATCATCCCCTGATACTTTTGGCAGTGACAAGGTAAGGATGTACCTGAAGGAAAGCCTGTTGTGCCATGTTACAATAATGCCTGGCTCGACTGAAGTCTTTCTGCCACAGATACATCAGTGCCAACTCCTCACTGAACCCATTCTGTTAAAATAAAATATGTTAAATAAAACAAGATCGCAATTTAATGAATGTTACATGCCATTACATGAAAAACAGATATTCCAGTCATCCTTCCTACATGTTCTTATGTAAATGCTACAATCATTCAGATTGTGATTTGTATCAAATCATCATCCACAAACAGATGACAGTTATAGACTCTTGATGCAATTATGTACTTAATAAGGTTGTAGTTTTAATTACCGTATTCACTCGTGTAATAGTCGCACCCGTGTAATGGCCGCACCCCCAAAATGATCGCAAAATTTGAAGAAAAAATCCTAATTCAATGTAAAGGCCACACAGTTTATGCAGTGGAGCTCCGCTATATCGTCAATACCGATAAATATATCGATATAACCATGACGGTTGTTCAGTAACGTACTGAGAATCGTTGAAAAAAAAATGATTATGAGAGATACGCTATGTTTGACAATTTGAGAGGATTACACCAAGCTGTAATTTACTTGGCGTTTCTGTGTAGACTTGCCTCATTACATAGGTCAAGTGACTGACTCTGACAGGGTTTTCTCTGACGCACAAATCCTGCGTCATTGTCGCATTTTTTCTGTTAATGACCCTCAAAATAAAATACCATGCATCCATGTGGACGCAGGTTAGCGTGGATCGAAAATATTTCATCATTTCAGTTTGCTTTCCAATTTGTTGCTTGTCTGAATTTCTATTCTTCTACTTTCATTTTTAACCAGACTGGTTCGCTAATGTTGACGGTTTTTATTCGCTAGTTGGGTTTACATAAGCAAACCAGTCACCAGCCATCTTTAGTTTCAGCCTGATCGTATTTTCGTGTCTTTGCTGCTCAGCGGAAGACACAGTCGAACATGTAGACTGTATCACAGGTTTCTTGAGGGTTTTTACCGGAAAACCGTCAAAAGTAATAACCAGTCTGTTAAAAAATGTCTCAACAAAACTGACGCAGTTTCTTTCGTCTGCAAGCTCAAAGCGCAGTGAACCAGGTCCAAGTACTGCAAATCAGTATTTGCTTGTTATTTTAAGAATGACCCCCAAAATTTTTAAAGTACCCCCAATTATGGATGTCTGGGGGTCCAAATGACACCCAGTCGGCGAAGCCAATGGAAAACCCTGCTCTGAGATAAGCTGTTGTCAAGGTGATATCGATCGGAGCAGTTTGACAGTGAGGGTGTGAACGATGTGTTTTTATAAGCAGCTGCCAATTACATTTCTCCATGAAATAATTGATTGGCGGCATGTACACAAGGACAGTGCACTGTTCCCCGATATATTGTGTACTGTCATACCAGACTGGGTGAAGTAGATCAAAGAAATTAATGCCATGCGCTACAGGATAGCAGTCCAGCTGATACTGATACATCCCGCAACGTGTGAAAATTACAGTCGCTATTTACCAGTTAACCCTTTTGTTGAGACAGCATGACAGCATGTAATTTCACAAACTTGTTTTAAAAAACCCTTAGTTCATATATGTTCATTTTTCTTTGATCAACCGTCCTGTTAATTTCATATGGAGGTTTCGTTTTATTGACAGGCTGTATGGAGTTTAACAACGATATTTCCTATCTATGAAATGCAACTTCAAAGTGATTGTTGGCTCGTATCAAAGCTGTGTTGTTTTATCGGCTCTACTATGAAATCCTTTGATCTGCATGGTAGTGTGCACATGACAGCTGGTTGAAATTGTTTGATAATGCAAACATTCAGAAATATGATACAAGAGATAAAACTAGGAAGTCATTTATAAATTATGGAATATGTTCACGTTGGTTAGACAAATGCATAGAACGGCGCTATCTCGTTCATATCGTCCGTCAACCTCCTACTTAGAGAGCTCATCTAGACACATGGCGTCCCAAAAATCGGCAGAATCGTTCTAGAAAAAATGTCCCAAGGCCTTAAACCTAAAGAATGGCCGCACCCCCAACTCCTTAACGATAAAATCGTGTAAAAAAGTGCGGCGATTACACGAGTGAATACGGTAATGTAGATGCATATGCTCTTTGGCACTGATATGACACTTTAACCAATAATTGCTATCAGTTTACTCTGCTCAATGTTACCAATCATCAGGCTGTTTAGTAAATTAGGTAAAGACAAAAAGAATTCATTGCAGCTTGAAATCTGTTTTTAAAGCTAAGCCAGAAAAAAAAAAAAAAATTGTGCCTGCTGATTTAAAACTTGAGGTATTGAGACTGGATTGTATAGTCTAAAATGGAGCTTAAGTTAAGACTTGCCATTCTTATCTTATGATAGCTCCAATTCCCTCACAAGTATATTGCTATACAATGACTGGTTTCAAAGTGTATACACTGGAACATTATTGGATCTGCTAAAAAACAAGTTCCAGAATAATATAAACAAAATAATAAAACTATAATGAGACCATCTAAGAAAGTCCATATTTAAAAAAAAAAAATTGTAAAAATACAAATCTTGCTTTTAGTCAAGGTAATGCATAATGCATGAGTTCAAACAGATCTAACATAAGCATTAAAATTGTATCCTAAAACTTACATGTAGGTTAAACCCTGTTATAATATCATAACCATGAACATTCTACATGCCATTGTGGTGTGTGTTAACTTCTGAAATCATGAATCATAAAATGATGAACCCAACAGGAGATTATCACTCACACTAACCTCTAGAACCAGTCTCTGGTTGGGAATCATCATGGCAGCATCCACGAATTTAAGCAAGGACTGCTGACTGTCATCCTCCTGTAACATCTGCTTCATCTTGCTGCGCAGGAGTAATGGCAGGAAATGTTCCTAGAATAAAGTTCCAAGAAGCAAAACTTTCAGTATGTAATAATTTTGCATTTAAGTTACCACTCTAGTTGTTGAAAAATCAAAACTGTACTTATTTTTGACCAAGGGATATTGACTTGATCTTTAATTTAACAATCTAGTTACCTCATTCGCTGCCCAACCCTGAGTTTGGCTCTGGTTAAAAATGGCTTCCAATACGCTTAACTCATTGGACCCAAATGACACATTAAAGCGGCACGAAAAACAGCCTCCTCATGCCGGGAGATGACTTATCGCGTTGCATTTTACCTGTGTCTGGCGCCGAGCGCCGCATTAAGGCGGCCCTGAAAATGTCTCAGCTACTGCCGAACGCCGCGTTAATGCGTGCATCATATATGCTGGTTAAAACTCATGTTTTCAAACACTTTCGAGTCTCGGCCAATAAAGTACATCACAGTATCGTAAATGCTAATGTCATCTTAATCTAAATCGACCAGCTTAAATCCTTTTTTGTTATTTCATTTATTGTAGCGAGACAACAGAATAATCGGCGATATTTTCTCTGATTCACATCTAATTTCAAACATTTCTCGGCTGAAATACGATCGTATAAGCAGTTTTCAAATGAATAATTTATACTTCGATCTCAGCCAATCAGAAACCTTGTTACATCATATATTGGAATTTCATGTAACCCGGATGTAAACACAATGAATTACTTATGTCGAGACAAAGAAAAACGGCGACGTGCCTTACTGTTAGCTTTAAGATTCCTACTTATACGCATATGTATCGGCAGATATGTGGAATTACCTGCGTCAGATCCAATAATTATATGATAATTGCAGATATCAACAGATAAAAGAAAATCTAACTCTTGGAAATCGCCTAAGTTTTCAATCAAATACGAAGTTTAAGAGCGTTATTTTCTCAAACTACCGGTAAATCGCAACTTTAAATCAAAGATTGCCGACTGTTTTAAAGTTACTCATTATATAAAATAATATATAAAGCAGTGTTATTTTTTGTATAAACATAAAAAAAACTTGATGAGGTCAATAATATTTTAATAATTTGAAATGTGTTAATTTTGATATTATCAATCTTACGTGTTCTTCAGATTTCAGTCATTTTGACTCTTTTCTGAAATATTTCTTCTCATACCGTGTTAAAAATTACATGGTTGTGTAAAGCACTTTCTGTGCTACAAGTATGTGAACATATCCTTTTAGAGCATTTCCAAAATGACATGTTTATTGTGTTGTGTATACAACCATCCCCAATATCTTCCACTGACCGGTAATCCACACCAGATGTGTCTAGGCATGAGGGGCAGATAAGACCCCCACCAGGTGTAGGGGATGACTGGAGAAATGCCTCTAGGGTATGACTGGTAAATTGGCTGTAGGGCTAAATGAGTTAAAGATGAGCATCACTCACACTACAGTGTAGATGTTAAGGGTTTACAAAATTGAACTATTAAAATCTTTATCATTCCAATCTGTTGTTTGGCTCATATTTTTATATTAAACACACAAGGACAAATGGACCAATCACTTGGTGTAATTTGTTATGTATCACTTACAAAACTGAACATATATGGCAGTGAAAGGGGAAAGGATAAGCAACACTTACTTTTGACAATATGTGGGAAAATGCAGCATTTTTATCCATTTGACGTTTGAAATACAGGTAAAGAATATCCAGATAAAGGCTTTCAAAAAAGCTCATTTACTCAGCACCTATAATCCCAAACTAAACCTTACCAAGATATGATTTTGCTGACATTAGAAAGAGGTTAGGACTACACTGTTGAAACTTTGAGCTTATAACCAAGATAAGTATTTACCATCACATTAGGGAGTTTGAATGTAATTATAAATCTGACCAATCAGGTTATGTAGAAATGGGACCTGACTTAAGCTACACATTTTATAAAACCAGGTCATGTTAAGATCTCAATTTTAACAGAATATGCAGCCACCGAATTCACCTGTAGATATGTGTCCTCCCACAACTTGCTGAGGTTGGGTGGGTCTGAGGAGTCAACAATTGCTGAAGTCATCTTCTCAAGGTCACTCCACTGGCACAGGTTTTGCAGACACTGTAGTAGAGACACGTAGAGAAGGTAAAATAGGAGACACTGTTGTAGAGACACAGGGAGAAGGGAAAGAAGTTGGCACTGTACTAGAGACACAGGGAGAAGATAAAGTAGTTGGCACTGTAGTAGAGACATAGGTAGAAGGGAAAATAGCAGGCACTGTGGATGAGACATGGAGAGAAGGAAAAATAAGAGACACTGTAGTAGAGACATAGTGAGAAGGGAAAATAGGAGACACTGTAGTAGAGACACAGGGAGAAGGGAAAATAGCAGGCAATGTGGATGAGACATGGAGAGAAGGGAAAATAGGAGACACTGTAGTAGAGACAAAGCAAGTAGGAAAAATTGCAGGCACTGTGGATGAGACAAGGAGAGAAGGGAAAATAGAAGACAACTATAGTAGAGACACATAAAGAAACAAAACTAGCAGATACTGTAGTAGACACACAAAGAAAGACAAATAGAAGACATTGTAGTAGAGACATAGAGAGATAGGAAAAAAAGTTTCATTAAGCAATGCAGTTATTGAATAGGCCTGTCATTGAATAGGCCTGTGAGAGAAGTGTAAAATCAGATAAGTCAGTTCCTTCCAAAACTGTTAAAACTCTTCCTGAAGATGTTAAAATGCTTTAAGGGGACTTGCTCAAATAATGAACAATGTTTAAGGTATAATGCTTTTAACAAAGTTTTATGACTACATAATTGATTTCTATGCAGAGCTCGACATTAAGGCCAGAACAAATGACAATTACTAGTAATTCAGTGGTCCGATCTAGCTAAGTCCTCGGTTAGCAAGACTGACTGGTTGTGTTGTAAATCAGTAAAAATTAGGCGGAAATCCACCTATTAACGAATCAAAAGCCCAAAAAATGTTTTTATAATGGTCTAACCCGGTCAAACTATTGACGCTTGTCGGTACTGTTTCTTGGGAAACCTGCATGTGCTATATTAAGCGGTATATTTAATAAACCTTGACCTGCATTCACTCATTGGCTGGTGTTTTCAGAATGAGGCTTTTCCTCCACGCACTTGTCAAATGTAAAATGTCGTAATACTTATTGTTAAGCATGATAAGAATGCTTATTCTTACATCTAACTTCTTATTTTATAATGTTTACGGAACTTTCATATTATAAATGATACTATTAAAATAAAAAATGCTAGGGATACAAGTTAATGCACGAATACTATCTGTAATGTTGGGATTCCAAGTATTATAACTATTATACAGTTTATTTATATTGCACTATGCGCAGATGACAAAAATGTCAATTTATTTAAGTTCGTTTTTTCATGGGACGAAAAAAAAAAAGAGAGAGAAAAAAAAGAGAAAAAAGACGAGGACAATATTCAACGAAAGGGAAAGAATGCTTCAAAGAAGCTGTATGACTAAACAAAGAAGATAAGATCATTTTGTTAAAAATGGAAAAATGCGTTTAGTTGCTAGATTTTGAAGAAGAGAGCAATGTTATGTTTTGCTAGACATGCAGACTATGAAGAGTGCACTTTTTGTTGTCGGTATGGACAATGTCAGACTCGATAATATAAAGGGGTATTTAGACAATTTCAGAATCAAGAATATAAAAGAGCATTCTGAATCTGCATCTAATAAGTCTCACCAACGATAATATGATCTTAAGCACCGCTCACTACTCATTACTTTTGTTGAATCTCATACTGGGGATATAAAGCAGGTTGACAATCAATCATACGAGTCTAGCCTGTTTAGTTAAGTGAAAACTTTATTTGTGGAAGTGTATACAAGACAAATAACCTAAGACAATACAAATAAATATTCCACTTTACTATAAGTTAACAAATAATCAATACTGTCCAGTTGAATGTGCTATTTTCTTTTTTTTCCCAAAAAATATTTGTTTTGATACTTTCTTTTACTAAGTGTACTTCAGTAATTAATCAACAATAATCATAAGAAAAGTTCAGTCATCTATAGGTATCATTTTCAATATTCTAGTCATGTAGGTATGGTCATACTAACCCTCTAGTCATATCAGTAACAATATATGATAACTATATTAGACTAGAAAACTAAGTATAATCATACCTAAGCTACATTAATAGAATAATAAGTTTCATACTAATTTTCTAGTCATAAATGTCTCATAATGTTAAATTGGTATGTTTTTTTAAGCGTGACTTGTCTGCATTTTACGCATTTTTCGGGTCTAGTAAGATTTCTTAGTTATTGTACCAGTGGTCCAGCTCTTTAAAAAGTTAACGTTGAACTGCAATGACAATTATAGAGAATACAGTTTTAAAACTCTTTTGACTAAAAGGTCTCTTGCATCAAATCATATAAGACATATTCTCAAATAATAACAATAGGTTTCTACTATCTGCAATGAACAGGTGAGATATACATGCAGAGGACTTTTGGACTGAACAAACATGTGAATTTACAAATCCCAATTCTATAACTTACATCCATCTTGCAATCTTCCCAAAGGTCCACCTCTGCATCAGGAGGAACTTGACCAGATGGCCAATCTGTACATTTCAGCGCCTAAAACAAATTATAAAGAGGTATATTAACATCTACATTTTTAGAAATAAAGATTAAAAATAAAAACATTAAAAATACTAAGTTTATTTAAAATACTTGGAAGTATCTGACCATATTTACAAACACAATTCAAAAATACAATAAAAACATTTTGTTGTGTTATATGCATGTACAGCATATCACATTGTGTCATCAGACAAACAGGCTAAAATTAAACGTAATTTTTATTTCTTGGCAATTCATTATTTTTGTTTGACATGTGTGAGTACTTTCACTATCAAAACAAAAGTATCTGGACACAACTATATAGAAGGGTTAATGTTTAAAGGTACAGATCACAGCATATGCAGTGGAGAACACAACGGCCATTGGAGACAATTTATTTGAAAGATATCCATATACCAATGCAAGCTAGCCATGTCCAAGTACCTAAGTTTGAACAATGTTTGCTTAAAACTTTATTGCAACCTAGCACCTGCTCCAAAAGGATACTGACACAATCATAGTAATATTAAATAATCATAAATGAAGAAAGTTCTTTACTTGTTTCTTCATATTTTAAGTTATCAACTTGTCTGATCTCATGTATCAATTTGTTGCCAACTTACTTCTTCATATTTCTTAAGAGCTGTGGAGTAGTCTCCTCTCGCTTCTGCCTGCACAGCATCTTGGGTAATTGGCTGGGTGCCAATCTTGCCACTGAATATTCCCAGAACAGTGTCAAATTCTTCAACTGACTTGTACAACCTGCAAAGTTAATCCACACAAATGGTTAAGTTCTATTTATAAGCTACATGTAGTATCTATTTATTAGCATACTCTGGCTACTTAACATTTATCCCTGATTAGTTGGGTAAATTCTATCTACTTGTTTTTCCTCCAGAGATCCTACAGCCAGTTCCTCTATTTTTTAAACCATATTAAATTTTTTTAATTGTAAGGCCATTGTCAATCCAAAAACCCACCCACCTTGGTTGCACCTTCTTGAAAACTGCTGAGTAGTTCCAAACCTTCAATGGCACTATAAGCAACATTGATTTCTTCTGATTTTGAGTAAAAGAGACACTGTCCATATGCGGTTCCTTATTTGTGAAGTAATGGAAATAGGTGGTACTATCTCCTAAACTGCTAACCAAACAATTATCAGGATTAGACAAATATGTAGATCCAGATCGACATCTGCATCATCTGTTTCAGAATCTCCAGAACTGTCTCCTTTCAGTTGCATGCAGCAGCAAAAGAAATGATAATGTTTATAAAGAAGGCATATCATTCTCTTGCTTCATTTGTAAGAACTGCCAAGTCTTCTTTAGCTCTTTACAAATAAATACCTGTTGAACTAACAAGACATTTTGATAGAGACTGGGAAATGACTCATCTGGCTCTTCAATGTTTTGTTTAGCATAATAAAATTGTGCTTTCCAGTCTAAGAGTTAACATACAGGTCTCTACAAGTACCTAGAGAGCTCAATCCACTTTGGAACCCCCTCCGGGACTGGAGCCTCCTTCCTGCTCCGCTTCGCTGATGGGGGACGTATTGGTTCGTCGAGGAGTTTCTCCTCCAGTACCACAATACCTAGTGGTTGTAGCTTGCTGAACAGGGACCCCGCACCAATATTTTCAACAGACACTTTAAGTGCAGAACATAAACTGTACAGAATGTCCTGTAATGAGAAATACATGAGGGGAATCTTGCAAATCCTCTTTTTTTCAGTTTGAAAGAAAGTGAAGATTATAGAAAATCTGATGTAAAAAAAAAATATAGTGAGAAATACATTACAATAGCATTTTTTATGCATTCTTTATAAACATTGCTAAATTAAATTTCCTTTCTTTTATGTAACTTGTTTTCTTATAAAAGTGAAGATTATAGATAGTCTAATGTGAAAAAAAATATTGTGAGAAATACATTACAATAGCATTTTTTATGCATTCTTTATAAACATTGCTAAATTAAATTACCTTTCTTTTTTTAACTTGTTTTCTTATTAAAGAAAACAAAACACTAATAAAAAATAGAAAATTGTGAACAATAGTTGTCCAACAAATAAAAGAAATATGGATATTAATTATCACAGGTAACATTGCTTTTTTTAAAAAAGTAGTTTTCAACTGATGTAATACAATTATCATGTTTACATTTCATCATGCAAATTGTTATTAGTAAAAAAGCACTGTTTAGGCTGAATCCATTTACCAAAGGCAAAATTTGTTGATCTAGATCAGCTTCTCTTGTTATCTGCATCTGCATTTACCTCTTAACAGATAAACTACAGTGAATGAATATGCCTCATTCAATTTTAAAAAATGAATATAACAGCTTTGAAACAACAAATAGCCACCACAACCCCACAAATGCTGCGGTACAAGTCCAAGTCTGGGCGAGTACTTCAATATGATGGTCATTTAGTGACAGAGTTGGTTGTCCTACCCATATAGATGTCTGCTTTCTTCCACCTCAAATATAAGTGGAAGTCACCAAAATGTGCATGATTGTGTTGGAGCAAGTATAAGTATTCAAACAAAACTTTTACCCTTTCCTGCTTGTACACACCATTTTACATCTTTACAAACCATTCACAATCAGTTACACATTTTGTATGACTAAGGGATTATATGTGTAGATAGGTTCAGCCTTAAATCTTTTATTACAAGTTGAACATACATTTATTAAAATCATTTGATCTCTTTTAAAGAAAAACAACAAAATTATAGATGAACTATGAATGAAAGCTTAAACTGACCAGTATGCATCCAACGAAGGGAGGGAAGTATTGGGTGGACATGGACAGGACAGTGTCAAGACTGGTGTTGATCTGTAAGATCACATCCTCCAACTCAGATTCTGTTTTCACACTTTCCCTCATATCAAATATAGCCTTGAATATCCCACTAAACAACAGCTTGGCCACAGTGTTGTCACGCTGAAAAATATAATATAAAAAACAAAATAATTTTATCATACAAGTTTTTTTCCCTAGTATTTGTGGATACGGATATAAGTAAGATTTGCAGATTTTATCTTAAATAACCATTCATAAAATTTCCTAATTATAATTTTAATAAGCAGACAAATTTTTGAAGAAATGACTAGAAAACAGCATCACTTTATTGTCGTAATAATGGTGTGCTACATTATAAAACTTCAAAAATAATAGAAATTCCTACTGCTCTACTGGCTTGAATTTTCCATCAAAAAATAAAAAATAGAGAAAAAAAAAAACCCAGCAAAGATGTAGTTTGCAGGAGCTTCAAATAGCTTACAATGAAGAATGATATCTAAATATGACTAACAGATAAATTCTGTTTTGGTTTAATTACAAACTGACACAAAACAGTTGATCTTCTAAAAAACATATACAAAAATTCAACATATCCCTGTACAAAGAAAACACAAGGACAAATACATACACATTTTATTTCTATGCATTGTGTTGCAGCATAAAATTAAGCTTGTTGAAATGAGCCATTCATATATCTGTTTGGTGCATTTGCATGTAAGGGAAAAATGTGGAATTCATGAATATGTAGTAATACATTTGAAAAATGTTAATGATATGATATATATGATATATGATAAATAAAGGTAAAGATAAACAATAACAAATGAAGCTGCAAGTAGTTCACTGCTTCGGAAGTTGCAATTTTTTTAGACAGTTAGAACCAGTGTAAAACAGTAGCACAGTGAAATACAACCAGTGTGAGAAATGTGGCCAGAGAGGTGATCACTGGTTATATCACAGGTATCATGTTTTACTGAATGTTATCGGCACCGTATGACCTATAAAGTGTCGGTGTGCTGAACCCCCCCCACCAAAAAAAACCCAAAACAAACTGGATGTTATATTTCTAAGCTATAGCGGGTGATTTATTTATCAACTTGATGTCTATTACGGGTTGCATTTTTCCAACACATCTGAATTTAGTATAAACAGCCAGGCATACTTTTGTCAATTATGTAATTCTATTGTATGATTCAGCTAGGAATTAAAACTGTGTGACTATGCCTTTCATTTCCTCTCATAGAAGTAGAAAAACTTTTTGTTGCATTAGAAAAAAGATGAACTCTGTTAGTTTGGCTATATTAGCGTGAAGCAGTAAGACTGTTTGCTAATAATGCAGTGTCTACAAAAACAATAACCTACATGTGCCAGAGCCTGTAGCGGTGCGATGATATAGGAGTACTTGATCTGGATGTCGGGGAGATCGCCTGATCGGTACTTTCTGTACATTGTCACCTGACTCTCCCGGCGAGCTTGACGTTCCTGTACAGCTTTCTGTTAGCAGAAACATACATATAAACTAATAGTCGTAGAACAAATACATTATTTATTGTAAATGATGAAAACCATTGAACAAGCGAACATATATCATCCAGGCTCAAAGTAAACTCACGTTTGGAATTCATGAGACGCAGAAGTATTATTGTTTTATACAAGCTTTGCAGTCCTAATGACTATTTTCTTGCCAAATACTAAAAAAATGAGTGGTTAAGGTTTTTTGATTTTTTAACATCAAATGAGTGCTTTAATAACTGCGGTAGTAATTTAATCACAATGGTAATTAAAAAATACTGGAGGATTTAATGTTAAAATAGTTAAAACGCATACTCATTTAGGTTATTTCAAGGCTTAAGTAATATCATTAATTGGCTTAAATACTTTGTTTAAATTTGTTTTATACAAATGCAGCATTGCTTTCTACAATATCGCAGAAAGTTAGAAGTAATAATTGTTGTCATGACTTTTTCTTATTTGAAGTATTTGTATAAAAACTAAATTTGAATAGTGTGTACCTCACGCATTTCATTGATCCTAGTCTGGCGTTTTGCGAAGTATATGTTAGACCGTTCAGTGTCTTTGATGAATCTTCTTTTCAACCTTAACAGTTCACTCCCTTCCTCTTGAACTGTAAAATAAAAGTTTTCCATGGTCAGATGATACATAATTAACAATAACTTAGAGGATTTCTTTTAATGGTGTAAAATCTCTTCAACTTCAGCATGATATATAATTCTAAGCGGGGTTATCTACTCATGTGTGGTGTAGTCATGAGTAACATTTCTTGCCGTTTCGCCGGCAACAGAACAATCCTAATTTTATGCCAACAGCCGGGTTTCAAGCTGAAAGAGCACTACACTAAAATTTATCCCTTGTTTATTTCCTCATACAGTACTTTAAATTTCCTGTACTTTGCCTCAATGTCAAAAGTCAACATTTTCCCTCTTCAACTGCTGTTTAAGTCAAGTACACCAAACATTTCCTAGCATTTAAGTGGTGAATTAAGGTTTTTCATTTAAAATAATCTTTAAAGGTAAAACAAGAGTATGAAACTTGATACAAAACTGGAAAATTAACCCAACTGATGTGTATGCCAAAAAAATTGACCATTCAGTTTTGATTTTATGGCTATTTTAAATATTATTTCTTTGATATTAGACATATTCATATATTATTGAAAATAGCCTCTTTTCAGAAAACAAAAAACTCTAGTACTAGGTTATATTCTCTTTCTGCAAAGTGTTTGACTGGTATGCTGTATTATCATTTAAAAATACTTTTGTTCGTAAGTTTGAGACCTTTGCATTAAATCCCCAACTTTGAATCTATATGTGCTATGTAATTCTTGTGTGATGATAAATTAATTCAAATGTCAATGATAATCTCTCAGAATGTGTTGGTATTACCACTTGTTCAACATTTGACAATGTTTATATTCTCAGAAATAGTAGCCCAAATGTATCAGGTCTTGGCAAAATGCAGGTCAATGTTGTAAACTGTCTGCTCATGATCTGCATTTTTTTTATAGAGATATCTTACAATCTATTTTACAACTAAAGCATGTCCATGCTTGAAAATAAGAAAAATATTAAATATGTCTTAGGAACAAATACATCAAGTTATGTGTTAATTGAATTAAAATGTGACTTACGGGCTGTTTTTTTCTCAGCTACTGCTGAAGTAGAGGCCTTTGGCTGTGGACGTTGTTTGCCAAATTCTGGCCCCGGCTTTTGACGTCTGTTCGTCCTAGATGCATCATTCCCTGTGCCCATGGTGAACAGCAAGGAACTTTGCGTAGAGGCAGTTTCCATGGTTACAAAACTGGACTCTGCATATGTGTCAAGACTGCTCTGTGTCAACCAATTAAAAGGACCTTTCTGTGCTCCTAACAAGTGAAACAAAACAATAAACACTATAAGTTATAAGCAAGCTCTAACACACACAACCAAGAATCTGTAGTCACATCTTTGGTAGAAGAATTATAAATTCCTTAAAAATAAACATAGTATATGTTTGAATCTATTTAACAAAGCCCAGTTGAAACAGGCACATAAAAAACATAAATAGCAAGTTAAAAACAACATTTTAAAACAGGTATGTCAATAATTAATATCTCTGAACAAACACTACTCTATTTTCATCTTATCATCACCAAAACAGCAGAGGCACAGTTTCCAACAGTGCTTGGGACACATGTTATTGACAAGTCTTTTTGAAACTATTGCAAAAACTGTTAGAAAAGAAGCCAGATAAAACTGTGTCAATGGATGGACATATGGACAAATAGATGGACAGAAAATGGACAACCTGAGTTCAGCATACCCCCACACACCCAAACTTCATTATAGGGGATTTAATCAAAAATTATGCCAATTCAGCTAAAGCTAGTGGAAGAGGCACCATGAACAGGTGAATAAAACTTCTTTTGCAACGTGGTCTTGATTGTTTACTGGATGACCGCACAGGAAAGGTTTCATCTCACCTTGGACTTGAACTTAAGGTGGTACATGTGTAAAGGGTCATGAGGTGACTTCAACCACTCTACCATGGGTCTCGTTTTTCTTTTACAAATGTAGCATTAAAAGTTTGTGTTTTTTGATAATCTTACCTGGATCCTGTGTCTGTGTGAACAGCTGCACATCCTGTGTTGCTCTAATGCCACTCATTGTGTCATCGGTCTCCATTTGTGATTGGCTGGCTTGAGTGGCAAACAGGGGCGTCATAGCGGCATGGCGTTGGCGCCAGGAAGATTTCACTGAGTAGTCCTGGAAACAAGTTAGCATAAACAGTTAGAGGTGGTAAAGATATTTTATAAGAAAAAAAGTCGACTAGTAGGTTTAATACATAAATACTTTTCAGAGACAGAAAATAAAATTTAAAGAACTGTATTAACAATTTTTAGTTCATTTCACATATAATTAAAGCACTTTGGTTTTAAATTAACACAAAATAAATTATTTTATTTACAACAATTACCAAATGGAGTTGCTGCAGTATATCATAACAAAAATTAACTTACAGAGAATTTACACTCTGATAATGGCAGCTCAAAGATTTCCCTCAGGTAGTCTGGACTCTTAGTTGTCATCTCTAGTAGCAGATTGGTTGCGTACCCTAGATACTGTTGCTCTGTTACTGGAGAGTACATAGCCTCCAACATAGCAACCAAGCGATCTAAGGTCCCTTCAGGCAGTCTGGTTGCACTGCTCCAGAAATTTTGGACTTTCAGTCTGCAAATTAAATGCAATTAACCTAAATTAAAACCTTAATCAACACAGACCACTCTATATCAGAAAAAGGGATAATTGAAACACAATTAATGTTAGGGTTGCATGCCCTATTGAAAAAGACTTACTGTCTGAAATGGAACAAGCATGTGTGCCCTTTCATCAAAAAGCCTATAAACCCTCCCCAGCAGCAATTCCATATATAAAATTATATATATTTGATTGTATACAATTTTCTGCAATATTATAGAACAGTTTATTGGTTGTAAAACCCCCCATGATTAGTGAATAAAATATACGAATCAAACAGCAGCCACCTAGGTTAATTTTTATAGGTCTCAACAGCACTGTGTATTCAATAAAGGGCAGTCTCAATAGTTTGGTATATCTACAGTTTACTCATCTTAATGGTACAATGGATTTAATATGTGGGTATATTCATAGCACGGAGATAATTTTAGAAGAAAGACCTAACAGACAGGTGGTTTCTATAGTGGTGTATTTTAAAACCAAGCTGGTGTTTATGGTGGTACCATCAGGTTGGCATTTCTACCATTATTAAGATTATTTAAAGCAAAGTGGGACCATGCTTGCTTTAGTCTTTTTACTTACCTGCACACTGCATCAGAGTCTCCCAGTCCAATCAGCAGGGACTCCTTTGTCTGTACAAGAATATTGTCTCCTACTGCTGTCTTCTCATCCCTGTAACATTGTCCAACAGGTTGTAAACACAAAGTGAAAGAAGGATTAGGAAATGTTCTATATTAAAGATGGTTCTAACACTATTTCTTAACAAAAGCTCTTCATATTTTCAAAAACCTTACTGTAGGTTTAGGTGCCTTCTGTTGCATTATTGTATAAATTTTTCAGAAATTTTACCGTTTAATGGGTGTAAATGCCCAAATAATTGGTGAATACAATATTCTAATTATTCTAACTGCAGCCACCATCTCATGTAATGTTTTATATATCAAACATGTTTTTAAGGTTGCAGTACAATTATTTAAAAATCTTTTTAGTCATGTTTTCATTCAGTTTTACAGTGAGTATAAGAACTTTTTTGCAGAGACAAAATTACTTTATTTAAGGCTTCAATTTTTTAAATTAACTTATAAAAACTTACACAATTCAAAAATGATATTTTATTGAACTCCAATGTCATCAAATCAATACTATTTTTTTAAATAGTAGCTGGAATTGACTGACTGTGATTGGAGTCTTCCTTTACCAATAATAAGCTAGACATTGCCAAAAGAACCACTTGGTGTAATAAAACAAATGAATAAAACAAAAGCATCTGAAATTCATCCTAAAGGTAGACTGAGGCAGGTGAGGGAAGGGGTATAGGAAACTGTGCCACCCTTAGTGCTCAAAATCACACATAAAAAGAAATGATGATGTTAATACTTACAAGCAATGGTGATCAAGATGAATGGGGATGATTATGATAAAGATCATGATGACAATGAGCATGATAATGATGACAATAATGATGACAAACACAGTGTTAATGATGACAAAATGCCATTATTGCATTGTAACATCCTATATACTTACTTGTAATTATCATAGACCCACATCAGAATGTCGTACATGATTGATCTACAGCTGTTGCTGGGGTTAGAACCAAATGCTGTTATCAAGGGTAGAAGGGCATCCAGCTCTGAGGATTTCAGTTTCGGCAGAACAGCCTGTACAATCTTCAGGGATACAAGCTGTGTGGCTTCATCTCTAGATGGAAAGATTTCTATTGTTTAACTGATAATATCAAAATAATCAGTCATGTGACATTTGCCAAACTTGCAAATGACATCAAAGTAAAGCAATAAATAAATAAACAGTAAAATGGAAACAGAAACAGTCTAATTTAAACCTTTTAACATGGAAAATAATATTTAACAATATACATTACTTGTGGCTGAGAAAGGCCTCAATGCCTTTGGACTTAAGCTCAAAGTAGACATCCTCCACCTGCTCTATCCGACTGAGTACTATCTCAAGACACAGTGTGCAAAATTCTCCATGCAGCTTTGGCAACATGAACAGAAGCTTGTTCAAAAACCTGCAACACACAAATTTATTTTTGACTTGGTAATTCTATACATTCAGACTCTGCCAACTATGGATCCAAATTAGGGAATGGATTTTATCATCTGTCCATTGGGCAATGCTTCTGCAGGAAAATATGAAGAAGAGAACAGAAAGGCAACAGCCCAAAACAAAAGAAGATGGAAAGAAGCATGCAAACCATCAAACTTTGATGATGGGACAAAATGATGTTAAACACAAACAAGAAATGTGGGCATGCCATGAAACCAGGTTTTCAATGATTTAACAATTCATTTTAGTAGTAGATTATAAAGGCAGCAGTTATTTGGTTGTGAGATTAGTAACTGAAGAAAAACGGTGCTAGCCCCAAATCAAATTCCAAGCTTCATTTGATGATAAACAACCTACAAATCAAACTTCAGCAAAGCCCCTTCATCTTAACTCAAGTAATTGAGCGAAACTGTTTTTCTTTTTTGAGTAACAGTGACCTTGACCTTTACCCGACTAGCCCCTAATCCAATCCCAAGCTAAGATTGCACATAAAGTACCTACAAACAAAATTCCAGCAAAATACCTCCATTTTAACACAAATTATTAAGCAGAAACTGTGTTTCTATCATTAGGAACAGTGACCTTGACCTGACTGGCCCCAAATCCAATCCCAAGCTGGGTCTTCATGCAAGCTTGCTATATCCAAAGTGTCAGCAAGATTGGTTTATCCAAACTTAAATGATTGACAGGAAACTTTTTTTTCTATTTTTAGTAACAGTGACCTTGGCCCGACTGGCCTCTAATCCAATCCCCAGCTAAGTTTGCACATAAACTACCTACAAACAAAATTTCAGCAAAATACTTCCATTTTAACACAAATTATTAAGCAGTTACTTTTTTTTTTTATAGTAACAGTGACCTTGACCCAACTGGCCCTTAATCCAATCTAAGCTAGGTATTCATGCAGACTTGCTATATCCAAAGTTTCAGCAAGATTGGACTATTCTAACTGAAGTTATTGCCTGGAAACTTATTTTTTTTTATTTAAGTAACAGTGACCTTGATTTGACTACCCGAAATCCAATCCCAAGCAAGGTCTTCATGCAAGCTTGCTATATCCAAAGTTTCAGCAAGATTGGTTTAGCCAAACTGAAGTTATCGACCGGAAACCCTCTGTTTGATGCTGCTGCCCACCCACCCGCCATAAACCAATCTAATAACCAGGAGTTTCGTTGAAAACCTGGATTAATAGAAAGAATAACAAACTGCATTTGTATTTATACAAGAAAGGCCTGAAGGTTATAGATCTAGATCCAGCTTTGCTGTGACAGCTATTTAGTTTGCTGAGTCAGTACTAGAAAAAGAACCAACAGAAGTATTCGGCAGAACTCAAGTAAGCATGTGTGAAATAAATAGGATCACCTTTTATAATGTGGGAGATTTCTATGCATTGAGGTTGTTGATTTAAAAATAAGAAATCCTAACTTTCCAATTTTCAAAAATAATGTGTATTTTCCAGTAGATTACAAATGATAAAAAATTTAATGTTATAAATGGGGGAATTTCCTAGAGGTAACATATATATTCTGTTGTGATTTATTGCAGTTTAATGAATCAAATTATGTTTTCTTTAAAAAAGATGATTTTGAACATTACCTGAATTGTTAGACAGTAAAAATAGTGAAATAAATCGCTCCAAATGTTTGTTCAATTATTATCTGACCAATGGGCTATAGAAGGCTTAGGTTTCTGCATTTTTAAAACACAGATGACGACGAAGATTTTGAGTTGCATTTAATGTAGTTCAAGGAGAAAAAAAATAGTTTTACATCAGTCCCCAAAATATACCCAATGACAAGTGGCAAAATCTATAAAGTCAACAAAAAAAGCACTTGCTTGAATGTAGGCTTTGACTTTTACTAAGAATTACCTGTCAGCTATAGGTGGGTAGTGTTTATGCATCTTATTTACACAGGTGATGAATGCGTCTGGTCGCATCTGGTGTAGAGTTTTCATTTGGTTACTAACATAGGTGTGGAAGGGTCCATCCCTCTCATCTGCTTTCTCTGCCAGATACTCAAAGATCATACCACATACTTCTGCAGCAGGGGCAAACACTGTCTTGTGAGTGTTGTTCATGTTGTCAGCTAACTTTGAAAAATAGCTGAAAAAGTGGTAGAAGAAAATATATCTTACACTACTGCTAATACAAATTTCAGTCAATTATTTACAACACAAAGGAAGTGTTTTCATATTACTATAAGGTATTGATTCTTTCATACTCAATTAAAAAATTGAAAATCAGACAAAAAACCTTACAGAGTTTTGGTGCCATAAGAGCTGGTGAAGTTAAACAAAAATGTATATTGACATCTTGTTGCTGAAGGCGTTTTCTCAAAACAAACCAACTTACACATCCCTGTCCACTGGGGCTGAGGGTCCAAAGGGGGCAAATTTACAGGCCAGAACAACCCCTAGCACCTGGATGCCAACAAGATTTTCCATCCCCTTGGAGTCCCCCTTGCAAAACAGTCCATAGATCTCCCTGAAAGCATAAACAATGGATCTAATTAGATGGTTGCCATATAACAGTTCAATCTGGTTGATAAACAAAGTAATTTTCAGTGATGTCTTTGTTGTAAATGTGATAACTTTTATTGGTTGACTGCTACAAAATGTGAGGCCAAACATTTGAAGAACAATTAAGTTATATATATTGTTTTCTTTTAACTATGCCATTGCTTTGCAACGTTAAGCATGAAAATAAATGTAACCATCATAAGCATAATGCATATATTTGTTCCTCTTAACATGAGAACAGCTACAATACTAATTGGTACGGGGTTTTTTTTCTGCCTAACATAAGAACAGCTACAACACTCATTGGTAAGGGGTTTGTTCCTCCTAACATGAGAACAGCTACAACACTCATTGGTATGGGTGTTTGTTCCTCCTAACATGAGAACAGCTACAACACTCATTGGTATGGGTGTTTGTTCCTCCTAACATGAGAACAGCTACAACACTCACTGGTATGGAAGTTTGTTCCTCCTAACATGAGAACAGCTACAATACTCATTGGTATGGGACTTTGTTCCTTCTAACATAAGAACAGCTACAAACTTGGTAAGGAAGTTTGTTCCTCCTAACATGAGAACAGCTACAATACTCACTGGTATGGGAGTTTGTTCCTCCTAACATGAGAACAGCTACAACACTCATTGGTAAGGGAGTTTGTTCCTCTTAACATGAGAACAGCTACAACACTCATTGGTATGGGAGTTTGTTCCTCCTAACATGAGAACAGCTACAACACTCACTGGTATGGGAGTTTGTTCCTCCTAACACGAGAACTGCTACAACACTCATTGGTAAGGGAGTTTGTTCCTTCTAACATGAGAACTGCTACAATACTCACTGGTATGGGAGTTTGTTCCTCCTAACATGAGAACTGCTACAATACTCACTGGTATGGGAGTTTGTTCCTCCTAACATGAGAACAGCTACAACACTCATTGGTAAGGGAGTTTGTTCCTCTTAACATGAGAACAGCTACAACACTCACTGGTATGGGAGTTTGTTCCTCCTAACATGAGAACTGCTACAACACTCATTGGTAAGGGAGTTTGTTCCTTCTAACATGAGAACTGCTACAATACTCACTGGTATGGGAGTTTGTTCCTCCTAACATGAGAACTGATACAACACTCATTGGTAAGGGAGTTTGTTCCTCCTAACATGAGAACTGCTACAACACCCATTGGTAAGGGAGTTTGTTCCTCCTAACATGAGAACAGCTACAACACTCATTAGTATGGGTGTTTGTTCCTCCTAACATGAGAACAGCTACAACACTCATTGGTAAGGGAGTTTGTTCCTCCTAACATGAGAACAGCTACAACACTCATTGGTAAGGGAGTTTGTTCCTCCTAACATGAGAACAGCTACAACACTCATTGGTAAGGGAGTTTGTTCCTTCTAACATGAGAACAGCTACAATACTCATTGGTATGGGACTTTGTTCCTCCTAACATGAGAACAGCTACAACACTCATTGGTAAGGGAGTTTGTTCCTTCTAACATGAGAACAGCTTCAATACTCATTGGTATGGGCGTTTGTTCCTCCTAACATGAGAACAGCTACAACACTCATTGGTATGGGAGTGTGTTCCTCCTAACATGAGAACAGCTACAATACTCACTGGTATGGGTGTTTGTTCCTTCTTACATGAGAACAGCTACAACACTCACTTGGATGGATGTTTGTATCTTCTAACATGAGAACAGCTACAACACTCACTGGTATGGGAGTTTGTTCCTCCTAACATGAGAACAGCTACAACACTCACTGGGATGGATGTTTGTATCTTCTAACATGAGAACAGCTACAATACTCACTGGTATAGGAGTTTGTTCCTCCTAACATGAGAACAGCTACAACACTCACTGGTATGGGTGTTTGTTCCTTCTAACATGAGAACAGCTACAATACTCACTGGTATGGGAGTTTGTTCCTCCTAACATGAGAACAGCTACAACACTCACTGGTATGGGTGTTTGTTCCTCCTAACATGAGAACAGCTACAACACTCATTGGTAAGGGAGTTTGTTCCTTCTAACATGAGAACAGCTACAACACTCATTGGTATTGGAGTTTGTTCCTCTACATGAGAACAGCTACAATACTCACTGGTATGGGAGTTTGTTTCTCCTAACATGAGAACAGCTACAACACTCACTGGTATGGGTGTTTGTTCCTTCTAACATGAGAACAGCTACAACACTCATTGGTATTGGAGTTTGTTCCTCTACATGAGAACAGCTACAATACTCACTGGTATGGGAGTTTGTTTCTCCTAACATGAGAACTGCTACAATACTCACTGGTATGGGTGTTTGTTCCTTCTAACATGAGAACAGCTACAATACTCACTGGTATGGGTGTTTGTTCCTTCTAACATGAGAACAGCTACAACACTCATTGGTATAAAGTTTGTTCCTCCTAACATGAGAACTGCTACAACACTCATTGGTATGGGAGTTTGTTCCTCCTAACATGAGAACAGCTACAATACTCACTGGTATGGGAGTTTGTTTCTCCTAACATGAGAACAGCTACAATACTCACTGGTATGAGAGTTTGTTCCTCCTAACATGAGAACAGCTATAACACTCATTGGTATGGAAGTTTGTTCCTCCTAACATGAGAACTGCTACAATACTCACTGGTATGGGAGTTTGTTCCTCCTAACATGAGAACAGCTACAATACTCACTGGTATGGGAGTTTGTTTCTCCTAACATGAGAACAGCTACAACACTCATTGGTATGGAAGTTTGTTCCTCCTAACATGAGAACTGCTACAATACTCACTGGTATGGGAGTTTGTTCCTCCTAACATGAGAACAGCTACAATACTCATTGGTATGGGTGTTTGTTCCTCCTAACATGAGAACAGCTACAACACTCACTGGTATGGGTGTTTGTTCCTTCTAACATGAGAACAGCTACAATACTCACTGGTATGGGAGTTTGTTCCTCCTAACATGAGAACAGCTACAACACTCACTGGTATGGGTGTTTGTTCCTCCTAACATGAGAACAGCTACAACACTCATTGGTAAGGGAGTTTGTTCCTTCTAACATGAGAACAGCTACAACACTCATTGGTATTGGAGTTTGTTCCTCTACATGAGAACAGCTACAATACTCACTGGTATGGGAGTTTGTTTCTCCTAACATGAGAACAGCTACAACACTCACTGGTATGGGTGTTTGTTCCTTCTAACATGAGAACAGCTACAACACTCATTGGTATTGGAGTTTGTTCCTCTACATGAGAACAGCTACAATACTCACTGGTATGGGAGTTTGTTTCTCCTAACATGAGAACTGCTACAATACTCACTGGTATGGGTGTTTGTTCCTTCTAACATGAGAACAGCTACAATACTCACTGGTATGGGTGTTTGTTCCTTCTAACATGAGAACAGCTACAACACTCATTGGTATAAAGTTTGTTCCTCCTAACATGAGAACTGCTACAACACTCATTGGTATGGGAGTTTGTTCCTCCTAACATGAGAACAGCTACAATACTCACTGGTATGGGAGTTTGTTTCTCCTAACATGAGAACAGCTACAATACTCACTGGTATGGGAGTTTGTTCCTCCTAACATGAGAACAGCTATAACACTCATTGGTATGGAAGTTTGTTCCTCCTAACATGAGAACTGCTACAATACTCACTGGTATGGGAGTTTGTTCCTCCTAACATGAGAACAGCTACAATACTCACTGGTATGGGAGTTTGTTTCTCCTAACATGAGAACAGCTACAACACTCATTGGTATGGAAGTTTGTTCCTCCTAACATGAGAACTGCTACAATACTCACTGGTATGGGAGTTTGTTCCTCCTAACATGAGAACAGCTACAATACTCACTGGTATGGGAGTTTGTTTCTCCTAACATGAGAACAGCTACAACACTCACTGGTATGGGTGTTTGTTCCTTCTAACATGAGAACAGCTATAACACTCATTGGTATGGAAGTTTGTTCCTCCTAACATGAGAACAGCTACAATACTCATTGGTATGGGTGTTTGTTCCTCCTAACATGAGAACAGCTACAACACTCACTGGTATGGGTGTTTGTTCCTTCTAACATGAGAACAGCTACAATACTCACTGGTATGGGAGTTTGTTCCTCCTAACATGAGAACAGCTACAACACTCACTGGTATGGGTGTTTGTTCCTCCTAACATGAGAACAGCTACAACACTCATTGGTAAGGGAGTTTGTTCCTTCTAACATGAGAACAGCTACAACACTCATTGGTATTGGAGTTTGTTCCTCTACATGAGAACAGCTACAATACTCACTGGTATGGGAGTTTGTTTCTCCTAACATGAGAACAGCTACAACACTCACTGGTATGGGTGTTTGTTCCTTCTAACATGAGAACAGCTACAACACTCATTGGTATTGGAGTTTGTTCCTCTACATGAGAACAGCTACAATACTCACTGGTATGGGAGTTTGTTTCTCCTAACATGAGAACTGCTACAATACTCACTGGTATGGGTGTTTGTTCCTTCTACCATGAGAACAGCTACAATACTCACTGGTATGGGTGTTTGTTCCTTCTAACATGAGAACAGCTACAACACTCATTGGTATAAAGTTTGTTCCTCCTAACATGAGAACTGCTACAACACTCATTGGTATGGGAGTTTGTTCCTCCTAACATGAGAACAGCTACAATACTCACTGGTATGGGAGTTTGTTTCTCCTAACATGAGAACAGCTACAATACTCACTGGTATGGGAGTTTGTTCCTCCTAACATGAGAACAGCTATAACACTCATTGGTATGGAAGTTTGTTCCTCCTAACATGAGAACTGCTACAATACTCACTGGTAAGGGAGTTTGTTCCTCCTAACATGAGAACTGCTACAATACTCACTGGTATGGGAGTTTGTTCCTCCTAACATGAGAACAGCTACAATACTCACTGGTATGGGAGTTTGTTTCTCCTAACATGAGAACAGCTACAACACTCATTGGTATGGAAGTTTGTTCCTCCTAACATGAGAACTGCTACAATACTCACTGGTATGGGAGTTTGTTCCTCCTAACATGAGAACAGCTACAATACTCACTGGTATGGGAGTTTGTTTCTCCTAACATGAGAACAGCTACAACACTCACTGGTATGGGTGTTTGTTCCTTCTAACATGAGAACAGCTATAACACTCATTGGTATGGAAGTTTGTTCCTCCTGACATGAGAACTGCTACAATACTCACTGGTATGGGAGTTTGTTCCTCCTAACATGAGAACAGCTACAATACTCACTGGTATGGGAGTTTGTTTCTCCTAACATGAGAACAGCTACAATACTCATTGGTATGGGTGTTTGTTCCTTCTAACATGAGAACAGCTACAACACTCATTGGTATGGAAGTTTGTTCCTCCTAACATGAGAACTGCTACAATACTCACTGGTATGGGAGTTTGTTCCTCCTAACATGAGAACAGCTACAATACTCACTGGTATGGGAGTTTGTTTCTCCTAACATGAGAACAGCTACAATACTCACTGGTATGGGAGTTTGTTCCTCCTAACATGAGAACTGCTACAATACTCATTGGTATGGGAGTTTGTTCCTCCTAACATGAGACCAGCTACAATACTCATTGGTATGGGAGTTTGTTCCTCCTAACATGAGAACAGCTACAACACTCATTGGTATGGAAGTTTGTTCCTCCTAACATGAGAACTGCTACAATACTCATTGGTATGGGTGTTTGTTCCTTCTAACATGAGAACAGCTACAATACTCATTGGTATGGAAGTTTGTTCCTCCTAACATGAGAACTGCTACAATACTCACTGGTATGGGAGTTTGTTCCTCCTAACATGAGAACAGCTACAATACTCACTGGTATGGGAGTTTGTTCCTCCTAACATGAGAACAGCTACAATACTCACTGGTATGGGAGTTTGTTCCTCCTAACATGAGAACAGCTACAATACTCACTGGTATGGGAGTTTGTTCCTCCTAACATGAGAACAGCTACAATACTCACTGGTATGGAAGTTGTATCCGTGGCTTCCAGCACTCCAGCAGTGTTTTCAGCATTTCCAAGTTGTTCCTAAACACTTGCCGTGTCGTATGGTAAACATTGCGAATCACAAAATGAACCAATCTTGATGCCATGGCCTTCTCCTCTTCTGTGTCCTAAAGGTATCATCATCAATATTGTAGGCAACATTGTAAATATACATGTAATCAAAACCAGTCATCATAATCATTGTTATTCTTCTTATGTTACCATTATAAATGTAATTTTTATATTTATTAATCCATCTTCACCCATAATTATCGCCTATCACCAAAAGCAGCATCATTAAATATTCACAGATGAAATTTACTTTCTACAGGAAAAATTCATACTTTATAACCTGTATGAAGACTGTGACCTTTGAATGATGACACCAGCCTGAATAAGCAACACCAGGCAGTGAATATACATGCTGAATTTACATATACATTCTGCTGAAGAGATAAAACCATTATTTCAGCACAACAAAAAATCAGTTTTATTTGTCCACCTGTCTTTTTGGAAGTTATAACCTTCTACGCTTATTTTTTGTTGTTGAAAAATTGTACCCTTTCATCAGGCATTAGATATATTTCACTTGTTAGTGTGCTACGGAAAAACAACATGCAGAGCATGTCTCATGGATGTACATGCATATGACCTGCATTCATAAAGTATAAAGGTCAGTTAAAGAAGATGCAGTCCTTAATTACCTCTGCTAGGTGTAGCAATGTGAAATTGGCTACTTTAGTCCACTTTAATTAACACTCCTTGACCCAGTAATTACTTAGCAGTTGCTCAAATACATGGGGTGTATAAAACCATAATCATAGCTACAAATAATGTAACTTATAATATTAATAATACGCACCTGTGGTATGGCTGTCTGATGCCAGGACAGCATTGTGACCACCATGTCAGTGACAAAGTAGTTAATGGTGCCAGAAGACAAGGGGCCACTAATCACCAGCTGAGTCAGAGGTTGGAACCAATGGCTGGCATATGGTCGGAATATCTGCACAGAAAATAGATGTAAATGAAGCATTCATTTATTCTGCTCAAAATATGAAAACTTTTATGTGGACTAGACCTAGTAGGGCAGCAAACTATGCTTTGGTTCCAAGTATGGGAAAACATGGACTCAATCCCAAGCTTAATGAAAAAATGGTAGTAGTATACATTTCTCTTGTAAATGCTTAAGCTAACATTAAGGTGTATCTAGGACTATATGGGCCAGAGTCCAAAATCTGACTGGGTGAAGATTCAAGATTGGTGTTCACAATGTAACCTGCACAGCGAAGGTAGTGCTGTATCAAGATAATGATTCAACTGAAACAAATGTAACGAGATTTGATTGACTTTCTTACCCAAAGAGCTATCTAAATATGTTAACACTACCAGGGTATTGTTGAATAGTTTGTTGTGATTGGTATACCATACCTGCGCATTGTTCACAATCAGTTTTGCTATGAACAGTTTGATGTTGTGATTGGTATACCATACCTGTGCATTGTTCACAATCAGTTTAGCTATGAATAGTTTGATGTTGTGATGGGTTGATGGGGCAAACATCTTCTGTCGTAGTTTCTCCATCCAAGATGGTAATGGCGGATCCTTGGTACCCTAGCAAAATTATCATTTTTTTGTCAGTTTCATTCAATCTTTTTTTATTAGTCTTACACAACATTCAACCCAATTTAAGACAGGTAGCCCTCACACAGTTGCCTCTCATATTCCATAAAACACCACCTAAACCTTTATTTTGCTCAGTTGTCCTTTGGTGAACATAATTGCAGCCAGTAGACATTATGGCTATCCTGCACATAATCTGTCAGTGTGACCAGCTCTATGTTCGTTGAACCTAATCTATATGGATTAACAGTTTGGTGCTCTACAGTCTCAGCTTTATACACTTCTCCCTTCAAGTTGTGTAAAGCAATACAATTTTATGATAACTAAAAAGAGGCTTTTTTGAAAGTTTATTAAAGTTTATAAATATTACAACTTAACCAAAAAAAAACTTGTTAAGTTTAAATTGAAAAGACATTTCACTAAATGAAATAGTGTGCACACATGTTATAATAAAATATTACAATAAATCAAAGTATTGCAAATCATCAAAATGTAATCAAATATTATAAACTAAAAATAATATACAGGTATATGGCTATTATTAGAATGTGCTATTATACCAGGAAGAACAGAAGCTGTTTGATCATGTTCTTCATTATTATATTCCAAGTTATTTTCAATACGTATTATTACAGATGCATGAAATTGTAAGCAAATAACTGAAGAATTTTGTAATGGAAGTTAAAAAAAAATAGCACAATAAAGGTAAACTATACCTCCTTAACTTCAGGTGAGATTTTGTTTTTGGTCATGTGTTTGATGACAGCTATCAAGGCCGCCATACATTCATGCTTGTTCAGTTCATCAAGTTCCAGTTCAACAAAATCCCCCTCCACTGCCATCTCAACCTCATTGCTTTCTTCAGACGGACCAGCTGTCCTCCCTCTCGGTCTGCTGCCACTGCTGGAAAAACTCTGGAAAAAGTCCAAGAAAAATATAACACTGACCAATACGCAGCCAGAGATAAGCTTAACAAAGAGCAGGTCCACAAAACAATATATTGAACAAGAAAGTCTTTACATACACAACAAATTTACATCACAGCGACAATAAAATATAAATTTTAACACCACCTATCAACCTTTATTAAATATACAGTCAAACCTCAGTCATTGAAATTCATGATGTCTGAAGCCGAGGCATTATTTGAAATCATTGGTAAGTCCTGATTTTTTCCCTACATAGTTTAATGTAAAAACTCTTTGATTATTTATTTGTATTAATCAAAGATTTGGCATTACTGGAAGTCCCTTTTGGTCTCCACCATACAGTTTTAATGCCTTCTTCACACATCTCAAAAATGGCGGCTCAAAATTTGAGTTTGTTGTTTATATGGTTTATTGTCCCACCAACAGTATTTCAGTAATTTGGAGGTGGTGTCAACTTGAAGCAGATATAGTGCTGTCTTTACTATAGCATGCTGTAAATACCTGGCATGATACCACAACTGATCACATTGTCCTGACAGCGGGCCGATCAGTCATGGTACTAGCCTTGTATTTGCTTGAGCATTAGCAAGGGATTTTTAAGGACTCTGGTATATCATTGCCCGGGATTGAACCCAGAGCCTCCCATACCTAGAGCTGATGTTCTACCCACTGCACTACCAGTTTTACAGTAGGTCTGAGTTTGCTTAATACAAATATATGCAGTCAATGCATTAAGATTTTTTAACACAAATAAGTGTTTGTTTTCAAATTTGAAAATTTAACCCATGTAAGTTTTCGAACAGTTCTTACAATAATAATCATCACTACAAAATAATCTCCATTGTAACTTTTTTTTCATTATCATCATCATCATAATCATCACCATCTTCATCATCAACATTTTTACCATCACCAACATCATAACATAATAAAAATAATTATAATAATATTAATGAGTTATTGCAATAATAAAACAAGCACAATATGTCAATTTCAATAGGGTTAACTACAAACAAACATTTTACATAAAAAGGACATCTTAAGAGACCATTTAAACAATGCCCCCAATTTTATAAAGGTCTTACTAAATAATATGACTTAATGAACAAGTTCTTATGTAGTCTATTAACATAGCAGAAATAAATTTTATGAAATGTATTTATAAGTAAGCCACTATCTGTTTCCCTTGATACACACTGTGACAATGCCATATATGTACAATTGTTCCTACAAGGGGCAGTCATTTATGTAGAAATGTGTCAAGATATTTATTTCTATTTCAGCACTCAAATATTATAAGAAAACTGGCATGACTTTTACAACATGCATTACTAAGATGATTTAATTGAAATAAATTCATTTAGAATTAAAGAAAATCCATTTCAACGCTTACAGGGAAACATCTATTTAATGAAGAAGATCATAAAGAAGCCATCAAATTGAAAAATGTCTACTAACTAACAGTTCACTTTTTTATATAATCTATGCACACTGATAGGTCCGATTTGAATAATTGTTTTACCAAATTTGTCTATATACATAGCAAAAATAATTTTATCTTGATGAAAATATCCAGCTTAAAGTGGTAGGTAAAACCCCCCAACAGACATTAGGAAGAACCACCTTTAAGCTGTCGGTCAATCATAAAAACTCCTCATTTGATGTTTTGCAGCTATTACCTACAAGTCAAAGACTCTATCTGCTTGGCCTTGGTCACCCCTTTTTGAAATCTTGATTCTGCAGGACTGTGATACTTACAGAAGCGGCAGTTCCTGACAGAGAGAAGTACTGCGAGACCTCATCACTGAGGCTACTGTCAGCCAGGTACTGTGAAGCCAGGTGGTATGATGGGCCCACATCATCCATGCTGTTGTCATCGTCATCCCTCCTGCTTTCCTTCACTTCTTCATGGATAGATACAAATCTCTTCTTACGCTCCAATGGGGACTGAAATTGATACACAAATAAGTAGACAAATATGATAGGTCTTACTACATATGGGTTACAAGGAAAAAAAATGTACAGCCAGTCCAAAGCTTAAATTCTAGACTGTTTACTAAGTCAGTAAATGCTCTATCAACTTAGGTTTATGGGTTGTTTACATAGTCTCTCCTTATTGTTTGTCCTTATATTTTTGTGAAATGTGAATTCTATTGACAGTATGTCATTGTCTGTCTTTATATTTTTGTGAAATGTGAATTCTATTGACAGTATGTGAATTTGTGTTCTTTTTATATATTGCAAACAAAAATTTGACAGCAAATAATTACATTTTTTTTTTGTAATAGGATATTACCATGACAGGAGATATCTTTTCCAAAAATATTCTTGCACTTCTACTGAGAAAAATATACATAAAAAAGAAAATTGAATTATTACAAACTTTTCTTTTTTGTTATTGTTTATGTACCTAGCAAAACTAAATTCAACTTAACATTAAAGGACCTTTCAAGGGCTTTTCAAGGTAAAACGTAATTTTTCAAGGACATGCTGGACATCAAATATAATGTTTTAATATAATTCTCAGGCTCAGGCACAATGACAAAATACACATATACATGTTAACTCAATAAAAACAACACAAATCAAAAAAAAATATTCATTAACTAAGAACTCATAACTTACAAATTGTGTGTTTTGTAAGATGGGGATGGGATTTGTCAGCATTTTTGCTGATTCTAAGCTGCAACATTTCTATCATTATAGCACAGGAGCACTTAAGTGTCCGCGGAGTTAACTCAGCTTGGCCATTATACTGACACTGACGAGTCAGGCGTTATGCTATCCCCTTAGCCCAGAGCATTAGGAGGGAAGCCACTACTACCAACTTTTGGTTTAACCCTGCCGGGTTTTGAACCCGCAACCTCCCGATCTGCGAGCCAATGCTCTACCACTTGAGCTATTGCAGCTGGTATCCTGTGTATTGTCCAACAGATTTCTGCCTTTTTTGTTTCTGTTTTGCATAGATTGTTTATACTGATCAATGTTTGGTTCTGTGTCACTTTTCCCAAAAGCCAAAGTGGACGGGGCAGGAATGTTTAATACATTGTTGTTATGATCATTCTCACAAGATTCTGATTTATCAACTGTATGAGGGATAATGGGGCCCTCCTTTTTAACAAAAGGCAAAACCATACGCTTGAAAGGATGACGTTATTTCAATGGACTCGATGTGTTTGTAACATATAGTAAGCGAAGTCAAAGCGCTCTCTGCCATTGATGTAATGTCTAATGTGAACCTTGAAAAGAGTTGAAAATCATCACTGATACTTACCATTAATTCATCTGGAAACTCATATGCTTTGTTTTTGTCTATTAGATTCTCCAACAAAAATTGGCCCTGTGAAAATATGAAAAGGTAACTTTAATGCTTCTAGCGTGTCAATACGAGCACTAATACCAATTAAAATCCATTCATTTGCATGCATATCTCAAATTTGCAAAAATTTGTCCAGGCTCCTCTTGCAGAAACGTTTCTCAGCTGGGATTTTCTCAAGTAAAAAATTTGGACTGCTTGAAGGTATTTTACTTTTTATTGGTATTATCTGAGAGTTTGGATCTTTTTTTAAACTATCAAATGAATGTTAGTTGCTTGAAAAGATCCTGCAAAATGATGTTTATGTATTACAACTATGTGAAAAGTGAAGAATAACACCCTACCTGACACTACAAGCATGTATTTCCTATCTGTAATATGCTGCAAAGTTAGCTATTTTTCAACTAAGTAAGTCACATGACCACTTACTTTTAAGCTGATGCTGATATCTGTTTACCAGAAATCACTAATTCGTTATTTTATAGATGGAAACATTTTTTTATGTTGAACAAGTAAGATAATGTAAAAATCATTTTTTTTTTGTTTTTATTAAAGTCTAACTGTATGCAGATATTAAGCGGAAATTCACCCTAAAACAGGGTAAAGATATTGTAGCATACATTTGGTAAAGAGAAACGGTTGGATATTACCTTTAAAGTATTGTTTACACATACAAGTTAACTCATGACACCACAATAATTCCAGAGAAATGAAGAATAGTAATTAGGAATTATGTAATAATGTTCCCATGAGAAGTGTTCAGGGAGTTTATGTTTAAACTTGGTTAAGTTTCTGCTAAAAAGTGTTTCAACAAGAACAAGGAATTCTCAGACGGAAGGAAAATGTACATAGCCTTCTAGAATCTCCAAGCATTGGGCTGGACACAGTGTATTTAACAACTACAGACACACTGCATGAATCAGTTTCCACTTTGGACAACATCCTTGCACAGGAGTGCATTTAACAAAAATATTACACCAAACATATAAGGCCTACCTGAAACAACAAATTTTTTTATTCTCCAGAAAAATTAAATGCCACTGATTATGTTTGACCATTCAAAAAAAACAACACACACTGTCCAAATGAGCTCTGGTCTTAAAACATTATCTATTGATAAGAGGATTTTTAATATAACAAAGTTCAGTAACATGTCTCAAAGAGATTTCAGAAAGTAAAGCACTTTATACTTGTCATTTTCTTAACTCTGGCTTGATAAGCTCTGTATCTGTCCTGTTTCAAATTTTAGGATATGCTGCAATGCTCATGGAATGTGTCATATTTTCTTATCCTTGACTGAAAACAACCACAGTGGTCGAGTCAAGGGAGATCTTGTACTTCATCAACATTGTCTCAATTTAAGGTGAGCAAAATGATTACTAACAAAATAGGTTTTTGATGAAAAATTTGTTTATCTAGAAGTCTACGACAGGTTAAAACTTACAAATTTCATCATCTTACTTATTCTACCAGACAACGCCATACCCTTACTTTTTCTACCCTAACAAAACAATGACACTTCTCTCCTTGTCAACATGTACGTTATTGTAAACAAAGTACAAATAAACAGTTCTTGTTGCTTCAATGTGCTGGCAAAAAACTTTTTATTAACAAACTGTAATAAATAAAATATCATTCATGCTCTTTAGCAACTACTTACATTCCTACAGCCACATACAGTTCACAGGAGAGATTAATTAATATCCATTTCATGTTTGTGGAGGATTTGATGTTGTATTATTCTCCCTCATATGTAATTAATATTTTCTTTAAATCTACGAAAAAGCAAAAACCACATAGGGTAATTATTAACAACGATTTTCAGTCTGGATTGGAAAGGCCATTAACCCCCCGCCCCGCCACCACCCCCCCCCCCCCCCCCAAAAACAACAACAACAACAACAACAACACACAACAGAAGCTTTCTTGTCCGGGAGTATCTTTTAGTTCAGATATCCATACTGAGATTGAAGAAATGTATAGAAGTACAAGTAAGGCTGTATTTTGTAATGCAAAGGGTGATGATGATGATGATGATGCAACGCAGTTTTTGTTAAAAATGATGAAGATGGTCAATGATGATTACAACAGCAATGATGACAATAAGGAGAAAGATGATGATGATCTTACCTTTGATTCCTTCTCTTCAAACAGAAATGATGTGTAAAACTTGAGTTCAGTCTGTGTTCGAGATATAAATGCGACCATGAGGTTGTATGCAGCACAGTGATACTGCCGCCGCAATTCCAGACAGGTTGTCTCCCCTCTACAGTCCTCTCCCTTAGCTTCATGGGCATTTCTGAATCAAGATGTGAAAAAATGGTACTCTTTAATGCAGATTGTGTGGGTATTTTTGGCTTTACTATAAGTCTTTGTTTATTTACATTTTCTACTTTATGCTGACCTGAATGTAGATTTGACAAAAATGGATATTGTCTGAATTTTTCATCATACAAAAGTTACATTTTCACCTATGTCTTTTACTTTGGACTAAGAAAGATGAAAATATCACAATACATTGATATCATAAACATATGAAAGATATTTTCTTCTTTTTTTTTTATTCATAAATTATCCAAATCTTCAATATATTTATCAGCATTTATTTTACCCAATTCCATTATGTTTATTTATTCATAAAACAGATTTCAAAAATTGTCATGAAAAGAAATAAACTTCTTAAGCTAAGTAAGTAACTGAGGACAGAAAAAGAATGGTTTTCTCAGCTACAAATTCTGGACAATTACAACTGAAAAATGTGTTACATTCTTCAAGTACCGTTTCCTGATGCAAATCTACCGCCTTTGTCACTAAGTAACAAGTTAGGCAGCAAGGAAACCTACATAAGTTAGATGCCTATAAGCTGTTCTCCCGATATGACTTAATGCTGTTAATTAAAGTGAAAGAACAATCAAATATTACTTGGAGACGAATTGTGTAAGTTCCTTCCCTGTTTCTACTTTCCCTCCAGTAAATGCCTGGTTGATGGTCGATGTCATACCGACAAGTTCATCCTTGTTCAACCTGGAGTACATCACCTCTAGCAACTGGAAACAGCCAATCCTGGTAGAAAGCTGACCCTCAAGTACTGCCTCATTAGACTGTAACAATATATATTTTTAAATGATAAATGCAATGTAAATATATGTTTTACTTTTATTATTTCCAATAAAGACTGAAAATAAAGAGTAAAAATGTAAATAAGCAGTTGAAAATCACTTAATAAACAAGTTCTTTAGACCTTATCTGTCATTCTAAAACAAGTTTTTCTTTAGACCTTATCTGTCATTCTAATTTTAAATTCCCATTTCCTTGCCATTTCACATTATCATACCTCAAGTTGTTTTCCATTTAAAATTTTCATTACATAGAATTTGGCAAGCCATTATATTACCCTGTTACATTACATTATTTACCTTCACATGGGCCTAACACAAGATTTCTGAGAACAACATAACTCTGTGTTGTTAAGCGCTTGTTTATGTATTGAAATCTGTGATTCCCTAGGCTTACATTATTTCTAAAAGATGTATTATCTTCAACAAAAAACCTAAATGAAGACTTAAATACTAAGCCATAGGTGCCCTTAAACTTTAAATTGATTACTGTTTTCATGAATAGGTGAAAAGGAATTTCACATCAGCCATCTCCTATTGGAGGCTACCTATTAAAGATATGCATTATTTTTTGCCAAGACATCAAAATTATACATTAATATTTGCTTACCAATGTCTGATTTACATAGAGGATTTGACATGAGTTGTCATTTAATACAAATATTTATTAAATGAGTTCAGGAAAAGTAATATTAAGTGCGCCTATGGTGAGATTACTATCATTTTTCCTTGTCGAGTTTTGCAAATTTTTGTATTAAATGACAGCCAGTGTAAGATTCTTTTTATCACATGATTTTATAAGCCAAAATACAATTTTAAGAAATTTTAACAATACCTGTGGCATTAGGAGTATAAAACCAAAATAGAATTGGTCTGAACATATGAAACCGTTTCTATGCATGGCTTGATTAAATATTATCATATAATGAAAATGTACTTCATTCAGTAGTTTTGTAATATTATGTATTTTTAAAAACATGGCAGCAACAAAATTATGGTCATTAAAATTAAGCCAGCTGTATTTGGTAGAGGCATGCCTGTCTCTGACGTCAACTGAAACCCCAACCCCCACATGAAAAGTTGTTTAACCAAATACACTGTAGGGAGATAAATTGTAAATGTGTTGATGTCCATGCTACCACAATCAAGCACATTCAAACAAAAAAGAATCTCTAGGACATGAAAGACAAAGAACTACATGTACCTTGGTCAGCTTCCCTTCCATCATTCCTTTTATCTGGGATATATGGTCTAGGTAGAACTCCAGCAGGGCAGATTTCTGTACCAGCCTCAACATAGGTAGGCACACCCTCCCCACAGTGGACCTGCGAATCTCACTAGGGAACCCAGATGTATTGGCAAATATCTTAAATGGAACATCCACAGCCGACTTCTGTTTGTCTCTTGGTAATCTGCAGATTGGAGGAAATAGATGCACGTCAGGAAAGATTGAAGAAGTACTGATTAATTTTAAATCACATTGTTAAGAACATAAGCAGCTTTAAACAATTTAATTAGTATTATTCATCACACACCTGTTTAACCAGGACACTTTAGACGTGTTTCACAATATATTTTTATCTGGTTACTTTGTTTCACAAAAACTCAGACTTTCATTTCACGTATAATAGTTATTCTGATCACTGGTGCGAGTTTTAGCCTGACAAAATATTAACTCTTTAAGCTTCAAAGCATAAATTGATCCAACATAAGCAAATAGTGTAAGAACCAAATCAGCTAGCTCCACTATAAAAGTGCTCAATTAGTACTTGCACTATATGCTTTCTAGTCTGTCAGATTTAAAATGTATAAAATGTTAAGTCTCAGTTAAGATTTTGCTAAAGTTCAAATTTTGACTGCTACATATTTTTTAATTTTAATATCTTTATTAATTTACCTCATCAATACATATTGATAGCTTAAGGTCGACAGGTTAATGGTGAATAATTTAACGAAATTGTAACAGTAAGAAGTATTCTGGGAGTCAAAATTTGAGCTTTAGCAAAATCTCAACTGTAAAATATTTCTGTAAGTTGAGCACTGATACTATGATGTATGATGTGTAAAATTATACAAATAAAGACTTGCATTGACGTTAATATATAGTTTTAAAACCCCCCACTGTTGCTTTTTTTTTCTTCTGTACAACGAGCAAGTGGTGCTTTACATTTTTGTAGCATACAACTTTCCATGATGTCCATCTAATGAGAGACATTAATGAATAGTCTCCACTGAATAATGCCTAAATGCAAAAAGGTCCTTTCACTTGTTTTACTCGGTTTTTATGCTTGTGCTCTTAGAGTGTATGTTGACTTTTCTGCCTTTCTTATGGTACCCAGGTTAACCATCATCAATAAACATGTCCATTTTCTTTTTTAAATAACATATCTCTATAAGTATTTAAATAAATTTTAAGCTTATATTTATGCAAAAGTAAGAAATTCGCTGTTTGTTATTGCAACATCTACAAAAGACCAGGCGATAAAGTCCAAGAATTTCAACTACAAGGACCTACCTACTGTTTGGAATACCTCGGATATTAACTAACAAGGGAGACAATTTCCATTTCACTAATGTACCCTATTCTCCAGCATTCATTTCCTTAAAGTCTCATCTCACACTATTCCTCAAAAAAGGAAAAGTAATGACAGCTATGAAGGCTACAATTTTTGTTCTTTCGATGTTATATTATTCCTTAATCTACCAACTCAGCATCCAATACACTGACAAACTGACAATTTCTTTTACCAGAATGTATGTTATTTAAACAAGCAACAGTGCTTGTCAAAAGAACATGATATCAATATTTCTCGGTACCCAAATGAAAATATTCTTGAGTCAATATCACTTTATTATACTCAATACACAATATCAGTGCTCAACCAATCAAAATGCTTTCAAATGGTACATGATATTGGGATTTATTGGTGGAGAAATACCCCAACATAATTTTAGTACAACATCAATGGGTAAAGACCTCATATGAAGAATGTTCTTCCAAGATGAAATGAAATCAATAGTGTAAGGAATTTAGGGTTTGCAATCAGCAATTTTATCATGGGTATCACTGTTTCTCAAGACATGTGTCTAGTTTACTTTGAATGATGTTGTACACATATATCTGAGTAAATATTTACAAACACATCACGATAACCTGTGGTGCTCTAGTGGTTCTACCCAGACTTAAGCCTTGTTGGTCTTCCTTCGCCAATAATATGGTGGACATTGCCAAAATGATCATAAATGTTTCGGTGCGATCAACAAAATAAAGCAAATAACAAGTATAGCAGGAGGATAACTGTTTAAATTGGTCAAGGTAAAGCGAAGCTGTAACCTTGATGACTGTAAAAGGTTCAGGCTCACTAACCGCTTGGTGAACTTTGCAATGGCTGCCTGTATGGCATCCTCATGGACATGTTCTGGCTCCCTGCAGAAGATGCTGATCAGGTACTCTAGCAGCATCACACTACCAGACAGGGCGAAGGCACTCAGAATCTGATAACACGTGGTACGAAATTGCAAACTCTTAAATAGCAACAAAGGGTATAAAACTGAAATTTTGTAAAGAATGATATGTCTTAGATCACAAACTATTAAAGAAAAATGACAATAATTCAAGACAAACTGTGAACAAGTTCCAGCCTTGTTTCCCTTTAGACAGCAGATGCACTGGATAGACATTTGGGAGATAAGCCAAAGAAAGGCCATGTACATATACAAGAACCTAGACATAGAAGATGATGATGAAAATGGGCCTGATGGTAACACAAGGCAGTTTTAATCCTAGAAATGAAGATTCATTTGCAGGTTTCCTACCATAATATCATGCCAGTGATTTGGTCTAACAATACTGTTAAAGGCACACTATTTGCAATGTAGAAATTAACTTTCCTGTTTTGAGTAGCATAAGAATGATGAATTTCCTGTGAACAGTCACTTTTCTACAAATCATTTATCATCTTTTTATATCCTAAAAATGGTACTTTTTGTTTAATCTTGCAATGTTTTATATTGGCATGCTTAGAATTTCAACACTGTCAGTGAGGGGCAAGGTTTTTGTTAAAGGCACTGATACAATTATGGTAATGTTAAGATGGTCGGTAGAGAAACCAGACTGCATAGAATCACTGGCACACTGCAAATCAGCTGGGAAACCTCCCCACATTGAAGTTTTTGCACAGACTGGGACTCTAACCCATGTGGTGTGAGGCTGCTGAGTTACAATGGAAATTCTAACCACTCAGTCAGCAGGCACAGTCCATGAGGAGTGGGTTTTTATAGTAACTTGCACACATACCCTGTCTAAAGCACTTATATAGTCATTTAACTTGGCACTGCCTTTAGGGAGCTCTGAACTTCTCAATGGAAAACTGTTAGCCACAAGGCGGTCCAGACTGGATCTATAAATAATGTAAAATATAACATGTATATTAAAATGATACACCTTAATAAGCTATCATCCATGCAAGTACTCATGATGTTTTTTCTTCTGCAAATTTGAATTTCTCCTCTGATCACAATAGTTGACATATGTACCCAAAGATGTAATTACCTTAAATATGACTTTAATTTTGTGGGTTGCACTTGCAAAAATATGTGGGACACACCTTAAAGTATATTCCAGTATTATGCTGAAGTGGGTGAATATCTATAAAAAATATTGGTTATGCTATGGCTGAGACATTAATACCTTGAGTAGTATGAAGGAATGGTCTTAAATATGATATTATCCTAAATGGATCCAATTAAATGTTTTGCACAACACACCAGAATGAGTGAGTCTGTAAGATGGTGAAAATTTATTGAAGTACTATCAATTATATGGAAGTTATATCTGAGACATACAAATGGGCTAGATATAGATATACCGTATTCACTCGTGTAATGGTCGCACCCGTGTAATGGCCGCACCCCCAAAATGACCGAAAAATTTGAAGAAAAAATCCTAATTCAATGTAATGGCCGCACCCCCAAAATGACCGCAAACACAGCTTATTATCCGTCAGTAAACACTTAAACAAACTTTCAACTTCAGTCTGCTAAATACACCAAGCTGTAATTTACTTGGAGTTTCTGTGTAGACTTGCCTCATTACACAGGTCAAGTGACCGACTCTGAGATAAGCTGTTGTCAAGGTGATATCGATCGGAGCAGTTTGACAGTGAGGGAGTGAACTATGTGTTTTTATAAGCAGCTGCCGATTACATTTCTCCATGGACCGTTCCCCGATATATCGTGTACTGTCATACCAGACTTGGTGACGTAGATCAAAGAAATTAATTTCATGCCGCCACGAGCTACAGGATAGCAGTGCGACTGAGACTAGATACATTCGTAACGTGTCAAAAATACAGTCACAGTTTACCAATTAACCCTTTTGTTGAGACAGCATGACTGGTCGACGCTCCTGTTCATTTTCACCTCGTCAAGGAGATTGTCGCCTCGTATCAAAGCTGTGTTGTTTTATCGGCTATACTATGAAATCCTTTGATCTGCATGGTAGTGTACACATGACAGCTGGGTGAAATTGTTTGATGATGCATACATTCAGAAATATGATACAAGAGATAAAACTAGGAAGTCATTTATAAATTATGGAATATGTTCACATTGGTTAGACAAAAGCATAGAACGGCGCTATCTCGTTCATATCGTCTGTCAACCTCCTACTTAGAGAGCTAATCTAGACGCATGGCGTCCCAAAAATCGGCAGAATCGTTCTAGAAAAAATGTTCCAAGGCCTTACACCTATAGAATGGCCGCACCCTCAACTCCTTAACGATAAAATCGGGTAAAAAAGTGCGGCGATTACACGAGTGAATACGGTAATGATAATATGACAGCTATATGCTAGACTTCAGTTACATACATAGTAAGATGGATCAATAGGACACAGATGTCCCTGCATTTTGTTAGAAAATCTGTAAATAAAAGAGGTGATCACTTTCTGCCAAAACATGTACTTAGTTGATAGTAACCAAAATGGATTTGACATGTATTTTGATATAATATAGGAAATGTACTTATCAAGCAAGTATTAATGAAATCCTTTCAGTCCTTCAAATGTTATAGATAGGAAATGAAAAATGCAGACATACAGGTAATTTAATAGTCCTTGTTATAGAATGTGTTTTTCGTATTCTTAGTTTAATATGTTAATGTGAAAAATTAGATAATCTAATTATATATTTTATTTTAAATGACAAGCTGGGGTGGCATAAAAATATGCACATCTATGGAAATTTAATCAGGTATGTCTGTGCAATGATCCAATGGTAAGTGCACATTTAGCTAAGGTACAAACAAACAAGAAAAACAAACTTAGATCATAGCAATCACAATATACAGTACTTAATTCAAGTTTCCACAATATACAGTACAGTAAAACCTCTCGAAGCGGCACCTCTAAGCAGCGGCTACCTCTAAACTGCGGCAGTTAAATTTCCCCCCAGTAGTTTTCAGCGCATTTTAACCTCTAAGCAGCAACTCCTCCGCAAAGCGGTAAGCGGCCGTGTAAATATCTTCCCTGAGGCTAGTTTAACCTCTGCATAGCAACACCAGTGCAGCTTTTTTTTAGAACAGTCTGTCGCGTACACCTGAAATGTCACGCGGTCGGCTGATCACTGCTTGTACCCTGTTGAGAAGGTGTTAATTGGAATCAAGTTACAGTTGGACTGGAAACCAGCTGCATGCTACAAACATGCCGTTGTAGATCTAGGGTATTGCGGGAACGTGTGAAAGAAGTGTCAACTATTGATGATGTTAATGGTAGGGGGATACAGTCATTTTGAATAATGTCATGAACATTACATCAGCCCTTAACGAAATAGACTTTGAGTATAAACAAACATAGATCAGTGATTTTTTTCAGAAGTAACTGCTCAGCGGACAACTAAATGGTGCAAAACACTTAAATAATGCTGAACTTACATATACAGTATGAGTGTACATGTACATACGTTTACAAGTTTTTTTCTATGTTCAACAGCTTGCATTTTCATCGTGTACATACATTTTTAAGTTTTTTGTGTTAACCTGTTTTTTCAGCATCAATAAATTATCTAAAAAATCATCTTCTGTTTTCTCTTATAACAATATATTGCATTTTCATTACCAAAGCAAAATTAACTAAAACATATAATTAGGAAAATCTAATATCAGTACAAAACTATTTAAAACAAGCATATTTTTCTCTTCTCATTGAAACCTCTGAGCAGCAACACCTCTCAGCAGCAACACTTTTTCGTGCCTCCGCCAGATGTTGCTGTGGAGAGGTTTTACTGTACTTACTTCAAGTTTCCACAATAAGCAGTACTTAATTCAAGTTTCCACAATAAACAGTACTTAATTCAAGTTTCCACAATATACAGTACTTACTTCAAGTTTTCACAATAAGCAGTACTTAATTCAAGTTTCCACAATAAACAGTACTTACTTCAAGTTTCCACAATAAGCAGTAATTACTTCAAGTTTCCACAATATACAGTACTTACTTCAAGTTTTCACAATCAGCAGTACTTACTTCAAGTTTCCACAATAAACAGTACTTACTTCAAGTTTCCACAATAAACAGTACTTACTTCAAGTTTCCACAATAAACAGTACTTACTTCAAGTTTCCACAATAAACAGTACTTACTTCAAGTTTCCATAATATACAGTACCTCCTTCAAGTTTCCACAATAAACAATACTTATTTCAAGTTTTTACAATATACAGTACTTACTTCAAGTTTCCACAATAAACAGTACTTCCTTCAAGTTTCCACAATCAGCAGTACTTACTTCAAGTTTTCATAATATACAGTACTTACTGCAAGTTTCCACAATAAACAATACTTATTTCAAGTTTTTACAATATACAGTACTTACTTCAAGTTTCCACAATAAACAGTACTTCCTTCAAGTTTCCACAATCAGCAGTACTTACTTCAAGTTTTCATAATATACAGTACTTACTGCAAGTTTCCACAATAAACAGTACTTACTGCAAGTTTCCAAAATAAACAGTACTTACTGCAAGTTTCCACAATAAACAGTACTTACTTCAAGTTTCCACAATAAGCAATACTTACTTCAAATTTCCACAATAAACAGTACTTACTTTAACTTGGCTGTATGTGGGTCTGGCACACTAGCAAAGAAAGGCAGCAGATCAAGGACTCGACACTGTAAATGCAAATAAATAAAGTCTTGTCAATGATGTATAGAGTTAGAAAACACATCAAGCACATATCTTTATTATTATTATTCACAGGCAGGCCTTTGAATTCAACTTTACATGCACCTACAAAGAGAAAAACTAACAATTTAAAACTGTTTTGTTAGTTACAGTTTACATATACCTAGACATTGTGAAGAACAGTACTGAACTAAAAAATACAGAATGTAAACAAATTAAAAACCTGTAATTAAACACTATTAACAATGTTTTTCAATGAAACTGTTAAAATGTCCTTGTCCAATAACCAGTTTAACCCATTTAATCATAAATCTGCTAACGGTGGTTCTTCTCAGACGTTAGTCTTGGTCTTCCTCCACCAATAATTAGCTGGATGTTGCTAATATGACCATTATTGTGTCGATGTGATGTAACACAAAAACAAAACAAACAATTTTTTGTACTGTTGTGAGTACTAACCTTGAAAGCCAGATTGGTTTTTGAGTCTGTGAGGAGAGACTGGTACATGCTGAAAACTTCTTGGAAGGCTGAATGGGTGGCATTTGTGAACTGTAACGATCATTTTATCTTTAAATTAATTGTTTCACTGATTCTGTTAACCATGTGTATCAATTATCAATATAAAGAGAAAAATCCCCACAAAGAATGTCTAAGACGAGACATTTGTTTAGGGTCTCCCTCCAGCTGGATGTCACTTTATTGACCATAATTAATTGTTCACTGTGATGCATTTCAAAAACAAAACAAAACAAAACAAACAATATGATTATATGCTAATCTTCAAGGAAAATCTTCCTTGGTCATTGTCAAAATTGTAAACGATGGAAATATACAGTACATATATAAAGAGCATTTAGCCTGACTTATAATGCTAAGGATGAGAAAGAAATCTTGGAGGGCAACAAAATGGTAAAAGTATAACACATTAAATAGAACTGGGACTATAAATTAGGGCTGAGTACCGGTTCTCATATCAATACACATACCAGTATGCAGTACCTGATTATAAAAATTGACTGATCGCTTCAGTATCAAATATCAGAATAAAGTACCTTTTTACCAATTTTTCATTCATATTTCATTGTTATCAATAATCCAGAAGCAGTTATAGTGTAATATTCAATATGTTTAGTACAATACTTTGCAGTATATTTACTATTCAATTACATGTAATACTTATTTGTTATTATACAGGCTCACGGAAATCGGCAAACAATTAATAATGCCATGTTTAACCTCAAGCAGCCAACATGTCTTAAGCAGCTCATTATATACTGTCCCTTGGGTGGTTGCTTAATACAAGCTTGACTGTAGTTTATTCTGTATTTCACATTTCTTCATACACAATCCACACTTCATACACAGTATAACAATTATGTTCCCAGGAGTTGAATTTCAGAAACTAGACAATTCCTGATTCACAAATTCTAGACTCACCTTGCTATCAATGAGCAGCAGTTTTGTTAGGATCAAGATTGCCATGCCCTGATCATCCTGTGTGGATGACTTGGACCACCATCCACTGAGCATAGACCAGACAGAAAGTATCGCAGTCAGAATTCGCTCACCCTCCCTACAAAATACATGCATTGGAGACTTAAATCAGAAATCTGATAAAAAAAATCTTGAATTTGAAACATTTTTATTGACCATGGGTACTTACACATGATAAACACATCATCTAGACAAAGTCGACAAATCTAAAATAACACTTTAACATGCTATTTGACCTTTCAATTAAATGAAGCTGTAACAGTAGAATTTCAAGATTGGGCATTTCTTAGCTGGGAATGGCATAAAAGACAATGTTTAAATAACAAATTCAAAAAAAGAGAGAAGGAAGAGGAGATAACTTTGTAACAGAGCCTTCTACTCACTTCTTTCTGAGTTCCCTGTCCTTGACCACATAATCCAGGGTGGCTGTAAGTAGGGAGCTCACCCTGCTAGGGGCCTCCCCTATTTTGTCTACTGCCAGCAGGATCATGTCTTTCGTTCTACTCACACAGAAGTGGGAGATGGAGGATTTGAACAGGGAGAAGAACAAATCCCCACGTTGTAACATCACACTCCTGTCTGAGCCACCAGACACTAGAGTAGTATCGAAGATGCACTCTATCAAGGATATGGCCTAAACAAAGAACAAAAAGAATAATAGTACCTTATTAATACAATGGACTTTACTTATATATCTTTGAAGATTTGTTCTGATTAAGATTGTCAATTAGCTATGTGATTCTGTTTGGCTTTTTGATTATTTTGATGTGTTAAGCTAAAAGAAGTAGAATTAAAATGCACTAAATTAAATGCAGGCATGAAGCCTTCAAAGGACAAACAGTAAAGTCAGTAAAAATTCTGCATGTTTTTAAAAATGCCTTATAAAATATGTATTTTGCTTAGCCATTATCCTTTAACTTTTTTAATAAAAGAAACAAATTATTTTCAGGAAACAGGACAATTTTCAAACTTAGACTCGTGTCATTTGAAACAACTTCAATCTGATTAGTGAAAATTCGTAATAAGCTACACCAACATTATTCGATAAACCACTCAATTTTTTACTATTATTTAAAATGGACATTTACATAAATCAATACCACATACCAGCTTATAATTAAATTGTAACTAGTGCAAACATGGAAATGTGTTTTCCTTTTGGAAATGTGACCAAATATTCATATGAGGATTATTTATTCACACTTCAAAATAAATTATTATAGCTATATAAAACTATTCATCTCAAGTTGAGCAGGCATTCACAATAACATATTAATCTGTCATGAGCTAGACGATTCTTTCCTTTAAGGAATCAGTATACAGGTTAAGACTATGCTTGCAGATGTGACATTAAAAAGAACCCTACCGAAAGGTCAAGGCTAAAGGCCAAGTTCAACATCTCCTTAGCAACAGCTCGACTGTTAGGAGTCAAGGTCAGAGAGGTCAAACTGCTCTTCATGTTCACAACTATACCCTGGAAATGGAAAAGTTTGTAGTTAGGAAAAAACAGATGAATTTTAATACTTAATTGTAAACGCATCAGTAATTTGTTTGACAGTCTAATCAACTATGGCCTACACACGACTGACAAATTTGACAGCCACAATTGACAGTCCAAGCAAAATTGGCTGACACAAAACTGATAAGGCACACTCGACAGCTCAAGCAAAACTGGCTGGCACAAAACTGATAAGGTACACTCGACACCACAAGCAAAACTGACTAGCACAAAACTGATAAGGCACAATCGACAGTCCAAGCAAAACTGGCTGGCACAAAACTGATAAGGCACACTCGACAGCTCAAGCAAAACTGGCTGGCACAAAACTGACCAAGCGGACAGGCATAAGTGACAGCCATACTGGTTGATCATTAACATTGTCACCACAACTTTCATGTTGTTGCCCTTATTTAGTGACAAAGTATCACAGCTGCTTATATTTTGTTTTAGAAAAACCTCTTATAATCTAGAAGTTATACACAATGAAGAAACTATTTATCACAAGTGATTTTGATTATACAATTTATTAAGTCTTAAGCCATTGTGTAATTTTTTTTTTCTGAAGTTATAGTCATAATGCATATAATAAATGCATTTAGTCTTTCATTTCATCGCAATTATTCACTTACATTGAAAACATTATCTAGCAGTTGGTTGGCTGTCCTTTCCGCCACCGACCCTGGTAGGCATGGCAACAGAAGGTCAACCTGCAGCAGTTGCTGGTAGCCTGCCAACATCTGTTGTACGGTGAAAAAGTCTTTGGTCTGGTCAACCAGGGATAAGGGAAGTTTTGACAGCAGGTTTCTAGGTAGATAAACATAAAGACTCCAATAAAATACAACAGTTTAGGTTAATCTCTATTGGTCAGTTGTCCACTATGAAAAGAAATATGCTTTAAAAAATAATTTAAGTCATCCAAATCCAAATGTCCAATTTGATGAAACGCCTGTTTCTGCATCACACACATTCAACGGCGTTTTACAATAAGTCACAATATATACACTCTTTACATATTATACAAAAATGTCACTCAATTTAAAATAATGATTCATACTGTTCAAAGAACCAGGCCTTAAGCCGTTTTTTGAAAATGTCTAAGGATTTAGATTGTTTTAAACTTATTGGTAGATTATTCCACAATTGAGGTCCCACTGTACTAAAACTCCGGTCGGAAAAAGTCTTATTTCTGTTAAATGGAATAGCGTAGCAGCCGATAGATGAAGCAGATGATCTTGAAGCACGTTTAGATACTGGACGGGACAGGAATTCTAGTAGATAAGAAGGGGCATTTCCCACTGAGCAATTGTACATATATACTAAAATTTTAAATGTAATGCAAACTCTTATGGGCAGCCAATGTAGTTCAAATAATGCCTGTTGTGAACTATCATACTTCGAACGACGCAAGACAAGCTTAGCACACATGTTCTGAATGCGCTGAAGTTTGGACAGATTAGTTTTGGATATGCCGTAAAGAATCACATTGCAATAGTCCAGGTGGGATATTACTAAGGATAACACAAGAGTTTCAGTAGCCTCTCTTGTCAGATACTTCCGGATGCTTTTTATTTTGAGATAGTTCAACATAGCAGCTTTACATTTTGTCTTAACATGCTCCTTAAAGGAAAGAGACTCATCCAAAAATGCACCCAGATATTTAATACAGCTTTGTGATTTAACAATGTCGCCACATACAGTCAACTCTCGTTATCTCAAATTTCAAGGGACCGTAGAAAATAGTTTGAGATATTCGAAGTTTGAGTTATCCGAATTTAAGAATAGTTTGTGTAAATCTTAATAGATTTAATTAATAGATTTTAAAAGTCTTAATTTCTTCTTTGTTTTTTATCCAACACGACAACTTGGACGGTAGAACATTGTAGTCTGATGCAATTTGTTTCTTTGATTTTGTGCCTTTCTGATTCTAATTCTTGTGTCTGGTCTGTTGCCATAACCAATCTTATTTTTTATTTAGTAGTCAGTACGTGTATTGTGGGCAGGTAGTGGAAGAACGATGAAATCACTAACGCGACCTCTCATTTTATTTACAAGTTGAAAAGGCCACGTCAACAAGTTCTCAAAAACTGTTACAACAACAAGTACAAACTGAAACACTTTAATCAGCATTAATTGATTAACGAAATCAGCTTATTAAATAATAATCGATTGACCTCTTCTCTAAATTACGTGACATCCTATTGGCGATAATTGGCGATAAAACCCGTGCCCAAATCTTCGCGAGTTTCACGGTAGGTGTGAAAATCACTATTGTTGCCGTTTTGCATCTTAAAGCAATTTGAAGTTTGAGATAGACCAACTGATTTCAACAGTTTTATACGTGTGGGGACAAAGAATTTAGTTTGATATATCCGATAATTTGACACATCCGAATTTGAGTTAAGCGGAGTCACACTATATAGAAACTATAGGGGAAAAAACGGGACCGTAGAAAACAGTTTGACATAACCGGAAATTTGAGATAACCGATTTTGAGATAACGAGAGTTGACTGTATATTAATTTTGTTAGTGCTGCACTTGGTTAGTTGTTGGCGACTCCCAAACAAAATGAATTCAGTCTTTGCATTATTCATTTTAAGTTTATTGCTTAAAGTGAACACTATCATAGGACATAGGACACTGTGTTAAATCTAGGTGTCACTAAAAACATAATCTCTGAAAGTTAATATAAGACAAGAACTGTTAAAGGAGCCATATCTATCCAACAGCAAAGAGCAATTATTCTACGTAAAAGAAAATATGTTCATTGTAACAAGTCAATAATGAAAAACATTTTGCTGATTTTTGTTTAGCTCAATGGCCCAGATTTTGTATCTTCTTGAGATAGTGCTCACTTAAAGCAAATATTTAGCATGGAGCTTCCATGCTTAAATAAAAAGGTTCTCTGCTGACATATACATTACTGACATGACTCTGTGCCATGTTTCCATAATATTTCTCTGTAGACATATACATTGCTGACATAACTCTGTGCCATGCTTCAAAAATACTTCTCTGTAGCCACATACATCACTGACATGACTCTGTGCCATGCTTCAATAATACTTCTCTGGTGACATATACATTACTGACATAACTCTGTGCCATGCTTCAATAATACTTTTCTGTAGACATATACATTGCTGACATAACTCTGTGCCATGCTTTAATAATACTTCACTGTAGCCACATACATCACTGACATGACTCTGTGCCATGCTTCAATAATACTTCTCTGTAGACATATACATTACTGACATAACTCTGTGCCATGCTTCAATAATACTTCTCTGTAGACATATACATTGCTGACATAACTCTGTGCCATGCTTCAATAATACTTCTCTGTAGCCACATACATCACTGACATGACTCTGTGCCATGCTTCAATAATACTTCTCTGTAGACATATACATTGCTGACATAACTCTGTGCCATGCTTCAATAATACTTCTCTGTAGACGTAAACATTACTGACATAACTCTGTGCCATGCTTCAAAAATACTTTTCTGGTGACATATACATCACTGACATGACTCTGTGCCATGTTTCCATAATACTTCTCTGTAGACATATACATTGCTGACAAGACACTGTGTCATGCTTCAATAATACTTCTCTGTAGCCACATACATCACTGACATGACACTGTGTCATGCTTCAATCATACTTCTCTGTAGACATAAACATTACTGACATAACTCTGTGCCATGCTTCAAAAATACTTCTCTGGTGACATATACATCACTGACATGACTCTGTGCCATGCTTCAATAATACTTCTCTGTAGACGTAAACATTACTGACATAACTCTGTGCCATGCTTCAATAATACTTCTCTGCTGACATATACATCACTGACATAACTCTGTGCCATGCTTCAAAAATACTTCTCTGGTGACATATACATCACTGACATAACTCTGTGCCATGCTTCAATAATACTTCTCTGTAGACGTAAACATTACTGACATAACTCTGTGCCATGCTTCAATAATACTTCTCTGCTGACATATACATCACTGACATGACACTGTGTCATGCTTCAAAAATACTTCTCTGTAGACATAAACATTACTGACATAACTCTGTGCCATGCTTCAATAATACTTCTCTGCTGACATATACATCACTGACATGACACTGTGTCATGCTTCAATCATACTTCTCTGTAGACATATACATTACTGACATGACACTGTGCCATGCTTCAAAAATACTTCTCTGTAGACATAAACATTACTGACATAACTCTGTGCCATGCTTCAATAATACTTCTCTGCTGACATATACATCACTGACATGACACTGTGTCATGCTTCAATCATACTTCTCTGTAGACATGTACATAACTGACATAACTCTGTGCCATGCTTCAATAATACTTCTCTGTAGCCACATACATCACTGACATGACACTGTGTCATGCTTCAAAAATACTTCTCTGTAGACATAAACATTACTGACATAACTCTGTGCCATGCTTCAAAAATACTTCTCTGCTGACATATACATCACTGACATAACTCTGTGCCATGCTTCAAAAATACTTCTCTGCTGACATATACATCACTGACATAACTCTGTGCCATGCTTCAATCATACTTCTCTGTAGACATATACATCACTGACATGACTCTGTGCCATGCTTCAAAAATACTTCTCTGCTGACATATACATTACTGACATGACTCTGTGACGTAGTTCAATAATACTTCTCTGCTGACATATACATTACTGACATGACTCTGTGACGTAGTTCAATAATACTTCTCTGCTGACATATACATTACTGACATGACTCTGTGACGTAGTTCAATAATACTTCTCTGCTGACATATACATTACTGACATGAAACTGTGACATGGTTCAATAAGACTTCTCTGCTGACATATACATTACTGACATTACTTTGATCTCCTTTATAAAATGTGACACTAAATGTTCAATGTTTGTCAAACTATATCTATATTATCAGTTTTATCATTTTCCTTTTCATTATCATCATCATCAACAACATCATCATCAACTTCCTTCTCTCCTCATCATATCATTCTAATATTTAGCAATATCTTCCTCTTTTCTATAGTTAACTTCACCTAGTAAGACCAGAATGAATTAATTATAGTCAATTCTTTGTACTCTCTAGGCAGACAGTATGTTCCAAATCAGAACATTACTGGTGAATTGTTTGTGTCATAGTCAAAAATAAGCCCAAAAGCACAAAGGCCTAGAATTAAATGACCCTACAAAAGGATAAACACCTAATTTATTAAAAGAATACATAAACAACTAATTTATTAAAAGAATACATCTTGTAAAGTAAATTCATCAATGTTTTATTAAAACAATACAATAAATAGCTTACCTGTCAGCCAATGCATGTGTGAAGTGTTTGATCATATCTTGTCTGAAGGTCATGGAAAGCACTTGCAAAGTTTGAGACATCTAAGTAAAAAAAGTAAAAAGACAACAACTTTACATAACTAAATACTTAATTTAACTACAACACCCATTAAAATGTTTGCACTACAAGTAATTTTCTCAATGAAAGAATTAAGCTACTGGATAAATGTCATCAGTGATTGACTTTGCTATGGTTAATAGAGAATTAAAAGTTGCACTCTGCCTTTGTATGAAAAAAATAATGTTAATGTTACCTAGCCCTTGATTGTCAACTTTTTTTTAAAGTTAAAAAATTGCTAATTTGCAGCATGGCTCAGTTCATGCTTGTAATTATGCTTAGGGTGTAAGTCAATGCTTAACAGTATTTTGTGGTGTCTGTTAAAGTAACAATAGTTTATTGGGTTATTTGAAGAAAATTGTCAGTTCCAAACTGTCAGATACCACCTTTGATATTGTGTTTCAATAAATATGCCCCTACACGGATACAGGTGAGTTAATCTAATGCATTGATTAAGCTGGACAAATATTACTGCCTACCTCAAGTGGCAGATTCTTCATAATGTCAACATCTCCCAGATTAAAGCCAACATCTTGAGGTCGGACCACACAACAACACAACACCTCCCAGAGATGCTTGTTCCACAGTGACCTTGGCACCACCTACAAAAGTTGTGTTGACAGACATCTTCAACTAGCATTTTGAGGACCTTCCTTGTTATATTTAATGATAATCACATACAGAACTACTTATTAGTATGTATGACAGATATCTCTAATTGTTGCACTGCAGATGTCAATTTGGCTACTTTTATTTCTACTATATTTAATATTTATCACATATAGAAATACTAGACAGTATTTAAATACATCTTTAGATAGTTGTCAGCAATGCAACAGTTTGGTCAAGAGGCAGTCACAAACTTATTACACCTTTGACTCCTCAGACCTCCTAGCAGACCTAAATAAGGTTCTTATAAAAAACACAAACATAAAAACAACAAACATAAAAACAACAACCTTTAAATAAATGTTATTATAATTAATAAGCAAAGACAATATTTTCAATCCGCATTTTGAAAGGTTAACATATCCTAATGCTCTATGTATCAAATTCACTGGAATAAAATATCTATTGTTAGATAAAAAAAAAAGAATACAAGTAAAGAAAATAGATAGACTAACAGTACTGTAGCAGCATATAATGCAGGACTAATTAATCTTTAATGAAAATACAATAACTTTTTGTCATGCAGTTTACATGTAAAAAGAAAAGTTTCAAGAGTAAAGAAGAGGTTTGAAAAGTAAAATAAATGTGTCGTAAGAAATATTAAAGTTTTATCGACATTTGTCTTCCAAAAAGTAAGGGTTTATACATGTTAAAAATTTATTACTAGGAAGCCTTAAGCAATCAGGCCTTGGTAGCAGATATAGTTTTAATCTTGCTCTAATTGCTCTAAATAAAAAAGCAATTAAGAAGTTGGAACTCAACCTTTTTCTGGTTATTTTTCTGCCCATTTGAATACATTTAAACAAATTTCATGGAATCAGTATGAGTACTTACTGACATGGCATCCTTTTTATGTTTAGCCAAAAGGATGGTGAAGAAGTTCATCATGCGAACAATCACAGTGCACTTGGACCTGCAGCAAAGAAAAAACAATATTTCCATGTTGTTTTGAAAAGACAATGCCACTGATAAAAGTACTTAAGGGATGGCAGCTGCTGGAAGTAGGCTCTTAGACTGAAACATAGCCAAACTTGCTGCCAAGTAAGAGATCCTGTGTAGATGCTCATCAGGCCAACTAAAAAATAATTGAGCCTTGCTGCTGCAGGATAATATGAGGAAGAAAAGAACAGTTACAGACCTAAACAGAAGATCGAAAGAAGCCTGCTAAGTGCAAACCACAAAAGCCGTTAAGAAGGAAAAAAATAATAATGAATATAGTGAACTAATAAATGACAGATAACAAAGAAATCTACCAGAAACTTCTTCCATTATAAAAATAAAATAAAATAAAATAAAACTTTAACAACAGTACAACAGTCATTGAATATCCCCCCAAAATGGCAGAAGAATAAGATCTATATGAATTAACATAAAAGAAATCTGTTGATGTCAAAAGGAAAATGACATTTTTCAAACAAATGACATATATACGAGAGATGATCCAAAATAACCCGGAATTTGTTAACGGTGTCAACACATTTTATTTAATATAAACAAAACATATACCATTAAACAGAAGAACCATTCTGCTTTAAAATAAATATAATATCAATGGCTAAAACAAAATGTGACCTGCACATGAACAGAAAATATAAATACACCAACGCGACTACAGCGCACGCTAATCTTAAAATCACTACGTCATCGACATTAAAACTTCGGGACGTTTAAAGTTTCTCGAAGTACGCTCCGTTGCATCCTACGCAACGACGATGCCTATGAACCCACTGCCTGAAAATGTCTTCATACCACGAACAGTCATATTGCTTTACAATAGCTGTTGTTGTCCTGCGCAGTTCAGTCAACGAATCAAATCGTTGGCCCTTTAGTTGCCGCTTAATTGATGTGAAGATCGCGAAATCAAATGGGGCCAGTTCTGGGGAATACGGTGGGTTCTGCACTGATCCAAAACCTAGGACCCCGATCTCCAGCTGCGTGGCAGTTGCTGTATGGGAGGAGGCGTTGTCCATGTGCAGCAGGAAATGCTCCAAGGGAATCCCTGGGCGCTTCTTTTTCAGAGCGTCCACCAGATCACGTCGCAGTACCTGGTTTTAAATGAAATACAGGCTTTACATAGTTTCAATTTTTGCATTAAACTTTTACATTGATATTAAAATAAAATATATATCACATTAAATTAAATCAAGGGCGATTTAAAAATATTTAAATGTACAAATTGCTATACTTAAGAGAATTTTATGTTAAATTTAATGAACAATTAAGAACTTCAGTAAATTTAAATTATTTAAATTATGGGGCTTTTATATAATACGCAGTCTCAGTACATAATTAATTTTTCTAAATATTATTTATAAAAAATAGACTAAATCTTTAAATTTTATTACCTTACTGTAGTACCCAGCATTCACCGTAGCTCCCTTGGGAACCGCATGCATGAGGATCATGCCCCGGATGTCCGCAAACATGATGAACATCGTCTTGCCGCCGCTCTTTGTTACCCGGGCCTTTACAGGGGGTGGCGAACCGCTTCGCTTCCATACCGCAGACTGCTCCTTGGTCTCGGGATCATAGTTGTAGAGCCACGTCTCGACTGTAGTAATGATCCTCTGCAGGAACATGTCACCCTCTCGTTCCGCGCGCCGAATGAAGGCACGAGAGTCACAAACTCGCGGGTCACGCTCCTCTTGTTTCAGGGCTCGCGGGATCCATCGCGCGTAAACCTTATCGATGAGCGAAAAAAAACCCATATTTTTATTAAAAAAACTTAAAATAAAAAACTTAAAAATTGTTTTAGTGAAAACTAATCTATAAACAAATAATAATTATTATTGTTATCTTCTAGTAAAAAATCTCATTAAGTACAATCAACGTGTTTGTTAATAATTTTATTTAAAGTACGGCTATGATTTAATAAATTTATTTAAACTAGATTTAGAAATATATTTTACCTTCGTCATGTGTAGTTCTTCCGTCAGAATTCGATACACTGTCCCGTAGCTAGCGCCAAATCTGTCAGCGAGCCCACACACGGTGGCTCGCCTGTCTGCCTGTAGAGCCTCCTCAACAGATGACGTTAGTGACGTGCGCATTTTCCACTTTCGTCCCCTGCCTTCGTTGTCTTCTAGTTTTGTTCGGCCCTCAGAAAATCGTTTATGCCATTCGTAAACAGTTGTTTTACTTATTTTATCCTTGTGCGAAGTTTCCTTCAACATGTTGAATGTTTCCGCGGGTGTTTTTCTTAATTCCTGACAAAATTTTATAACAGCACGAATTTCTTGACGATTTAATGACGACATTTCTGATGTTAAGAGCGTTGGTGCTATTGACGGTTAAAAGATGTTTTCTTTTGAATCCAAGGCGTTAATGACGTAAAGATTTAACATGATGTCATCTAAACGTAAGTGTACATTTTGGCGTAATTTGAGGTGTTTTTGTTAATTTATTCATGGTGTATATTCATTAAAATAAATATTAATGGTTAACGTTTTTGCGCTGCGCTGCCCCGCCGTTACTATGGTTATTTGAAATCGTCTTACACGTGGCATAACTATACAAAAAGAAAAATATTACGGACACTGTTAGTAGAGATTTAGATCATTATAACGATATGAAATACATATATTTGTCTTTAAAAAATTGGAAAAAATTATAGAATTTCGGGTAATTCTGGATCAACCCTCGTATATTATCATATTTCACAAACTTCAATAGTGAAATATTTCAATACACATAAAACTATGATCAGTCATTCAAGAAAGAACTCATAATATTGCAAATGAAATACATGTAAGACCCAATAAATTCATCAAGCAACATTGTACTGTATTACATTTAAAACTAAAATAAATGATAACAGATAATCCAAGTCATGTATTCACTGACCGTTCTTAATTAAAGAATTATTCCAGCCAGAGATTTATGGACTTAATTTCTCTAAAGTGTTGTAGGATAGTGAATCAACTTTAAGGTGACAAGGATAGTGAACCAACTTTAAGGTGACACACTGAAACAACTAGGAAAGATTCTACTATGTCGTCATGGAAACAGTGACTTAAAAATAAGTAGACTAAAGCTCAACTCTTTCACTGCCATATATGTTAGTGCTTCCTATATGTTGAGGAATATAATCAGTGTGCTGTCTGCTCTTTTACCATACTGTCTACCTTATTAAATTTTTCCAGTTCTAATTGTAGTAAATAAATCAAATTTCGAGGCTTCTTTACTCTACTTATGCCAATGTATGCAGAAAGTGTCAATGGTAGATTTTGACAAAATGTAATTTTAATAATTGTAAATTATGTTTATTTCATATATCTATCAATGTCTAAACTAAGGTAAATATATTTTTCCAGAATATAAATCAATAGGAAGAATACGGTTCAACTAAAATTGTGACCTAAATGTAAAAATGTAAGTGAGACAACTCTTCAACATACTAGATTGATAAAAATGCAGAGTTACACTTTGTAAAAATTAAAATACTATGTAGTAAATTCATGTGACATTCGGGTATGGCATATCAGAAGCAATTTTTACCTAGAGCCCAACACAAGGTAGGGCAGTGAATGGCTTAAGAAAAGTTAGTGAAAACAGGCTCTAGTCTAATAAAATTTCACTTTGTTTCAACATTTTTTAAAACAAATAAAACCAGGATATCTGGGGTAAAACCAAATGATTCCAAGGGAAAGCAGACCTGTTGAAATCATCCATTTCCTTTGGTGTGAAGAATTCTTCATCTTGTTTCATTGTAAACAGCTTAGCCACACCGCCAATGTCAGCCAGTGCAATTTTCTCAAGGAAGTAGCCAATTGAAATGAAGATATGGCTGCTAGAATCCGTCTTGCCTTGACCTAAGACAAACATATACTATTACTTTATACAAGCATATTTGTTTTTATGTTGGTGTTTTTATTATTATGATGAAAGTTTTTTCTCAATTTAATTTCAAGTATAATAGTCCAAATAGCATTAGGGAATGATTAAAAAATGCTAGTGAGTACCAAAGCTGTCTGTGTTAACAAACTGATTGGCTTGTAAAGAAGAGTATGTGTGAACATGAGTGTTGCCACGACATAAAACACCACAAACAATTTCAGCTTAACTAAACATGATATACAATATGCACTGATAATGTTTATTAGGGTTTATCTTCCTGCCAACAATATTTCAGTTATCTGTAAAAGGTGTCCACTTGAAGAAGATATAGTGCTGCCTTCACTGTGTATAGCGTGCCATGAACACCTGGCAAGATACCACACCCAGTCACATTATCCTGACACTGGGCCAACCAGTTGGGAAAATACCCCTATATTTGCTTGAACATAAGCAAGGAAGCTATACCACTACCATTTTCAACAACTTTGGTATGTCGTGGCCCGGGATCAAACTCGGAGCCTCTCGTTCTTGGAGCCAATGCTCTACCGATCTACCCATACACTGGTTACAAATAAATATTGAGACAAGAGCTGTTTGTAGACAGCACAATCTACAGTGCTGGATAGTATCGTATGAAAACTCAATTGAAAAAACAACAAATGTTTATCTGCACTTTTAAGAAGTGTTCCTAGTTGGAAGTGAATATCTTTGACAGTTTTTGGGAAATAGAGTTTAACTAAGGGTTTAACCAATGCCCACGCTGATACCGACACTGGCAAGAGGGACATGACAATAAAAAAATGGAGCTAAAAAGACAAATCCGTAATTAATTCAGATAACAAGTTACAACAGAGCAGGAATGATTGCTTACTTTTAAAGAGATCAGCAGGTGAAAGAAGATTCTCCCCAAACACCCAGGTGTAACAGTCCAGGGCAGCCAAAAGGTTGTCAAACCAGGCCAGTGTCATTTGCAGACTGAACACATCACACAAGGTGGCAGCTCCCTCTATGCCCTGTTTGTCACTGCCACTATTACCTCCACCCTCAAATCTGAAATAAATATGCACAAACTTATGTTATTGTACAGTTATATGGCCACCATTAATATACAGATACAATAAATCTTTCAGAGATTGACATAATAAATCTGAAAGAACAAGACTGAAATTTGTTAGGGAGGCAAAAACAAATCTGACTACATACCAGCACAAATCTGACATAACAAAAAACAACAACTAAAGGTGATTAATACCCCCACATAGGTGCTTGATACTGGAAATGGTAAGCTTAGAATCAATGGCATAAGGTAACAAAAGGAACATAGACACACATACATGTGAACTTTTTCTGCGGCCAAAGTGGGAGACTTGTTATTTTCACATAAACAAAGAAGGAAGTTATCTGTTTCCAAGTAGCGAGATTTCTGAAAATGTGTAAAACACCCCTCATTTTCATATAATTTTGACCCTTAAAAGAGTGAGTCTCCCTCTAAAAGCGGGAAAGTTCACATGTATGGACACATGTAACAGTGACCTTGACCCCATCCACCACATTTTCAATACCAAGCATTGACTTCTCAGAAGCTAACTCTACAGCAAGGTTCATAATAATACCTCCTTCCTACCTATAGTTATTGAGCATAAACCATTGTTTTTTTTAAATTTTAAATCCCACAGAGTTCATACAGATCAAAATTCCTGCCTTTTTCCTGACATAAAATTAACATTTCCATACCTTTCAATGCAAAAAAAAGCATTTATATTTTGTGGCAACATACCTTACACCTCATAAACAATGTGTTACAGCCATATGATACTGCTAATAATTGTTATTAACCATTAATCATGACTTTACCTATGTAAATATACTTGGTTTAAATGTAATAACACACTCTGGATCAGAAAGATATTGATGGACCAATGTCAAAAATATTTTTCCAAATGAAAAATCTCAGGTGTCAATATTGTCAGTCATATTATTGGTACATCTTGGCTGCTATAATGTCAGGGCTAATTTTCACTACATGAATTGTCTAACAACACATTTATGTACTTTTGCATTTTAAGGTCTTCCAAAATAAACTTCATTTTATTCTAATTAAATAAACTTGGAACGTTTCTCTTTTGCTGCTCTTCCTTTGCTGATCAAAACTATATCACAATGCTTAACAATACCCATCTACCAGTGTATATATCATTGTACATAATCAAGGCCCATAATTTATTCACTCTACAATGACTACAAATTTCTGATAAACACAATATGTAAACAGATAAGTAACCCCTTTTGCCCTTAATTCTAGCCCAAAGGGCTTCATAAAAATTTACTTTGTAAAGTCTTGGTATCTTTTTATGACGCTTTTTGGGGCAAAAAATTCAGAAAAAAAGTATTATTTATCAGTGCCAATAACATTGCTCCCTACACAAGGCTTTTTGGTAATAGATTAAACAAAATGAAAAACTAACCTCTCTATCCAGTACTTAGGTCCTTTACCTTGCAAGCATCGTTGGAAAAATGCTGCAGGGGACTTTACTCCTACAAGCAAAGATGGACATATGAATGGTATTTTTACAAAATAGATGCCACAACTATGTCTAAGAATGGATATTATATTATATAAATAACAAATGGCTGTCAGGGTGATAATGGATCATGTTAACCCGAGACCTGAAACGTACCTCGAGACACAATCCACTATAAACATTTAAGTCTTGTATTGATTTTATTATACCAACAGTAACTCACCTAGTTTAGCTTTACTACCTGATACTAGTTAGAAGAACAAAAATAATACAGTTCATCAGTTAATTAACAGTTTAATTTAATGAAGCTTAGGACAATACACATAAAATATTCTCCTTCAGGGCAATATTTAAAAAACAATCAACCAGAAAGTATTCTGTCAGGGTGATATTCAATTAGAACAGTTTGCAGGCCAATGTAGATATTGCAAACCCGAGAACTGGAATATTACATTTGGTTGGAAATATTAAAGAAAGGAAGAAAACTGATCTGGATCTACACTGTCTGCTAGAGACTCAAACATATAAGAGTTACAAACGGGTACCAAATAAGTAAAAGGCAAGCATTTGAATGATATCTGAGTATGGTCATACCTTTAAGAAGGGGTGCCAACTGGAATGACAGCTTCATACAGACATGTCTACATTCTGTCTGAGGGCGTCCACACTGCCTGGTCAGCCATCTGATAGCAATGTCCAGGGTTATACTAGTCCAACTTCTGAAGTGTAAAAAACATTGGTGATATAACAACACATATATAACATAATGACATTGTGTAAACAAGTGAAACAATAGTAATACTCTTGTGCTGTATATTGTGATGAAAATTCCGTCAAGAAAAAAGAACAAAGATAGAATGACTTATTTAAGGTTTACCTGAACTTTGAAAAGGCTTTCCCATTTAATAATTAACAAATTTAACAATAATAATTGACTGTTTTTAAGAAGCAAACTTTAACAAAAGATCAAGCGATACCAATGAGAGGGTTATTAATTATTTCCTTTTTTCTTGGAAAAGCGGAGCTTAAAGCAAAATACAATATTTCTGTGTTGAGTACAACACAAGTAATTAGTCCCAAAGATAAACTGGTGGTTATATACATTAGGGCTTAATAAAATTTTATTAGCATCTTAAAAGCTGAAAGGCTAAAATTTGTTTTCAAATTGATGTCACTCAATCACCATAGAGTGTTTTGCTATTTTCAAGATGGCACCTTATATAGGGAAAAGCATGTGAGATATCAATAAACATGAGCTTTCACATAACAGTGCAGTGTTCGAAATTCGCGGTAGCCCGATAGCCCGAGGCTACCGAATTTCAGCAAGGGCTACCGATTTTCCACAGATACTAGCCCGACCGGGCTACCGTTTTTTTTTTCTGATGTTATTCATAAATTCATGCCAAAAACCGCATAAAACATCGGGTTTTGCATACGATTTCTCATCAATAGACGCTTATTGTTCAAGATTGCATCATGCATGGACGCTTGTTCAATTATGAACGGTGCGTGCATAGTTCAATAAGCGTCCAGATTGAGGAACGCTTATTAAATAGTATGAACCTGATCGATTGTGTAGTCAGAGTCGAGGAAGAATCGTATTGTTTTAAATACCATTTTTTTTTTAAAGTAATAGGTACTTGTCAGGACACACTCGTGTAATAGACGGAAACTTTCATCCATGCAAAATTACATGTTGAAGACGAATTTAAACTGAAACACTGATTTGAATTGAAAGAAAACCGGGTTTTCCATTAAAGACTTTCAATCGAGCATGCCCAACAACTAACAAACAAACAAAAATGGCGAATTTTTTAAAATATTTTGACGGTGCGAAACCGGGTTCAAAGCGTAAGGTAGACAGCCAAGGATCAAAGCAAGACAGCAAAAAGCTGTATGAGGCAAAGCGTGAACGGGAATTTCAGTCTTCGTGGCAGAAAAGTAGGCCATGGCTATTTTACCAAAATGGTAAAATGGTCTGTAAATGGTGTACAGACATGAATCCCGACAGTGATTCATCCTTTGTAAAAGGGTGTGAACACATAAGACTTGATTCTGTCAAGCCGCGAATAAATTGTTTGAAAACATGACAAACATGTGTTTTTTTGGTTCTTTTAAATGTGCAAAGAATCATGCAATATATGATATTTCATGATGTCTTAGTTTGGGCTAGTGAAATTTGTGTCGGGCTAGTAAAATTTCTTATCTGGTAGCCCGAATGGGCTAGTAGATTCAAATCCGAATTTCGTACACTGACAGTGAACAAGACTATTTGATTCTGTTCTATTCTTCTCTCGCATCATGGACACATTTTATAAATATCTCAAAATGCTTAATACTGCTTGCAAGCATCAAACTGAATGTTGATTTGAAAAGTTGATGCTACACACATCAACCAAATCATTAACGATATACACCAAATTTAGTCTGTCAAAGACAAACAACATACTTTGGTTCTTTCCGGGCCTTGCTAGGGGCCTTCAGGAGATCTTGTTTGTACCGGATAATCTTCTCTAGATGTTCCAGGGCCTTACAGCATTGCTCCTGAGTACCTTGATTGAAATAGAAATATGTTTTTGTTTTTTTAAATTGGTTTTAATTCCCATAAGTGGTCAGAAAATATTAACATGTGTGGCTATGCCACAAGTGACTATACTAGTTTTGCTTACTTATCCATGGTATGAAATTATATGTGTAGTTTTACAAGGTGAAGTGCTGTTTTAATTTTCAATTAACATGCTACCATTTTAGTCCTTGATTCAAACAAGAAAACATAGAACAGCATGAAAACTAACGACTGTATATTGTAAACTGTACAAAGCATGAGGTTAACCCTTTCCTGCATGTATACACCATTTCACGCCTTTACAAACCACTCACAATCATAGCAGAATCTGAATGACTAAAGATTTATTTGTAGACTGGTTCAGAATTAAATCTATTATTACAAGCTGATTATATATTTATTAAAATCATTTTATTTTTTTAAAGAAAAACAAAAAGTCAGGTGAATTTTCAAAATTAAAGATGAACTATGAATGAAAGGGTTATGAATATGTTAGAGTTTATTCAATGATACAACAAATTCAATTGACATCATTTCAGTGAACAGTAGGACATAATGTAAGTAGCCCCAAAAGGTTTTACCTTTACAGTGTAATATTTACTGTTTTCAATATTAATGATACATCAAGCAGTTAAAACTTAAGTCCTGATATCACAGAATTAACCTAGGCTGGGTATTGCAGGGAAATCAATAAACTGGGATATATTGTAATATACTGTTGTATATGCAAGTTACATGTATTGTGGTATATTGTGACTTCCATATCTGGTAGATTTATTGTGATATACAGTTGAACTTTAGTTATTCAAACTCAGAATATTGAATGCCACAACATTATTTAAAGTCAATGAAGGTCCAGATTTTTTTCTGCTAGAAAATTAAAAAAAAACCTCTGATTATTCATTTGCAATTATCAGTCTCAGGATTATTTGAAACCAATTTCATTCCCAAATGCAGAGTTTTAATGCTTTTTTCACACCTATTGTCCAAATCCTGTCCATACCACCAGTTGGCAATTGTGCATTTTAAAATGTCAAGTTGCGAATGGAGGTCATGTCAGTAACATCAATGTTTGGCTTTATTAATTGGTTGGTTGAATGTGTTAATTGGATATAAAATAATGTTGATAACTTTGAAAATAAACAACTATGTAACATCAATAAACAGTTAAATTCACTTTGTTTCACAGCAGTATTGTAAATTGTCAGGGTGGGTAGGTTTAAATGATGAGTGATATTGCCTCATTTAAGAAATAACAAACCTATGCTCAGTGTTTTTTTGGTATGTAAAACTGTAAATAAAATAAATATTTAAGAGTGTATTTCTCTTAAAGTTGCTTTATTGTCTTTCATTCCATATGTGCTAATAGTATGCTCTTGTAGCCATTATGTACTGCTTGTTTAAGTTTGCTCACTTGGATGATAACTTACTCATATCTATATGACAATGTGTTATTCATACATTTTTATGTTTTCATTTTTGCAAATAGTAAGAAATGAAGCATGATGTTTATTTTGTTATTTACTTATTTTCCAAAGAAAAGAACATTTCTAATGTTTCAATGTAAAGTCTTATGGTATTTACATTTCTTGCAGAAAATTTAAAATGGTGGACTTCTAGTCTGACAATTTGGTATGAAGATGCAATTTGGATTATACCAACCCATGCATTATTTAATGTAATTTGTTGGTACAAATGACATTGAATAACCAAAGTTTGACTTTATTGGGATATAATGTGATATACTTTTATTTATTATTAAACATTGTTATCTACTGTGAAAAATTATCCAAACTAAAATACTGTTAACCAGAGTATTTCTTAAAAATGAACCAGGACTTAAAGGTGGTATCAGACAGTTTGGTCCAAAAAAGATTTGTCAAAAAACAAAAGTCTTTGGTTAAGTCTTTGGTACCTGAAAAGGTCTGGAAAAATGCTGTTCATTGATGCCAAAGATCTGTGTGAACAGTCAAGGATAAATCGCCAGACGTCATTGCAAACAGGTTTTTTCTGTCCGAGCCACCCGGGGCCTCCCTTACTTGGAGCTGACGCTCTAGCGGTGGTTAGATATTGGTATGTGTATTTAATATAGGCCAAGTGTGAGATACCACCTTTAAGCTCAGAGATTAATACCGTACATTCTCACTTACAAGACTATTGGCTTATAAGACGACCCCCCCTTCTTCACCTGTGAAATTGCCGGTTTCTGCTTCAACATGCTTACAAGATGAGGCGAAAAAAAAAAGAAACAGGAGCATCGACCAGTCATGCTGTCTCAACAAAAGGGTTAATTGGTAAACAGTGACTGTAATTTTCACACATTGCGTATCTAGTCTCAGCTGCACTGCTTTCCTGTAGCGCGTGGCAGCATGACATTAATTTCTTTGATCTACGTCACCAAGTCTTTTAGTACAGTACACGATATATTGGGGAACAGTGCACTCTCCTTGTGTTCATGCCGCAAATCAATAATTTTATGGAGAAATGTAATTGGCAGCCGCTTATAAAAACACATAGTTCACTCACTGTCAAACTGCTCTGATCGATATCACCCCGACAACAGCTTATCTCAAAGTCAGTCACTTGACCTGTGTAATGAGGCAAGTATACACAGAAATGCCAAATAAATTACAGCTTGGTGTATTTGGCAGACTGAAGTTGAAAGTTTGTTTCAGTGTTTACTGACGGATAATAAGCCGTGTTTCATGCAGAACAAAGGTTAATGTATGTGAGACAGAATTCAAAGTTCGTTTAAGGTAAATTATGGGTGGTCGATAATGACGGCACGTCGGGTCATTGCATAACCGCTAACAAGTTTATGTAGAATGTTTTTGCCCTAAAACAACGTGAAAACTTTTTGCAAGGTTGCTAGACCCCGCCTATAAGACGAGCCCCACACTTTGAACATGAAATTTAAAGGAAAAATCCCCATCATACAAGTAAAATATGGTACCCTTTCAGCGATATTTTTTCATTCGAAAAGAATGAGATAAAAAAGTGCTCATATTTGAAAACGATGAGATTTTTTCAAAATTGAGATTTTTTAGTAATGTTTTAGTAATCTTTGACAAAAGTTTTTTTTTGTGCATAAAAAAAAATAACAATGTATATTCATTGTACAAAAAATTATGTCTTATTTTTGTGTGTGATAGTTTTGCCGGTCGAATCCTGTCCAAAAACGTTGATAAGTCGCTGATCAGACAACGGACGAGGTTTCTTGTAGGAGGTATGATATAAGTATGCATTGTAATGTACTGCCAATATAAACAAGAAACAAGTGCGCGTGAACAAGTGCTCATGACATAGCGTGTTCCAGACAATTTTTACCTCATAGTAATTGCTCAAGAGAATGTATTATGGATATACCAGGGTTCGACGTTAACTTTTTTGAGAGCTGGACCAGTGGTCCAGTAACTTAGAAAACTTACTAGACCTGACCTAAACTGGACTAGACCAAAATGTAAAACGCATTATACACAGACAAGACATACTTAAATCAAATTGTTATATGAATTCAAGCATTGTCTTGCAATAACATACCAATATGTTGCGACATTTATGACTAGAAAATTAGTATGAAACTTAACATTCTAATAATGCAACTTAGGTATGATTATACTTAATTTTCTAGTCTAATATAGGTGTCATACATTGGTAATTATATGACTAGAAAGTTAAGTATGACAATACCTATTTGACTAGACGTTTTCACACAACTAAACAGGCAAGGCTCACATGATTGTCCTGCTTTATTTCCCCAGTATAGGATGCAATAAAGTAGTGAGTGGTGAGATGTACTTAAGATCATATTTACATTGGTGAGATATATGGGATTCAGATTCAGAATGCCCCTTTATATTATCGATTCTGAAATCGACCGTACCGACAACAAATCTGCATGTCTTACAAAACATAAGATTGCTCTTTTTCTTCAAAATCTAGAACCATCTATTCATTTTGAACATAACGATCATATCCGCTTTGTTTTGTCACACAGTTTCATTGAAGCATCCTTGCTCTTTCGTTTCGTACTGTCATCCGTCTTTTATTTTTATTTTGTCGGACGAAAAATCAAACTTAAGTACATTGCTTAACATTTTTGTGTCGTCTGCGCATAGTGTGTTATAAACAAACCGTATTATAGTCTGTTGTCGTAATACTTGAGATCTCAACATTACAGATAGTATTCGTGCTTTTGTATCCCTCGCATTTTTATTTAAATGGTATAAATAATAATAGGACAGTTCCGTAAACATTAGAAAATAAGAAGATAAATGAAGAAATAAGCATTCGTATCCACTTAACAATCAGTATTACGACAGTGGATGTTTGACAAGTGCGTAGGGGACAAAGCCTCGTTCTGAAAACACCAGCCAATGAGTGAACGCATGTCAAGGTTGTTACTATGTATATATACTGCTAAATATAGCACACGGGTTTCCCAAGAAACTGTATCGACAAGCGTCAATAGCGACCGAGTTTAACCATTTTAAATATTTTTTGACTTGATTCATTCATATGTAGATTTTCGGTGAAGTTTGTCCGATTTAGAACACGACCAGTCGGTCCAGCTAGCCTAGGACTTAGCTAGACCGAACCACCGATCTACTAGTGAATGTCGTTCGGTCAGTCCTTAATGTCGAACCCTGTATACATTTTTTCGGACGTTATGATTGCTAGTTTATCGATTGCAACTTTTAAGCGCAGATGTATTAAAATTATACGTTTTTCTTGAAAAATATGCGCTAAAATTGCAAATCACACACCAAAAAATATCACTGCCCTTTACCCACGATGACAGTGATAGGTACATACCTAGTGACTTCTCATCCCCATGTGCAATAGAAAGGCTCTCCACAAAATGTACTAGCAGCTCAAATGTGAACATATTCACCAAGGACTCTTCTTCCCTGTAGACAATTGTTAAATACAAAAGCAGAAAAGAAAAAGACAAAAAAAAAATACCATTAAAATTTTTAACTTACAAAAAGACTGTAGAAGGTATTGTTTTTTTCTAAAAAATGCAAAGAGGGAATAAAGAGTCCTCATGGTAAAGGGATTGTAATTAAATGGAAAGAATGAATAGGACATTCATGGTGTAAAAAAATCCAGAAGATGGAATAAAAATATTGTCTGTAAACAATCATAAAAAATATATCCAGTGAAAAATAGAATGATTATAAAATGACAATATATGTAAGGACAAACTAGAACAAATGTCTGTAATGCTAATGGAAAATAAGGAAGATACATAGAACCTTGTCAAAAACAACATTGTAAATTCAAAGCTTCATGCTGTGTCTATAAGAAAATACCCCAGACAAGAAAAAACTGGTAACATTTAAACATTGAGACTCTCACCAGGCAAACATAACTCAAAAAGGCCAAACATTTCCTAAATAAATTAATTTTATATCATTCACTTAAACTGACATGGAACTACTAGGCAGAATAAATAATGTTAAAAAATACCTGAACACTGTGTAGATATTGTTGAAAGCCAGGGCAGCTCCTAATCTCTTGAAGGGACTGGGATGTAAGGCATAGCTGTACAGTCTCTTCAGAACAGACTTGGCATTTGTTGGATTGGTCTCTAACATCTTTGCAGAAAAACATATAATACAACCACACACAGAAACAGAAAGTTCATTTATAATAAACCAACAATTAATAATATATTACAATTAAGAATTATTGCTTTAATGCTGTTAATTATCAGTTATATGTTTGTTTATTGGGTTTATGGTTCCACCAACAGTATCTCAGTTATCTGGAGACAGTGTTCACTTGAGGCAGATATAGTGCTGCCTACACTGTGTATAGCATGCCATGAACACTTGGCATGATACCACACCCAGTCACATTATTCCAACACTGGGCCGACCAGTCATGGAGCTACCCTTATATTTGCTTGAGTGTTAGCAAGGGAGCTATACCACTGTCATTTTTAACAACTTTGGTATGTATTTTCCCGGGATCAACCAAGGACCTCCCATACATGAACCCGATGCTCCACTAATTGAGCTACCACATCCGATACTCAGTTATAAGTTGATATTATATATATTGATAGTTTACTGTTATGTTTTATGTTGATGATTATTTGATTTTGCAACTTGTGTTACCTCTGTTTTTGAAAATGTCATTAAATGTACACCTAAATATCATTTATTTCCTGGCTTCTATGTAAACAGTTAAAAACAAAACTTTGGTTGGTGCTGTGCTTAAAAATCATCATATCAAACTTCCTGATGATAGTAGAACCATATAAACTGTAGTTGATGGAGATTTAACTACAGTATTCTAATGAATTTTTTATGTCTAAAAATCAATTTTACAGCAACAAAAACCAAATTTTAAATTTCAAGTCAAATTTGTTCAATCATAAACATATATTCAAGGTTTCAGTTGTGTATATCAACTATTAAACAAGTTATAAAGAAATATTATTAGACATCCTAATTAAGCATATTTAAGATTGAATGAATGTGAAGAGATAAGGGGTTCATTGTATCTCCACTTAGATAATATAAATGTAATGGGGTTAAGAGAACTTCCCGTGTTAGATGAAAGCAAGCTACATGTAAAAAGCTGTAACACTGAAAACTTCTTTTTCTTAGGCCAGAGATCAATCTCCGGGCTTTCCTTGTTTAGGATCTAATACCACAATATGTGCAAACAGAGCAGGTTGCAGATTACCGGCTCAAGTGGAACCTTACCTTGAGAGGGGACTGCTTGATTGACCATTTCAGAAACTCATGGAGACAGCGGGCACAGAAGTCCCTCATAGCTGTGTCTGATTGTTGGATCATGCCCTCCTGTAAAATAAAATAAAAAGAGTGATGTTTTTTTTTTAATCTAACTTATTACCATAAAATAGCAAACATAAGATAATTATAACCTGCACTAATCCTTAGACTAAAAATAATACTCCAGAAAACTCCATACACACATGAACACAGATTGCACACAGCATAAAGTAGGATCTCATTTAGTCAGTCCCAAGCAAGATTAAATAACAATTTTCAGTGAAATATATATAATGACAAAGTGCCTTTAGATTATTCAATATTTATTAACATTTATAAATTTATGACATTGCATGCAAAATATTTTACCTGAAAAAGTGCCTCTCTCATACTAATAACATAAATATTGAGTTGATGGTTTGTATGCAGAAACACATTGCATGTCACTGTCACTGAATATCTTGTATAAACACTTCATGGCTACATACACAATTATCACTGTTATCTTTGCTTGAATTTACACAATTAAGCGTTTATTTGCAGACTGGTTAAGCCTTAAGTTTTTCATTATATAATGAACTTACATGTATACAAACTGTACTTTAAATTTAAGAAAATGAACAAAATAATGTGAATCTTTAAGATCTTACACATGTACTAGTAACAAAGGCATTTTGCAGCAATAGTAGCAGCAGAGTAGTGTAAGTAAACTAATTACCGGTACTCTTTATCTGATCATGGAGATGCTAACAACAATTTGGTATGTCATAACTGTGTTCAGTTTAAAAGAAGGATAGAGGTTGTCTATTGAAAATGAGTGTTGTCAAGGGCTCTACCTGTATGTATATGTTCTTGGGTTGTTGTTGTTTTTGTTACATCACACCAACACAATTCTAGTTTTACTGTCATTATTGGTAGAGGAAGACCCCAGAATTATGTCTGGGTAGAACTAGTAGCACACCGCAGGTTAACTGGATTCTCAGCCTGACCATGTCTCAAACTCATGTGGTGAGAATGAGGTGTTATAAGTCAGCAACTCAAAATGCTCGACCACGGGCATTCCAATGTGTAAGTTTGCAAATAGCTGGATGTTCCCATCATGACCATAAAAAAGTTGGTATCATACATCAAATTAAGTCAAAAGCTACACTTATATCCAATAAATCTTCTGTTAATAAGTCTTCTTTTACTAAACATAGCATGAAATCACCATGATTATAAATTATATTAGTCCATTACAACAAAATGAATACAAAATAACTGATCCTATGACATGCATAAATAACTCACATAGATTGCATCCAGCAGTGTGATGGTCTCCTCACTCTCCGCCTTCTTATTGTTGGTGAACCAATGGATGATCTGCATGGTCAGGGGCTCAAATAGTTGCCTGGCAACCTAACAGAGAAAGTACACAAACACAAACTTATGAGAACCTTCTAAGTGTTAGTACACCAATGAATGATTTGCAAGGTTAGGGGCTAAAATACCACAAGATGAAAGTACATAAACATTTAACAGAACCTCCAAATTGTTGGTGAGTGTATGGAAGTTCTGCACTGTTTCGGATGCAGATAGCTGCATCACAATCTACAAATGAAAGTACCTTAAGACAGAATAAAAGAAAACTTTCTTTTTGCTGGTGAATTAATAGATTATCTGCATGGTCAAAGTTATTTATTTGTCACAAGTCTTAATATCACCATAAATATATAATAAATATATATGTCAATCTGTTGTACGAAAAAATGGCTAATGCACCTTGTTTTAAACATGTATATCTTGACCATCATGCTTCAAAGAATTCCAAACAAACCATTTAAAGATAATAATAGTTGTCTAATGTAGAACTATTGTATAAATATAAATACCTGCTCAACATCACAGGCCAGTTTCAGCATGACTGGGAACACTTTTTTGTAGAGTGGCGCCATTGATGCCCTTTCTATTCTTGCACCTGGCTGCTGGGCGCCACGCCCAATACTGTAAAGAATCAGGGAGTGAAGAAGCTCACATGCTGCAACCTTTGTCTGTCTGTCACTGGACTTACTTGCCAGCTCACACACATGGGGTAAGAAAGGATCTGCAAAACATAGTTTAATTTATAACATATAAAGTAGTGAAAGAAGTTTACATATTATATTACGAACATATCTGCAAAAAACAGACAACCTTCATATAGTTATTTAAATGCAAAGCAGATGAGCTACAAGGCAAAATAAAGTTATGCATATGATCATCAAAGTCTTATGAGTGCCAAAGATAAAATCAAGAAACTTGGGTAAACAATTGCAAATAGGTCATAGTTTTGTATCAAATGTTATGTAAAAGGAAACTGTTTATTTCCTATCATCTTTAGGTAAATACATTAAACAGATTACGTTTTATTGTTTCAACATAGAAAACTTTAGTTTATTTACAGAAATGCTAATTTTCAGTAAATGAAATATAAATACTTGCAATTTACCGAAATAAGTGTCTGATTAAGAAACATTTTTTTATAACTTTTTTTCATTAATAATTAAGAAAGCAGATTCTAACAAAATTGGTAAGTACAGGTATATGAGCAAGCTGGAACCCTGTAGATATTTTAAACAATGGTAAGTAACAAACCTAGATAAATGGTGGGTTTCATGTCCATAAAAGGCATGTCAAACTTGAGATGCTGCTGTACATCCCAGGCAATTGCCTTGCTAGAAATCTCTGTGTCAGCATTAGACAAAAGGACGGAATTTATACTGCCTCCTAACTGGCCCAGATATCGGACAATCCTCTGCTTCACTTGGGAGAGTTGGGTCTCTGAACTCTTAATATAAAAATATAAAAAAGGGATCAAGTTTGGAAAGAAGGTCTCATTTATTTACCTATATATTCAAACAAGCAAATGCACATGGCTCAGTAGATATAAAGAAGCTAGACAAAAGATGGAATGAATTTCTTTTCCATAAATATGTGAAATACAAGCATAAAAAACCATAATGAAATCAATCTTAATGGGGTAGAGATTCCCAAAGCTATGAAATCAACATCTTAGATAAAGATTTTACAAAAAGAAGTAATTTGTAATAAAATGTCATCATTTAAAAACAATTGTTAACACAGATGCTTTGATTCCCATCAAAGAAAAATAATATACCACAAATTAACACCTGTCTTTTTTTTTTCTATTTCTTTCATTTTAAATTTATTCAGAAACTCATATGTAACTGCCAAATACATGAATTAGCTTGCTTTTTACTATGAACAGTTTAAATTTGCTTTACTTGATTTTTTTAACAAGGGTTACAGAGTAACTACCTTTAAAGCATCTTCCATAGAATTGTCTACATCAGGTATGAACAGTTGAAAAGAAAATACATGAGAGTACAACTGACAAAAAATATGCTTAGGAAATTCAGGTATAAACTTATTGAGAATTCAATTCAGTGCAGAAGAAAAGGTACCTGTAAACTGTTGCCTTTCTTGCCCTTGATCAAGCGCACAGCAAGCTTTTTCCTGCCCTTGACTGATTTGCTCTTGTTCGTACTGATGCTTGTGTCCACCTCTTCAGACCCTGGTAATTACAGATCTGCGTTACTTCTTGTTCATTGTGATTTTTTAACAAGCTGATCTAATGTTACAAGTACATTTATGTCAAAGCTCTGTGATAAAGTTAAATAGCTTAGTTCATGGTTGACCTTGACTATTTGACAACAACACTAGAGCCACTTACCATACAACTTAACACTTATTACTGAACCTTAATTAAGCAATTACTGTTTATATTGTTACTACATCACAGTGAGACAATAATAATGCTAAAGGCACACTTGTTTCTGGAGAAAGACCCCACACAAATATTGAGTAGAACCACTGACACACCCCGTTCAGCTGGAATACTTCCTGCAGCTGGAATACTTCCTGCAGGTGGAATACTTCCTGCAGGTGGAATACTTCCTGCAGCTGGAATACTTCCTGCAGGTGGAAGTATAGGTGGAATACTTCCTGCAGCTGGAATACTTCCTGCAGCTGGAATACTTCCTGCAGGTGGAATACTTCCTGCAGCTGGAATACTTCCTGCAGCTGGAATACTTCCTGCAAGCCTGTTTCACAATTACCACAACTCAACCCCATGTTGAAGAACCATGGAGTTGGATGAGTAAGAAATTTTACCCACTAGGCCAAGGGCAACTCAACTGGTACTCAGTTTCTTGAACCCTTAGCAACTTTATTCAAGTATCTGGGTATGGTTAAACCCTTACCAAACCAAGTGTGTCCATCTCTGACTTTGGTCAGAAGGGTATCAGTCTTAGTCAAAAACGTGGCAGATAATGGTCCAAGCACACCTAAATTCGTGTTGGTCCAGTAAATTTTACAGGATAAATGGACAAATTGAGTACAATATGCTAGCTAAACCCAGGGTTTTAAAGTTTCATTCGTGAAGAATGGTGTAGGTAATGCTCCGAAATCTCTCAATGGAAATCAGTGATCAAAATAAATCTGGAAGTTGCCTTTTTTTTCGGAAACAGAAATATCTTCTGCTAAGCCTCAAATATATCTCCAATTCACAATTCATGTATATCTTAACAAATAAATTACAGTCAAACTTGTATTAAGCAGCCACCCAAGGGATTGACGAAAATTGGCTGCTTAAGACAAGTTGGCTGCTTAATACAAAACATCCC